>JAZEWU010000014.1:597131-659256 GCA_036362915.1 Geotria australis
GGCCATTTGGCCGCTCGGTTCGCGCGACAACCACGCGCGTCGCTCAACAAGTGCCGCGGTGCCGTGCGGTGCCGGGCGGAGCCGCGACCCCGACACGGCGGCAGAAACCCCCCATTACCGTGGCAGGAGACAGTGTGAGCACCGTTGACTTTCAAGAAAAATTGTAATGACCCCAGAGAGAGACGCCACGCCGATGAGAGGTAAATTAGACGAGGGTGTCGGGAGCAAGCGACGAGGAGCGGGTGCCGAGTCGTCAACGATGTTGTGACCATAGTGAGGCTCTGTTTATGAGTTTAGGTCGTGTGATGATGCTGACTGGAATGTCAGCGAAACGGCGGTGCCATCTTTCGAGGTAAGTGATGCATGTGCTCGCTCGTTTGCTCCGGCATATCGACGGGTGCACTTCACTTACACACCTTTTTCACGTGACCTAAACTCACAAACAGAACCTCACCATGAATAACATTGGTCATGAAAGCCTTCGAGTTGATGCTGTGACCGCGACGCTTGCTCGAGCACCGCCAACGTGTTGCCCTTTTCCTCGTTTGCCACCTCGTTTTATTTCCCTTCCTCCTCTACTACGCGATCGCACCACAACTCCGCGTGTAACCACGCCGTTATTTTCACCACACACCCATTCTCCTCATCAGGGAGCATTAGCTCTGCATATAACCCTCGGGCCTGCGCTGACTTGTATAACCTTAACAGAAGACAGCCCTGTCTCCCCTTAACAGGCAGCACTTTGTGTGAATATGCACCCTGAGGGGATATTTAAGCCTAGGTCAAGTACAACACTCAAAACCAAAAATGAGCAGAATTAGGCCCACATCTGTCAGGTGCGCTTCGTGTGCATTAGCCTGCGAGCTGCTCCGCGTTCATCCCGAGGCGAGTGGACACAAAACGCAGATAACTCTGGTCAATTTCCAAACACACTAACGCCTGATGATGCTTCTAACGCGGGAGGTGAAACGTCGCGAGGGAGAGAGGGAAATCGCTCGACACGGCTATCCCGAAAAAAACTGTTCTGAAGAGCAACCATCATGAATCGAACCATGAAAAACTACATCAGTATGCTGTGTGTCACCGTCGTCTTTTGCAGAACTCCCACTTTCTGCAGAAATTCCGCTTAAGCGCGATTGGAAATTGTGCGTGAACTGCGGCCCTGTGTGTCACGCAGCCGACCGATGACGCGAGGCTCGCCGATGTCTCCTGCAGCGGCAGAGTGATTGCGGAAAGATGTAATCAGCCAATCGGAGAGCGGCAACAGGGCAGCACTGTCGATGCAAATCACCGGATTAATGTAACCAGGGCTCCTGAAATCTACAACGGCACCGAACGGACGTTGATTAAATAACGTAAACCGCGGAAGCGAATGGTCTCCGTTGAAGGAGAGGGTCAGACCAAGATATCCCGCGCTCGAAATCTGTAATCCCCGCCGAGTGCGCGTCACGCTGGACGGCACTGTGGATACAATTCGCCAGCTTATTCCGGGATGTGATGCATTAAACATTTCGCTGCAAACAGCCATTAGCACTCAAGTCTTGCGTCATATCCACTTGGAAAAAAATAATTCCTTGTCACCATCGCTGGCGACGAACGGGGGGCAGGCATTTGTTCCGCCGCGCTCCGTATTAAACCTCGAGGCTATTCGCTCCGAAATGATGTTCCCAGCCGTCCGTATCATCCGAGCCAAGACACAAAGGCCAGAAGGCAACGTTCTCTCCATGCAGCTCATGCTGTACTCACACAGACATTATTACCAATTCTGGGGCATGTTATAAATGTTATAAAGTAACTCTTACAACCTTTCCTACAAAGCCTCTGACTGGATCGTCAGCCGAGCGTGAAGGAGGAATCGCCATACACTCAATCCACAGGTTCCTGCGCTGGTTTTCACTCCACCTATTTAGAGACCGCTATCGGACCTCGCTATATGCCGCAGATTAACTTCAAGAGTGAAGATTCAATTTTCAGTCCCTGAAATCCACTCGTTCAAATGGATAAACGTCTGATCATGGACGTGAAGAATTTGAAACTGATTTAAGCATGGTTTGTTACAATTTAAAAGACTCAACGCACCCATACAACAATAACAACAGCGCCTTCAAAGACGCTGTTGGTGACGTTTTGGGCAATGGATATCCTTTATAATAATAATAATAGCGTTTTATATAGCGCCTTTCACCCGAAGGTCACAAAGCGCTGCACAAGGGCCGCGAAGAGAACGGCACGTCAACAACGAATAAATAAATAAATAAATAAAAACGAAAGGAACAATAAACATTACATGATTAAGGCTGCTTCGAATACACTGAAAGGTCGTGAAACTGTCAATCTTAAGAGCGGCAAAAATCTGCCAGCGTCCCCTAAGATGGCCGTCACTTCCTTAAAGACAAACACGGAGGGAGACGGGGAGGGAGGGGGAGACATAGGGACAAAGACAGGAACACAGAGAGACAGACACGAGGGGGAAACAACGCCAAAACGTGCATCATAGTTGTTTGTTAATTGTGCTTGTGCACCACTGCCAGGGAAGTCTCAACAAATAAACAGAATATTGTTTGGTCATGTTTGTGGACAATTGATTCTTCTATTTTAATCTGTTAAAATCGGGAAGTTAAATCCTAACGCACTCTGTTTATTTTTTATTTAGGCCACGTGACGGTCCGGCCAAATGTGTGTCGTCAAGAGGCGTCCACCACCGGACAGCCAAACAAATGACATCGTGACGCGTGCACGCGTCTCACGCCCCGATTGTGACTGCTGGACGTCACTCACCGGGGAGGTGAAGAGCGAGTCTCACAATCAAGTTGAGCAGCCGTTAGAACCGCAACGTTTAACTTGACACCGCGCCAAGCATTCTGGCGTCGCGGATTTCCCCAGATAATCTGCCCACGATAATCACGGGTTAATCTATTGGATTCGGATTAATTGGTCCCTTTAACATATCTTCTCTTAGACGCCTACTTTCTTCATCCATTAGGTATATTTAACAGCTATTATTACAGAGTTTACACCATTACTAATTTGCATCGGCTGCTGTTTTGCCCCCATTAGCGCAATATGCCAACGCAATCTTTTCCTCCTTTTATCTCCGGAACATTTTAACTAGAGCACAATTTCCACGATGATAAAAGTAACCAACTGCACCACGCTTTGTTAAGCTAATCTGATAACGCACTAAATGCGTCGCGGGAACACAGGGTTGCTCGCACTTGTAACGAACGGCGCAACCAGCCCCGTTCCGAGAAGGACTCGGAGAGAAGGGACTCAGAGGCGTAGTGAGGAAAGCAGACGAGGCAGCCAGGCGGTTTGCCGGCGCCAACATATTAGCACACAGTGCTTCCTATATATTAAGATCTTATCGGCAAACTAACTAATGGGTGTTTTTTTTATTAAGTTGTGGGAGGAAACCGGAGAACCCGGAGAAAACCACACAGAACAAGGGGAGAACACACATATTCCACGGAGAAAGGCACCCAAGGCGGGAATTGAACCGTCTTGGGCAAGACCTTTCTCTCTGTGAGGCACAGATGTTACCGCTGCGCTACCCTGCCGCCCAATTCATCTGCCTCTCGAACAAAATGGAGGCCTAAATAATACCCCGGGGTATAAACTGGTATAAACAGCCTAGGCCACAGTCTGGGCAGGGGGTATATCTTGGCCTGTTACACTGGAATCACGCCGGAGAGCTCCACGGCAGTGGTGTTGTGAAGCGGTCAGGAATTGATCCCAGGCAACGACCGTGACCTTAGCGCGGTGCACTAATTACGGCACCACTCCTCCACACACAAAGATCTGGCAAGCAAAATGGTGTTAAATACACTGCTGTCCCCATCACATTTAATATAAAGCTACCAGGAGGTCACGAAATGAGCCAAATATTCTGCATTTCTGGTGTGATAATTCGCACTATAAACATAAAATACTCTGTCTGCCTTCGCCAACGACGATCCGCGGACGAGCCCGTGGCCAAATCGCTCCGAATAATCCCCGACTCGTCAGACAGTGCGGAGGTGATCGGCCGCCTCGTGTCACCGGCCGCCGTCACCTCGTGGGCAGCAGCGGAGGCCGTCCGCCGGAATCCACGTCGACAATCGCCACAGCAGGGAGATGCAATGGCAACGTCCGCAGCTCACGGTGAGAAGGTCCTGCCCGAGGCAGCTCGGATCCCTCCGCGGGTGCCTGCATTTCCTGCATTTTGGCCTGCGTTGTCCCACGGGCTTGAGAAAATAAACCCCTCTGATCTTCTCTTTTTAAACTCCATCCATAGCCCCCCAGGATGGAATCGTAAGTCCCTCGTCAAATTACAGATGCACCGGCCCTGTTCAATTTGGAGAGCGCTACTATTAACGCGTTGAGAGATTCGTCCTGCCCTAGAGACGTGGAGCTTCAACCGCGGCTCGAGGCCATCGCTGGAGACGATGCCGTCGGCGCCGCCCCACGCCCCGCGGAACTCGAGGGAAATCTGACCTGATGGCTTAAAGTTTTGGTTTTTAATTTCATTTAACCACGTTAAATCCCCCGGTGTCGCTTCCAACGACTTTGTTAAGCACAGTTGGTAACGTTTTAAAGACGTCTGATGCGTTTTTAAAAATACACACGCATTCATTTGACATCGGATGAGATAAAACAAAATGGGCTGTAAAAAATATTTTAAATCAACTTAGCAATGCGTATCCAATAACAGACGTAACACGGGCCCTGGGCATGGCACATTAGCCCACAGCGGTGTAATAGCGCAGAGCTCCCAGCTACGCGATCTCTCACCACAGTGAGCGTTCGGACATGCCACGTGGACAGCCGCAGGACATTTCTGGCTCTGGAGGAACCCCGAGGAGGGGGAGGTCAAGTCTGGCTCCACCAAACGGGGTTCTGCCGGAAGGTGACGTGACCACCTGTCCCCCTGGGGCCTCCAACACATGCTAGATGTTCTCGCTGCGGTAAACGGTAAAGAGCGGTGTGTGAGTGGAGGGGTTACCAGCCCCTCGCACACACCAACCTATCGACATGCTTCACCCCCACTCACACCCACCACAGCATCAGCACCCTCACCCCACCCACCCACACCACGCTCACGCGTGCCCGCACCCAGGCCAACCCCAACCACCTCCGCCTCACCACACTCGTGCCCACACTTGGGCGACCCCGCACTCTCAGCGCGGTGCCACCGGTGCCACCGGACGGCGACGCCTCACGACGCGTCCTGGAGCTGTGACGCGCGGGCGTGACGCGGTGACGAGGCGCGACTGGCCGTCGCGGGTCACCGCGGAGACTTTCCGGCTCAAGACGTAAACCTCGGCCCTGCGTTGTGGATCGTCTTATCGGATGGAAAGTTCTGTTTATATGCTCACAGAGGTTCCTGACCCTGTGGTGCTTGTCGTACGGTCAGACGACACTGTGTGCTGCTGCCATTGCCAATGTGTGCGTATTGTACCTCGAGCACGTTACGGACGCCGAGAGCGATGCGGCGAGTCTGCGGAATCCGAGGGTTTTTAGCCGAGCAGATTGAGATCGAGCTAAACTGCCACACAGCCGCTGATGAGACTCGGAGATGGAAATAAATGTTTGCCCCACTAAACACATGCGGCCGAGAAAGAACGGTTCAGAAGGCCTAATAGTCAATGGAATAAAATGTTATTTTATTGTGGTGATGAAAGAGGCGCCTCTCTGATTATTTTATGCGATCGCAATGTTTCGAGTTATGTTGGACATCACGAGGATACACTGCGGACGCTCGTGGGACATTAAGAAAGATGAGCTTCGAAGTTCCCCTCGTGATTCCAAAACATAACACCAATCAGGCCGTCCGCATTGGACATATAGTATATATGAGTATAGATCATCAAGCCCAGAGGTCAACACAGCCTCCTCATCGCTTCCTCCTTCCTGCTCGGATCCCACAACGAGCAAACAGTTGACTCCTCTCCCCCGAGGTCTGCTTTACCAGTCTCATCATGTCTGGCTGCCCTTTGGGGGTTGACCTGTGGGTGCAACTCCGCTGCCTGCCTCGGTCACCCACACGCCGCCACACCGCTCAACGCGTCCAACCCATTACAGCATCCCCTTTCAGATGATATCTGTAACACTTTCCTGCAGCATTCGACTCTCGCCTTCTAAGTGGCTTACCCTATCCTGCCATCAAACTGCAACATTTCTACACGCAGCTATATTAAAAGGCCGAATCGCGTTTTCCATAGCAAGCTGTAAAAAGCCAATACGTGCCAATCCTGGTTGTTTTTTCGACCTAACTACCAAATAGTGACAGTAAGGAAAACAGAAGTTCAAGCGAAATGGTGTTTGGAGTAGGTTTCTCTCCAAATTAGCACTTTGCTGTAATATCGATGAATCCTGACCACACTCTGTGAAGTTAACAAAGTGATTACGCACAAATAAACACGGATCCCAAATCGTTCCCACGGCACCCACGAGCGCCGTCAGCCGTGACTCCTTTACAGAAGCAGCGCGACACGCAGCACAGTGGCCATGCGCAGAGATTTTAAACACGAGCGTTTCAGGCCAACGCAAACAGCTTGTCAAAGACTGCAAGCAGTCCGGCCGCCTTGTTCTCTCACGCGGGTGAGGTTGGGTGACGGGGCGAGGGAGGCTCGTGCTACATCGGAACGCCCATGCAAGTGGGGCTAACTAAGGTGTTGGGTTCGAGTCAGGGCTCCAGCCGTCACCGAGTAAACTGGGTACTCAAGTGTAGTGAACAATTTGTCTCTGCGTGTTTACCAATGAATGAATCGAACAGTGACAGCAATCGTTACAGTTGCCTTGTCGCTAAATGTGGCGACATTAAAATGTTGGGGATGCCTGGTTGCATTGCCATGCAATGGAGGAGTTTATTTTCTCATAAACATCGTGAAGAACTGTTATAGGCCGACCTACACTTGGGTTCAGGGAATCACGTGGCATCAGGAGTGCAACTGGGTCTTCTGGAAGATAGCTCCCCATGGTGTCACATTTTTCCAACTTTTTAAAATAAAATGATCCCACGGTGTGCAGTGGGTCTCACTTTCCGAAGCACCTCATAAATCGGAGGAATGCGGTCGCTCTTTCCACAAAACCATCACGAGTGCCAGTAGTTACAAGCCACATTGCATTACAGGTCTTTGGGCCCGTGTCCAGTAAACATGATTAAATAACGTGTACCACAGAGTAATTTCCTCTCCCGTAACGATGAACCCGCAAGGAACTTTCACAACAGTCTCGACCACCGACATTAAACCTCAGGTCTGCTAATAAATCCTAACGGCCCCGCAATATTATAGCAGTGTCGACTCCCAGAGGAGAGATTCCGGCAAACCGCCCACAACCAGGACAATTTAATTCAAAGTGGCTGAGGGTGGGCATAGAAACAAGCCTGGAGAGATTTGCTCGGCACGGCTAAAATGCAATTATTGGTTCCCACATTATTCATGGCTTGAGGCAGAGTGGCGGGTGCAGTGGCGAGCGAGCTGGACTCACACCCGGTGCAGCCCAGTTTGATTCCAGGCCACGGTTATCGGCGGTAAGCGGCAGTGACCGGCGCTCGACCCCCTATCGTAAGGCCAAACCAACTCCAAGGATGAAAATGTGTGAGGAGGCTTTAATCGAGCAGTAGATTGACCGTGGGCTGTAAACTACTTTTGTTCGTGGGTGTCTGCATGTGCTCACACATAACATCTTATTACAAAATAGTAATTGTCAAATAGGCCACATCTTGCTGGTGAGGCTTCATGTAGTCAAAACCAGATGCTGCAATGCAACATTATTATGAAAGGCCATTGGAATTGTTAAACATTATTTATTTTCGGAAATACTCAGTTTCTTCGTGTTTACACCAGGTGAGAACCTCGAGGCAGCGGTGACAATTCCACATTCTCACAGCTGGGCCACTCTCTCCATAGCAATTCCCACAAAGCGGTACTCGTTTTATCATGTCCTCTGACCGTGTGTCTGTAGCTAAATATTCGTCTCTCTGTCCCACTGCTTCGTACCCCAGAACGCAGAGGTGGACTCGGCTGAACTGCACTGCACCATGGCATCTCTGGAGGGACGGTGGCAGGGCGGCTAACGAGATTGTAGGTGCGGATGTAACATTCCCACACTCGTTAACCAAATGTGACTTGAGCGTTTTCTTTGCTTACCGGGCGGGGGCAGGGCGTACTCCAGGTCCAGCAGCGCGCGCTCCCCGATGCTGCGCAGGAGGCTCACGATCTCGTCGTGCCGCAGGCGCGCCACGTGGATCCCGTTGACCGAGTGCAGGTAGTCGCCCACGCACAGCTGGTCGCTCCTGGGCGCACGGGATCACGGGGTCACGGGGGCACGGGGGGCACGAGAGCCGGGATCCGAACCCGGGGACCTTCTTCCTGTGAGGCGGCAGCGCTACTCGCCGTGCCGCCCTCAATAACGTTCAGAAAATACAAATCTCTGTCTGTCGTCCGCGTTGGATGGCTTTAATTTGCTGCCGTACAAATCGTACGTTATTTACAGGGGCGCTAAACGGCACTGCGTGCTGCCAATCGTCAACAGAGCGAGGACGTAACATACGGCGAGCAGGCAATAACTCGCGGATTATCGCTGCGATACAATCACATCTCATCTTATTTACAATGATGAATATTAAAAGTGGAGAGATGGAATAAATGAGACGTGGTTGAATCGAAGGATAAAAACCCGGCCACTCTGTTGGTATAGGTATCGGGTCGGATCTCAAAAGTTCCCATCACACGATCTGCAGCAGCCAATGACGCGTTGGCATGCTTGTTATAAATCCATCCTGAATTCAATTCGGATGAATCCCTCCCCGCACAAAAAGGCCTGGCTGCACAGACGTTTCTAATACCACTCAGTGCCTGATACCGCTCTGCACCGCTGTCGCTATGCATTCACATCACTTTCAAAGCAATAAAAAACCTTCTCACGGATGTTCGTAAATGATCTGTGTGAAGAGGAAGGGCCTCAGCACACACAGACACACACTCGTGAAACATGCATCTGGTTAATGGCACGTCTACTGTTGCTTAAACATCGGCAAACCCCGACCGTCAATCCGGGGCCAAAGGCACCAGAAGGCTCTCCAGGCCACGCTGGGAGACGCGAACGTGGCCGCGGGAGGGTTGCCACCTGTCCCGGTTTTGCCGGGATTGTTCTCTTTTCGAAGCAATTTGTCCCAGGAAATCTGTAATACTTTCTGGGACATTACATGTCGGATCCCTGACGCGAGGTTCAGCATCCCTCTCCACATCACGTCTATGCACCGTGTTCTCCCCTCTTACTGAGCTGTGAGCTATTCGGCAGCACATGAGGTCTTGCTGCCCTAAGGTTAGCACAAATACACCTTAGATTGTATTGGCGATAGCTACACATTGTATTGTATTGGCTATAGCTACACAGCAGCTACCACCAATTACCTCACACTCGAGGCACTACCTCTTGCCTACTCTCCAGGGTGGTCCAGCTGTTGTGTGACCCCCGAATTCATAGTTTTTCTGGTTTGTGATCTTTTATGAGCCCATACGCTGACTAGAAGCCGTTCTGCAATCTATTGTGGACCCTAATCAGCCATCTGAAATAAATATGATTTAAAACAGTGATGAATAAGCGAAGGAAAACATGTCAGGGATCAATTACATGGGGGTCACAGGACATCTGGACCACCCTGTAGATACGAATCACTGCTGCAAGTTTAATATTAGACAGTTTCACACCGGGTTAATCATAGCACTGTAGAGGGTTTTTTTTTTTATGACTCTGGTGTCCCGGTGGAATAATAATACAATTTATAACGCATGCGAATCCCGTGCCTGGTCAGGGATGAGACACGGATACTGAGACACGGATACCGAGGCACGTTCATGGCTCTGGAGTCCCGGGTTTTTGGAAATCAGGGGTGGCAACGCTCATCCGTGGGCCCCTCCTCACAGCCGACTGACGGCCTCCTGCTCCTACAGCCAACATCCCCCGCAAACATCCCCCGTACAGCCCTAACAGACCGTAGGGTCAAGCGCCGTTAGCGAGTATCACCTATGAAGGTCGACACGGCACACGAGGAGGTGGGTGGACAGCACCACGCCCGACCGCCTTTGTCTCCCTAGCGGCAATGTTTACACACCGCACTAGGTACTCATTTGAGGCCGAGTCGACCTAGGGGAGGCCCAGGACCGGTTCAGCGCGCTAACCACTGAGCTACCGCTCCACACACACACACACAGCAGCTACCCCTCACACACACACCGCGACACGGCGGCTGCCGTCTGTGTTGTGCTTTGTGAGCGTTCGCGACGGCCGCGCGGCCGGTCATAATAAACCGCGACATTCTCCGCGCGGTCCGTCTTCCTTTCAATTCATTTTGAGTTTTCCGATGAAGTGCCCTTTTGACATTAATATATACAAGGACGTCGGCATTTGTTGTTTTGTCTGCCGCTTAGCTTAGAGCCGCGGCTGTCGCGGCGACAGCCTTAGCGCCGCCGTGCCGACACACGCGGAGACGAAGACGTGAGAACAAGCGTCCCCCTCAGCAACACGCCGTCACACATCGCCGGGCCCTGTGGGTCTTCTTCTTTGCGATTCTTCGAAGCACGATGGCTAGCTTCTGGACATCGTCCGCTCCGTGAGAAGGCTCCGCTTGGTGGCGAACGCGCAGCCATGGCAATGGCCCCGCGTCTTCACACGAGCGTTGGGTGGGGCTCATCTCCAACGCTGGACATTCCCACGGTGCTATGCTGAGGACAGGTCCTTCAATGACACAGCTACCGCTGACTTCCTGCAAAGTGGTACTCAATTTACCAGCCTCGGAGTGATGAAGGGACCAGTCGAGGCCTATTTGGGATTTGTAATTTGTAGCCTATTTATTGTCAGGCGGGCAGATGCTCCGCCAGACAACTACCAAGCCAGATTCCCTCAGACGCAGAGCGGTAATTGGAATAAGGGCTTCAAAAACTCCAAGGTGTAATATACATGTGCCATGTGTGGCGGAAAGGCTGTTATATTTATCTAAAACCGTCGTGAATCCAGCTAAGTTTACCTTCTGAACAAATCAAATAAATAGTCGAGAATTGCTCTTAAGAGCTGCTCTTTTGGGATAGCCTCGTCGATCGTTCCTCCTTTCCCCTCCCTAATTGGAGGCATCAGCAGGCTTCTACATCAACACATCGTTTGCAAAATTGTAAAGTTTCGAGTTAAAATCAAGTCTGGGTAAAGTGTTCCCTAGACTTCTCCGAGGTCATTAAAACATCGGTATCGTTGCGGGAAGTCAACAGAGAGTCTCTTCTGAAGAAACCGGCCCCTGCCATGGCAATGTGGAATTCTCTCCACTGCTCGGGGCCACCACCAGACATGAGCACCACGGAAGGCTCGCGGGCGTGTGGAGACGCGCCCCGGATACACGTCTCTCCGCAGCTCTCTGCTCTCTGCTCGTCTCTGTGCTGTGAAGAGGGGCCATTGCCTGGAACGACATGCATCCTAATGTGTTTGCTCTGTGGGCGGCGAGAATGTGTGGAGTGCTTGCTATTCATCGCAGTGACGCGTTCGTGATGTGACGGCGGTTGATGTTTTGTTGCAGCCCCGACTCACGGGAAGCCCAGCGGGCTGCTGGTGATCACAGAAATCAGGAAGGGGAGCGTGGCACCAACAAGGATCGACACGGCGCGCGTGCCAGGCTAGGTGCGCGCACCCGTCGCAAGCTGCGTCGCCGGGCGGTCTTAGCGAAGGGGGGGAACGCCCGACACTGTTATCCCGAAAGAGCAGCTCTCTAAAGAGCAAATCTCATACATCGAGCCGTGAAAACCGACATCAATACAAATAAATTATTATTTGGAGATCTTTGATGAGAGATGCGAAAGTTTGAGCGTTGTCTTCCTCCACTGAATGGATCGATGCCGGCTGATATGATTTTTTGAAAAGTTAAACAATTTACAACTCTTTGTGCATTCACTGCTGAATAAAGCCCACCCCGGACAATATGGTGTGAGGCGAAGTATTAATGACAGCATCGCGTAACGGTGATCAGCGTGGGCTGGCGAAGAGGGGAGCGGATTCGGTTCCGATTACGCTCACCTACCGACGGCAGCCACGGGCGGGAACCGAACTCAGGCGTGTTTGGTTTCACAGCGCGGTGCACTAACCACCGCGTCACCGGCGCCCTCCCTCGCCCGCTCGCAATGTGAACTCTCAACCTCGTAACTGCGGGCCGGTCACGTCGCCTCTAATAACTAACGATGTTCCATAACGGCCTCATTAGGTGCATGAGTGCACAGACGCCCACTGAGCAGCTGACAGCCGAGGCAGCGTCCGCGATCACGGGAACACGAGCGGCGCCGCTCACGCGCAGCGACAAAGATGCCCCGTGTAGCCTTCACAGACTGGAGGGGCAAGTGCCGTTAGTGAGTAGCACCGATGAAGGCCGACACGGCACACGAGGAGGTGGGTGAACAGCACCACGCCCGGCCGCCTTTGTCTCCCTAGTGGCAATGTTTATACACCACACTAGGTACTCATTTGAGGCTGAGTCCAGATAGGGGGGGGCTCAGGATCGGTTCATAAAATCGTCACTGGTGTTGGTGGCCGTGAGCGGGATTCGAACTTGGGTCATAGCCAGGTGTGTTGCCCAGCATAGCGCTAACCACTGAGCCACCGCTCTCCCCTCTGACAGAGAGTGCGAGCCACACGGAGACACGAGCATAGACACAGACAGTGCGAGGCACAGGGAGCGCGGCGCCAAACACGGGGCTCTGCCCCGCACGGTGCGTGCGTGCGCACCCTAACGAGCACAGCAGTGCGCGGTCAACGGCGTTTGTCCTGAGAGGAGACTGGCACTGCCATAGGAAAGGGGAATTTCCACCACTGGCCCTGTGGTGATAACAGATGAAGGCACCTCCCAATCTGAGCAGTGACAAAGATCCCCCACACAGCCTTTAACGGACTATTGGGACAAGTGCTGAAGAATGTCGCGAGGCGGGAGAGGTTGAAGACCAACCGCCTTCCCACTGCTGATGTTCACACACCGCAGTGGGGTCCTCGTTGTTAAGGCCGAGTCGACCCAGGGGAGAACCATAACCGGTTCAAATATTCGTGAGCGGATAGCGAACTTGGGTGCCCGGGTGCGGTAAGCGCTGCCCCACCGCTCCCCCACGAGCAGAGACACGCGCGCACACACACCGGCGCTAAGCACTCCAAACTTAAGACACTAACAGAATACTGATGCAAACCTTTGCATGGACAAAGTCCAAAATAATCCTCCCCACAGTACAAGACTCCACAAAATATGGGGGGGGGTGTTCCACACAGATAAGATAGCGGGGGCACGGAGCAGAGCGGAGCGGAGTGTTGGAGGTGCGTGTAAAATGCGGTGTCAGCGCTGATGGATGGAGCCGAGCGCCGCACGCTCCATCCCCCCGCCCGGGAGCTCCCGGGGCATCGCTATTGATGCATTACAGCGCCTCTACATTGATGTGTACACGCAAACAAGAGCGCTCTCTCCGGGCACTCACAGCACGATAGTCCTCGTACAATAACTAAAGGGCTGAGAGCCGTCTCGTACGTAAAATGTTTAAACCGATAAATCACCGACTTCATTGTTGTCAGCGTAGACAGAAAATATCCCACCGTCAGTGATGTCGGCACGTAACCGAAACTCCGATGCACTTTACATGAGTGCGTTTCGTTGAGATGAGTTATATTTTGACTCCCCGCGCCTTTGGCACTTCCAGAGAATAGGCCGCGTGGAGCGGGTGGCAGGATGGCTAAAACGCCGTCATCGCGCTGCACCACGAGCCAGGCGAGCTGAGTTTGATTCCTGGAAACAGCTAACAATGGTGGTCAGTCCGATCTGAACCGGTGGCACGCCACCCATTTTAACTCACCGATGTGGTGAGGTACGGTCAGACAAACCCCGTGACGGCTAGGCATGGGGAGGTCTTCATCCAGCAGTGGATTGAAACAAGGGCTGTGAGTGCAAATGTTCTTCTTTCGGCGCCAGAATTATGTGAATCTCTTGCAGCGGGAGGAAGACTGTTACAAGGTGGTCCGTTGAAGCACGAGAAAATGACTGGGTGTTCAATACATCAGCCATGCCGCCTGTCGATACGTGCTCAATAAAGCAACGCGTGTCCCCGGTCAGATGAGCGGCGGTCATTACTCACGCCTCGTGGCAGGCACAAGCCAGTGGTGGGAAATCCCATGGTGCCGTGATAGGAGCCAACAACATCGGATCGCGACGTTGCTTACCTCTGAGCACTAGACTCTGCAAGTGGCATCCAATTAACACGTGTGGACTTCTGAGATGCCCCATTAGCTCTGCCTCTTAATGAAGACGTTCAGTCAATTACACAAAGGATTAGTACACACGCAGGTTTCACATATTTGACCGTGGGATTCTTATCAGCATATAAAATTGGCCGAGACCCATTAATAATCTTCAGCAATTACAGTGTTTAAGTGGTCAAAATGAGACAGGATTTCGATTAGCATTGCTGATTGCGATTGCTGGCGTGGGCAGTGTGACGTTTTAATCACAAGCATGGCAGCCGCGGGGGATAAATTATGGGCCGCCTTAAGCACTGTTCCCAAGTCTGCTTCCGATCGATACGCGGGCGCGATACACTCCATTAAAAAGTGGGCCTTCCTGGCGCGTACCCTCCCCTCGTACAGACAGAGACCAATCCGTTTCCGCCGAAAGAAGCTGAACAAACTTTCCGGGACTTAAAAAACAAAAACTTCCTCGGCATGCACGGCCATATTTATAGGCCGCTGTAAGTTGCGCGGCCGCACACTTTTGCCAGGTAATTGAATATCGCACATTTTCAACTCGGAGACACGCCGCATAACGAGCTCCAGGAATTATGGGAAAGGTATCAAGATTTATTCCGGCGGCCTTTTAATTGCATCCACCAACCTGAAATGAAAAGTACATTCTATTTTACCGGCCAGGGCGTCTGAATTTGTACTGGATTCAACCCACATGAAATAGTGCCACAGTAAAATTTGCAATTACAGCTGTAAATGAAAGAAGCAGCTAAATTTCTCCCCCAGGGCCAATTGATTTTTGCTACTGCCAGACATCTCTCATCCTTTCTCCATCTCACTCTCCCAGCGAATATCTTTCCCTCCCCCCTTTGCTCGCAACCGCCCCCTCTCCCCATCGCTCTCCCTTTCCCGTTTTAAGTCTGTCACCTCAATATTCCTTCTCGTGTGAGGTTGAGTGAACAGGACATGTTGGCATGTACCATTTAATCACGAGTGGCGGGGGGGGGTATTGATGCTCATCTCACAGCCTTTCATTGCAGAGACTTGGGACAGCCTCACTCAAGCCAACCCTGTGCCCTTGGTG
This sequence comes from Geotria australis, assembly GCA_036362915.1. Classification (NCBI taxonomy): domain Eukaryota; kingdom Metazoa; phylum Chordata; class Hyperoartia; order Petromyzontiformes; family Geotriidae; genus Geotria; species Geotria australis. The sequence continues at coordinate 612,445 of JAZEWU010000014.1, forward strand.
GCATTATTCTCCGAGACGCCCACAGTACCAGAGTGAATGTGAATTATGCTACCTCTAGGCCAATGCTCTTCCAGCTCATGACAGCTGTTGAATTAAAGATGTGAATTCACCACCGCGGGCCGTTCCACGTCGGCTCCGTGCGTGACACGGCCGACCGCCATCAGCGAGGGCAGCCGGCTGTAATCTGTCCGCTGGTCTGCACTGAAGGGTAATATGCAGAGGAATTCCGCGTGATTTATGCGATGCTTTATTTAAATTAAAAAGTGAACGTAAAAAGTATAGCCCTTTGTCAGTGCGCTGACGGATGAAGGCCTCCCCGTGGCCGTGTTGGTCACGGGGGTTGTTTGGCCTTGTTTGAGCTCACGGCACCACGCCTGTCAGGACCGCTCACTCACGGCTGCGAACGCTGCCTCTGGAAACCGCGTACGTGGGGTGTGTCAACTTGGCTGTACCGTGCTGAGTCCCAATGAGGATGAAACTGCTCCACAGTGATCGATAGCTGCCTCACTGCTGCTGTCAGTCAATCACGTTTATTTTGACGGTGACCTAAGACAAGAGGACCACAATGCAGGGCTTGAACGTATATTTATTTATTTGGTCAACTTATGTGCAATGCTGCGTGTAAATGGCTGTAATAATAAACATCTATCTATCTTCAGGAAACGCTGATGGTTTTTGTATAATGCGCAATGGCGGTGTGCTCTTGACGCGCGTGTTTACAAAACTGACAATGCCCAGCGTTTCTCTCCCCAGGCTCGGAGCTGAAGGAACGCTGTACGTGAAAATACATTGGACGACTATACCGTGGCAGGGTGACACAGTGGTAACATCTGCGCCTCACATACAGAAAGTCCTGCCCGAGGCGGATCGATTCCCGCCTCGGCGCATTTCTGTGTGGAGTTCGAGTTTCCTCTGGGTTCACCGGTTTCCTCCCACAACTAAAGACAATCATTAATTATTTGGTCACTACCATCACGATATATATGACGCAGTATCTGGAAAATGTTGGCACCAGCTATCCGCGTGGTTGCCTTCTGCCTCCCCCTCCCTCTCAGCAGTTTCCTTATGCATTCCAATCGTTCTCTCTTCAAAACGGATACTTTCGACATTGAACAAACACACGCGGCACATTACACACTGTCGTTATTATAAAAAAAAAATGCGTGGCGGAATCACTGTCCATTCGCTTAACAAGCAAACTCTAGAAACACGATTTTCTTGTCGTAAGCCGCTGAAAGAGACGGGCTCTCAGTGATTCGTCCCTTCATCAGCCCTCGTGACAGGAAACTGCTCTGGCCGGTACGAGCAGTGCGGATGTGCACGGAGTCACTTCTCGTTAAAAAAAGGTGTCAATCAATTGAACCGCAGATCAATCAATCAATCGTGAGCATCCCGTTGGGACGCAGCCGTGTAGGTTCCGAGCAAATTGACTGTTACAGTTCAGTCTATTCATTTATTGCGCTCTTTTGTAAAGCCGAATCGTATTGACTGGTATTCAGACGCCATATGAACCAACTGTCAAAGCAATTGAATATGACTCTTTAAATGAAAAAAGGGAGTCGGGCAGAAGGGCTTTGAACGGGGATCTTCGATAAGCAGATTACGTTTTGGCGTGCGAGCCTTTGGTATTTACACGGAATCATTTTAAACGTGATCGCGGTCGTTGTACACATGATCTGATGTGACTTGTCGCCACCCACATTCCTTTACACGTGCAGGTTGTGAAGGCATTTCGTTTTTAAAAATGTCTTTCACTAACGCTTACTGCTAGCGGTGTTTGCATGTTTCTGCCACACGCATGTGTGGCTTCTTGCAAACTGGAACCTTTGCAAAAATGTGTCCATTTGGTGTTTTAAGATCTTAACACTTTTCTCATTGCCAGAAAAGGTAAACCCTTGTATATTGTACATTATTTGGACACTGGCAAAAAAAATGTGCTCGTCGCCTTGCCTCCTCGCCTGAATGCCAACGCTGGAACGTAGCCAGTTCCACGCGTTGGGCATCTCAACGGCGAATTGGCTGGAATGACCGTGCCGGCCAGCTGGAATTAGCAAAGCTTTAGCTAAGCGTGGCCGAAGCATGGCTCGGCTATACTCAGAAGAGAATTGCGACAGAATCCCCCAATCTATTGCACGCGTGATACACGGAAATGTCACCGTTGGAATCCCACTCGATTGAACGTAAAGTTTAACCGAGTGAATCGTCCTGCAGAAATCATCCAGGTAGAATGGTATGATTCAAAATATGACAGCTAAAGATTCCGCCGGCTCTGATTTGAATGTGTAAGAGCCAGCGACTGTTATTTTGCAGGGAGCCCGGCTGTATGCCAGCAGGATGTGCGTCTCGGTGGATCTATTTGCCGTAACCAGGTACCGCTTCAGATAAGCAGTTAATTCACAACGTGAACATTTTGTTTGTTGTGAGACATTTTGTGGTATCGCCAGACTGATTTTCTACCACGAGGGACTTTTTAAAAACCAGATAATTTAGAATTCATCCATGGGGCATGTAATTAATTATTTTGCATTTAAATTGACTTCCAAATTGTGGTTTTTAACATATATTGTACGGTTTTTTCATTAATTCATTCATTCATTTTCAGAAACCGCTTAATCCTGTACAGGGTCGCGGTACGGTTTAGTCTTTTTTATTTACCCCCTATTTGAAGTATGTATTCACAGTCGTTCCGTAGTGTAGGTATGTCATTATTAGTTATTTTATTGACTCATGTATAATGCAGTACGCAACATCTAGAGATTGGATGGACACATCAGCGTTTGTGAATAGCTGTTCTTTCGGGATAGCCGTGTCGTGTGTTCCTGCTCTCTCCTTCGCGACATTGCACAACGCACGTTGGAGGCATCGTCAGGGTAAGTTTACCCAGGGCAGTCATCGAAGGCAGCCCGAGACGAGAACGATGAACTAAAGCGGCACATTAGGGGCAGTTGGAGCGCGTTTTGGAACACCGGTCACGCAAAAACAACCAGCCGATATGTCAACAGAAGAAAGTTACGAATCAAATTGTATTATCCTCCATCACATATGGATCAGAAATATGGACTCCGAAGAAAAAGGGGGAAGCATCGCTTGGTGAGCAGCAAGAAGTGCGGAGAGGGGAACGCTCCTGGTGATGAGCACGCCGCCGCCAAGAGACGCAACGCTTCCCATTGCGTCATGTTGTTTGGGACGAGGCAGGCCCACGACCCAAACGGGACAGTGGCCCGCGGGCGACAACCACAACGGCAGCGGAAGCCAACGCGGGGAACGCGTCCGAGGAACGTACGCGGTGGAGACGGAGCGATGAAATCAGCTCGTTAGCAGGTGGGTGGGCGGATTATTACGCGATAGGAGCCATACAGATGGCGATAGCTCGGGTAACCCTTCATCCAGCAGTGGATTTATCGTGGCTGATGATGATGATGATGAGGGAGGATTTAATGTCCCATCATTGCGAGGCATGTGCTTAATCGGTGACATAAAACGTTAAGGCTTGTGTAAAGCAATGGAAAAGTATTAATAGACTCGCACAAATGCACCGGGAACAAACAAACATTGGAATAGAGAACATTGCGCTACGTCGGATGAATGTACCCAGTTTATTCCATTTTAATAACATGTATAATGTGTATGTTGAAACCCAACTTGGCAAGACAAGCTAAGCTTTTAAAACCTAAAATCCCGACGCCCAAAATAGCAAGCGGTTGGTTGCGTTGAGCCCGACAAGTGCACACGCTATGCATTTCAACACCGACGCCAGCGCTCTGCTCGACAATTAGCGTTGGGAACAATTACCGCAACATGTCTGTAATGGGCTGTTGACCTATTTGTTAGCCACTTGATTCTCGCGAGAGGAAGAGAAAAGAATCGTAGACGAATTGAGTGGCTCTGCTCTTCACGTGCAATATCATATCAAGAGATTATACCACAAGCACGCACGCACGATACCACGTGCGCACACGCACGCGCACACACACCCGTGAGACGCCCCAGATCGATGTCCTGGGCCTTGTGAATTAATGACCGTCCCTCGACTCGGCCCGTGCCTTAAACAGTCGGTGGCAAAGCTCCCCGCCGCTTCAACATTTACATCTACAAAATGTATGTTAATTTTCCGAATTAATTCTCCACGTTTGCATTTTCTAATTTCGTTCTCTTTTCTGAAATGTCCACAACAATTTGGATGCTTTCAGGACACTAGCTAGGCCCTCTTCCAGTATCTGGCGACGCTTCACCGTGGCGGCACACAACCAGTGGGCTCCAGGAGACCGTTTCCAGCGGCGTGCATTACTACAGTGAAACCTCCATGTAACGGACTTCTGCAGCAACGGACTTCTGAAGCAACGCACGCTGTCCGCTGCTTCCGAGACAGCGATCTGCACCGGAAATAATATTTTTTATTTTAGTGTTTGCCTGCGAATTCTACCAAACACTTCGAGGCCGAGCTGAAAGACAACGATGTCCAGAGGCTGACCATCGTGCTGCTTCGAAGAATCGCAAAGAAGAAGATTGCTGCTTCTAGATATGTGTGTATTACTATGTTTAATGGTGTTCATAATATGTAGGTTGTTATAAGATACGGTCATACAATCAAAACAAATCCCAATCGACCTATTAGGCTGCCGCCCAAGGGCAGAGTTCCCGAGACTCCTCCGCAGAGGAGGGTCCTATTCGCTCTCGGTGCCGGTGGAAAGTCGCGTCTGCTCGAGGATCTCGGAGCCCGCACCAGTCCGTCGCTCTCCTCGAAACCCGCACCGGCTTGGACGCCTCATCGCGGTCGCACGGGAGCTGTCCGTGCGGGGGCCTGGCAGGCCGAGTTAAGCGACGATACGTCAAGTGAGCTTCCTTAGCCAAAGCAGCAGCAGCCAATAGCGCATCAATAGGGCTGCGATGTTAAAACACCATCACACCCACTTACAGGGTTACAGGCGGCGCCGCCGTGAGCTTGATAAATGGCCGCGGGACCGCTGCACCACCTGATTATCGCCACCGAGGTGGCAATAATCTTTGCGCGGTTAATGGTGCGGACCTCCCTCGCCCACCTCCCCCGCTCAGCTCCCCGGCCTCCCCATGGCCGCCCCTCCCCGCCGTGCCGGGCCCCCCCCGCCCAACCCAACCGCCCCCCGTGATTTACGCGCCGGGGTAGCGTCCCGGAGCCCGGGCTCGGTGGCGCTCGGAGGTCGACGGCGAGGGCAATCGGAGCGGAGAGCGCGTGCTCGAGGGACGCGCGTGACAGGCCCTCGACTCCCTCGAGGGGTCAAAGCCATCACGCTCGCGTTCCCCGAGCAGGGCGGGAGCGCGTGCGCCCTGGCCGCACGCGGAGAGCCGGGCGGCGGCTCCCCGGCTCACGCGCGCTGCACCGCGGTCACACCGGCTCGGGCAGAATTCCCAGCCGTGCGCGGCGTCATTGCTGGAGGTTTGTACGTGAACCCAGGCGTGAAAGCGACGTGAATGTCTCGGCGGTACGCTCGCATCGCAACCGCCGTTCCCACCTGCACTGTACTGAAAACTTCGGACACTTTCTTAGCGGTACGCCGTATTGGACTATACCGGTTTACTTTTGACTCTGCCTGAACCTGACCTGGAGAGCTATTGGGTAAAAACAACATTGTCTCCATGCTCAAACGAGTGTGCAGTGGTGCTCATCTGTGTTGGCAGCCTGGAGTCATTGGTTTAAATTACACATGTTACACATGGATATAGTTCCAGTAAGTAGGCTTACGCAAGCAGGGAGAGAGTGTGAGCACCAAGGCGCCTGTAGGAGACAGCGATGCAGTCGGTGTCTGACTTGTCAGTAGGGTTGCGACCTCTGAGCTACAATAACACCGGTACACATCATGAAAACAAAAAAAAATCTCATTTACAAATTGTACTATTATCATTATTAATATCTGACAATACAAGAACAATGGGAGAACTAAACATAAATGTGTTGCGTTATCAGGCAGATGATACAAACCAGGACTTCTAATGTCCAGGGAAAACCTTGGAGATTTCACAGAACAGCGAACTCAACAAAGAGGACGATTCTGGGGAAACCAGGACAGGTGATGACCCTGCCCGTGTGAGAACGATGATCTCCCACGCCGGCCAGAGGCCGATGACGGTCATCCGAATGTGGAGACCGTCGCTTTGCTTTAACTTAGAAAACACACGGCGTTTGTTTCACGAGCGGAAAACGACGTGGAATTGCAATTGCCTCCGGTCAACGAGTACGACCGGCGGAGAACGCCCCCCGCCCCCCCCAATGATCTTTTGAGCGCGAAGACAGCGAGAGGTCTTTGTGAATAATCATCAGAGTGCCCCCGTGACAAATAGACAGATGATGAGCTGCTCATTAAGCATCCTGCCCTCACGCTCGTCGTCCCGCTATTCCATCTCATCAGCGCTGACACCGGAGGAGGGCGCGGGCCGAGTGCACGCCCAGACGCAGCTGTTCATTTCTCAGTCGGCCAGTCAAATCAAATGGATGCTGCGTTTAATTAAACACAGCTGCGGGCCCATTGAGATGCAGCCCCTTGTTTCCGACGCAGACGCAAAATAGAATGTTAATGAACTACAATACCGCGTTAAAACTGTGCTTCGGCGGCCGGTGAACAAGCGTAACGCTTACAACGGAGAATAAAAATGAGAAGTCGACAGTGGTCATCAGAGACAAAGCCAGGGCCTTCCATCTATATATAATAGGGCTAAGCACGCGTCAGGTCGTCGATAGTTTCCTGGCCTCTCGTTGGTTGACCGGCTCGGAGCCGATCGCATCATCGCCATCCAGACCAGACCACCGCCGAGGCCGGTTTATATAACGACGCATCGGACGTTCCGACAGGTTTGGGTCTCACCGCACCCTGACGTCATTAACTCCGCACAAAGGTCGGCAGAGGTCAGCGCACCGTGTCCGGACGGCGAGCGTGAGAGCGCCGGCTCGGGAGGAGGCCGCGAGACGCCGACGCGACCTCGCACGCGACCCCTTCGACCGCGACCCCTGCGGTTTTTCCCGAACGCCGGGCAGCGGCATGCCCCCAGGAGCCCGGACAACGCCCTGCTTATTCCTCAATCATAACAGCTAGAATCATTCATTCATTCATTGTCAGAAACCGCTTAATCCTGTACAGGGTTGCGCTGAGCCAGAGCCTATCCCGGCAGACAAGTCACAGGGCGCAAGGCAGGGCTATATCCAGGATGGGACACCAGTCCATTGCAGGGCACCGAGGGAAATTGAGTCCGTAGGTACATTAACCTATGCAGCAGCGTGTTTTCCGGAGTGCCCGGCGAAAACCCACACGGACAGGTGTTTTAAAATATAAAGATGGACAGTCAAGATGTTTGTTATTGCGGCAAAAAAATACCCAGTGAGCTTGCAAGCTCTGGATGCGGGATTCCTGCACCACAACAAACGCTCGAACTAACCAATGCAAAGAACACATAGAATATAAATAAGTAAAATACGGAAAGCGCGTAACAAAACATGTACAGTGACTGGTGTTCCAGCTGTAGACCGTCAACGACACGACGCGTCTGCTCCACGTGGGCGGCACGGTGGCGCAGCAAGACGACCCGGGTTCAATCCCTGGCATGGGTGCCTTTCTGTTTGGCGTTTGCACATTCTCCCTGTGTCCACGTGGGTATTTGCCGGGTACTCCGGTTTCCTCTCGCAGTCCAAAGACACGCCGCCTACATTAATTGCCCTGACTAAATTGCCACCGGTACTCTGAGATGTTGTAACATGCTTACCCCTCCCAGCTGGACAACTGTAAAAAAGAGCTTCATATCTTAATGGTTCCTTCCACGTTAAATACAAACTGACTGAGTGAACTACCCTTGAAAACCGAGGTGCGTCACGGACAACTTGCCCGGACTCGAACCCATCTGTTTGAGGTTCTGGCCGCTCGGCGCTCTGAGCCTCGATCCACCTGGAATGTTCCAGTCATTTGTGGAGGGTTCAGGGAAGCGTGTACAAAAATAGGCGTGCGAAATACGTTGAAAATAGTTAATGCATTAATGATTTATATACAACAAACACGCTCCAAAGTGGGAAACAACGTTAACGAAGTAGGAACCAAGTTGGAACCGTGCAGTTTATTTTGTCGGCCCAATTAAACGAACGAGAGAAATGTTCCGAAACAAACTTCTTCGCTAAGTGAACACAAAGATTAACTTTAGCATCCAATTATTGCTAACCATAATGAAACACCATCGTTTGCAGATCTCCACTGGGACAGTGTATAATTTGACGTGGCGGTACACGAACGACAACGAGAAAACCCAATAGCAGAGCCCGCGAGGCCGACCGACGTCACGTTGGGATAATTAGCTCAGAATAGAGTTTTACACTGTAATCAGTAAACCCCATCTTCTTTCCCCAAATTGTTTTCTGTGGTCGACTGAAAATTCTAACATTTGTTATTATCACTGTTATGCAAGATTATGGGGTTTGAATCAGGAGCGGAATTGGACAAATTCACTCTGGGAACGAACCTGGGTTCGCATCCCCTTTCTAGCTACATAGAGACTCGTAGAGATACGTAGAGAGATTGATGTGTATTATAAAATACTCTGTGAGCTCGCAACCTCTGGAAGCGGGATTCCTGCGATACAACAAACACGCCAATTAACCAACATAAACCGTGTGTTCCCGCACAATTCCACCCGCGGTTTGAAGAGAAATCTGCCATTTTCCCTGCCACGTAATCTCACTTGGCAAGTGGCCTGTATGTTAATGCATCACATCGCACACACGTGTTTGCCAAATCTACTTTAGGTATCCCAGCGTAGATTGTAAACAGAAACCCAGTTTCATATGTCTCATTTACAGAAGCATGGCATGTCATTCTGTACAAAATGTTTTTGTTATAAGAGCTTGATAATCCATCCGGGTGGTGGTGTGGTGCTGAGAGCACTTAACTGACAATTAAATATGTTGCGCTTTGGATAAACTGGCCTCGGCCACAGGAACGTCACACGTCATGGATCAGAAACACGGACACTGGCTAGGAAAATTGATGTTACCATTGCGGCAGGGTGCCTATGCAGCGGTAACACCCGCGCCTCACGGAGAGAGAGGGTCCTGCCCGAAGCGGTTCGATTCCCGCCTCGGGCGCCATTATGTGCGGAGTTTGTGTATTCTCCCCCTGCTCTGTGTGGGTTTCCTTCGGGTTCTCTAGTTTCCTCCAACAACTAAAACAAAACATTCATTAATTAGTTGGCTGATAACATCGTAATATATAATATATAGGACGCAGTGTCTGGCGATTGTCGCTGCCGACTGACCGGGTGGCTGCCTTCCCGCCTGCCTGTGGTAACGTCTCTCCCCCAAGACATTCCCTGTTGTCACGAGCGAGTGAATACCTCGCGCGTTGCAAGTTGAATCTATGATTATTTTTTGCAAATGGGCATCGGCCCTTTGATGTTGGCGAGTTGGCCAAGCGACGAGAACTCCTATTTTAAATACGTCCGGCGGGTAATTGGCGATCCGTCTCGTGTAAGCGGGCCGCCGTGTGTCTCCATCGCTAATGATTTCGCTAATTGGCACGTGCTGAGAGAAAATTGCTTCCTCGTAATTATTTCTACCCAATCGCAGCTCACGGCTGGAAATTCGTTTAATTCCATACCTACGTATTTATCTTACCTGCTTGATAACGTTTAAAATCTCAATTAATTCACGCACCTGTTTTAACTTAATCCTTTTTTTATTCACTACCGGGTCTTCGCCTGAAAAAGAAACCCGAGTCCCAAATGGGCTCTTACGTCATAGGGAGAAAAAAAACACGTACCTCAATTGACACTACATAACTGGCAAAGATTCTCGTGCCGGTATTCTTAATAAGGCTCCGAGGCGGTTTTGTAGCGTGTGGAGCGAAACATCGGACGTGGGTGAACGAACGACGCGCGGCGCCACCGGAAAACACGCGGCGATCCGTGCGGCCCTGGTGCCAACAACTCTGGTGAATCAATATATAACGGAGCAAGTGTTTGTAAGTATGTTTTTACTATGTCCGCACTAAAGGCACCGGGTTGGAATCCTTCGTTAGCGCAAATTTTATCTGCACAACACCAAGGCTTTAACGTCTTATTCCAGATTTACTTCCCACTTATTCTAAAAAGTGCGTCAAGAATAAATCCAGGTGAAAGCGGTGACGTAGAGACGTCATCGACAAGAGACGTCAGAAGAATGTGCTGCAGGCTTGGAACAAGATGGCCGTAGGGCGGGTACTCTGCTAGTATAATTAATGTCACTGGCGCTTGTTTTCTACTGCATAACAAGAGCACGTACTGTACAGACTACGGGGGTGTCTGGGTCAATTTACATGATCACTGTACTGGAAATGTTCAACTGATGTTTAATGTGACTGCATTTCATCAGGTCAACTCTTCAGAAATCAAATTGTCTGATAGTGCTTAAGTCTTGTCGATGAAAATGAAATCCTCATACTGGGCAGCATGCCGTCAGGGTTTGGTAATTACATAAATGTTCTTTCTCAACTCAACGGCAGACAGAGCATCGCATCGTGCGAGGAGACAGCCGCTGGCAGTTGACACGACCGATAGTTCTGTCACCACAGACAGCTCCACTGTCAACTCAATAGGTTTCTGGAATCCGTTGTCCTCACATCAACCACCGCCGCGGCCTGTTGCCGTGGCGATGCAGTGCGACCAATGAAACCTACTCCGTACTTGCGTTTATATCAATATTAAAATACCGTATTGGATTACATGCTTCAATGTAACACCTTTAACGTATTGCAGCGTGGAGTTTTAGTCTCGAGTCCGGTGGCAAAATTCCACCTTCAAATAAATGATGTATTTTTTTTTAAACCTCACCTATCGCGTTGCCATATTTCAATTTCATATTCCGGGAGCACAATGATACTTTTACTATTGCAGGTGAGGTCATATTCCTAATGCACTAAATTCCCAAGTGTGAAATTGATCTCGTCGTAGCGGTATGAAGCCTGCAACGCGTAGGGCCCAGCGCCACACAAGTATTCTATAAATCTCCAGCAGGCGGTATTCGGCTTTCATGGCCAAACACCAAACCGAGGATGTAAAGCTCTGAGTTCTTTTTTTACATTTACCGCACGCACACACACACACCCATCGTGACAAACAGCCGCTCAAACAGCCTTCTAGCGTTTACTGAGCGTTTGGGAGAGCGTTGTTAGCGAGAGCCTGTCAAGGATGGCTCGGAACGTGATGAAGTGGTGGGATTCGCAGCTCTCTCCGGCACCCTGGGGCTCATTGCTGCTCGTATCCAGACACCAGAAATGCTCACGAGCTGCTCTTTTAGAATAGCCGTGTCGAGCATTCCTCCTCTGCCCTCCGCGGCGTTTCACCTCCGACGTTGGAGGCATCGTCAGGATAATTGGAGAGGAGGACCGCTCGACACGGCTATCCCGGAAGTAGAGCTCTTGAGAGCAATTCCGACGATCATTAAATCATCGTGGGAGGTGAAAAGTCCTGAAACAGCAGCTCTTTGGAGCAAATCTCATACATCGAGCCGTGAAAGCCTACATCCATTCATTTTAGGCCGAGTCAACCTATTTAAGGGCAAACTAACCAAGTCTAATTTGGACAAAAAATAAGTTTAACCAACAGTTGGTGTTGCGTGCATCGCTTAAACATTTGTTGTATCGCAGGAATTCCGCATCTAGAGGTTGCAAGCTCACCGGCTATTTTCTGCTGTAATAACAAACATCTACCTAAACATCCAGTACCATGAGAGATGGCGTTGACTTAGCGGTGAGCCCTTCATCCAGCAGTGGATCGGTCGTGGCTCACGATATCAACTTGAAACATCAACTTGAAAGGCATAAACTCTAGTTTATCAATTCACGTATTCCCAGCGACCAGACGTCACGCACGGGAAGCGTGCTGGTGGCACGAGGCGGCGGCAGCACGAGGCGGCGGCAGCAAACGCCGACTGAGAGACAGCGTGTCGACGTCGTGGCGACGTAGCGACACTCTTCAGGTGCCACAAGTTTCATCTCCAGGAACAAAATGTAAAAAACTACGGGCGGCGGCGCGGCCCCGCGGCGGCGCATTCGCCGCTTGTCGCAGAGGTTTGCGGTTCGACGCCAGTGGCCGACCCGGTCAATACTGCGGGCGTAATAACCGTTGTAATAATAATAATAATACTCGACACCGTCTGCTTCACAGTGGATGTTAATGATGCCCTGGTGTCATTACTAAGAGTAAGCCATTCTATGCAGGAGTCAGGGTTGCAAGTTGGTCAATTCCATAATTATCCACGTATTATTCAATTGGCATCACTGACCCCCGCCTGGCAGGATAATGCCAAATGATGAATTGCAAACGAGACTCCCTCCTGCTATCTTGAGATTTCACCTGGAAAAACTAAAAAAAACCTTTGAAAAGAGACTCTTAGCCCGGTCACTGACGTCATCTGTGTCCTGTTATATTTTACGCATTTCACACGTATATTTTTCCCACCAATGGTGCAGTTCGTGTTTACGCTGCTGGAGGAAGGAGAACCCCTGTCACCCTCCACGTCCCCTTGATTACCACGGTCCACGATTTATTAGCAACTGTTTGTTTTTTTCAATTGATGCCCAAAGTAAAACTTACGATTGAAATCAATTAGGGGTTATTTGAAGAGCCCAATGCGGCCTGCCGATTTCCCATTACAGCAGTAAAGTCCGGTGGGCGTTAATAACGCACGCGGTCGCGCCGAGGCACCTGCACGAGAGTGATGTGCGACGGTGCCGTCGCTGGCCGCGGTGGCTCGCGGCCAGCGGCGCCTCTCGCGATCCTCATTCGTGGCGCCGCCGTCGACTCCCCGCCGCTGCTGACTTCCCGCAAAGTGACGCGTATTTTATCAACCCCGGCGGAATTGATGCGACAGCCAACCGGAATTCGTCCTCGTGAGTCGCGCGCCGCGGCGCCGCCCGGCCGGCCGCCCGCCCGCCCGCCCGCCGCACGCGCGGACGTCACCGCGGTAATTAACGAGAAACAAATATTATTCGCTAACAAGCCCAACCCGCAGGATAGGAACCGCCTGCCTTCCCCGCTCGCACACTACGGGACCGGTCTGCAGAACAAAGAGCAAATTGGAGGGTTGTCTCAGCCGCTAATCGCGATTTAACACGTTCCGCCATCGGCTCGGCTTTCGGCGCCCCGCCAAATCCGCCGCTCTCGTCATTTGCCACGGAACCGGGCAACCGAGAGCGGCGGCGCGCGGGTTAGCGGCGGCGGCGCGCCGCCCGCCCGCGCGGCGCCGCGAGCTCGCCCGGCCGGACGAGGAACGGCGCGGGCGGCCTCAGGCGAGGCCGGCGACCGGAGGCCCGTGGCCGAGCGACGCCGAGCGACGCAGGGTTAATCCGCGGATTGCGAGCAGGGTCGTTTGGACGAGCACACATCGTAAATTTCTGCCCGTGCCATGGATGGAATTATAATGATGTGTAATGATGGCATTTATGGGCGCTTTCATTGTTAACTTGGCAAATCATTCTCCTAAATGCTCAGGATATGCTTATGGATGCGGAATACAGATTAGTTAACTCTCCCGCGACGAAAACAGAATCGGCAGCGGTTACAAATTGTGCGGCGGCGTTCGCTACGGGCGGGCTTTTGACCGTGACGCCGGCTAACGGTGGCAACCCGAGTGCCGTCGCACACGCTCAGGTCGAGGTGGGCGCGGAGGCTAAATGTCAAGACAGGGCCGTAAGCACACGTAGGATTGAATCCACACACATCTCAGCAGGTACAGAGTTAATTAACATCATTATTCCTCTCGGAAATGGGACCCTGACAGAGAAAACATTTGCAAAATCAAACAAGAAATGCTTCTATACCAATTTAAAATAAGACACACGCAGCACCGCAATACTGATCACTACGAACCCAAGACATCATCATTGTTAATCATGAAATACCGTCTGGCCAAGTGGGAATTACAGCATAGAAATGATGAATTATCTGTGTACAATTCCAAACTCATCATCGTTATTGTTGTTCTTAGCCAAAACTAAGCCAGGATTGTCTTGACAGAACATAATTCTGATGCCGTGCAGGTCATTTCAGACCCTGAGGCCGCGTGCACCCGAGCCGGGCTGCGGCGCCGTCTCCCCGTCGCCCCGTCCCAAGCCCGGCGTTCAGAGGCGGCGGCGTGACCTCCGCACCTCCTCACAGGTCCTGCCCGAAGCGGTCCGATTCCTGCCTCCATCACCTTTCTGTGTAGAGTTTGTGCGTTCTCCCTCTGTTCTGCCTGAGTTTCCCCCGGGTTCTCCGGTTTCCGCCCACAAAAAAATAAATAATCGATTGGCCGATTACATCATGATATATAGGACACAAATGTTGGCGCCGGATGGTGACGTGGCTGCCTTCAACTGCCTCTCTGCGCTTTCCTCACGCCTCTGAATCGTTCTCTCTTCCAACGCATTCGACATTGAAGGAATATGCGCGGTGACGCGTTATAAATCGTGTTCATTATTATGATCCCCGCTTTTAATCCGGTGCTAGCGTGACGCTCGGCCCGTGTCGCGTGAACCCGGCCACTCGGTCCAAACGGCGGCGGCACCCCGATGACGCGGTAGCGGGCAGCAGGGTCGCGAGCGCGACGCCGCCCCGAGCGGGGTGACGCAGTGTCGCGCGGCCGCGGGCCGGACCGAGGGCAGATGGTCTCTCCGGTGTGTGCCTTCCGCAAGCTGTTTGCCCGAGACCTTCCGATGCAATTGCCGCCCATAAACAGACACCCTCGGGCGCTCTCCCATTACACACAAACCTTTAACTGCCGTCATTAAAAAGACAGGGCAGCGTTTTGGCCGCTCCATTAAGGCCCTTACGGAGAAAGTGACAAACTTCGTGTCTTAATCCTATAATTACAACGGTGGTGTCACAGGCCCGATGCGTCAACGACGAAGTAGAAATTAATTCCCAGCGAGCACGGAGACACGAACCTCCGTAAACACGAGCTGGACAAACGCACGAACGAGTTCAATCTGGACCTTCCAGGCCTGCGCAAGAGCACGCTGCACACTCGTGGCGTCACTTCTACAGCCGGGTCTGTGCGACGAGCACCGCGCGGTGGGGCTGCACCGCTCGGTGGGACGCCCACACCGCGTGTCCTACGTACAGACTGCTCCCTGCTATAAGATGGCGGAACTCCCATCGGTGTTTTGTGTCGGCGACGCTCACGTGCGGGGTCACGAGTCGGAAACCAACCGTAGCGATTAGTGCCCTGCACCGTGAACACAGTGTGCCGAGTTTTATTCTGGGCTCAGGGCCAACATCAGTGGCAATTATCTGAACCGGCCCTGGGCCTCCTCTAGGTCAACACCGGCCTCAAATGAGTACCCGGTGCGGCGTGCAAACATGAGGGAGACAAAGGTGGCCGGGCGCCGTTGCACCTACGAAGGCCGTGCCGGCCGGCCTTCGCGGGTGCCGCTCGCTAACGGCACTTGCCCCGACAGCTTGTTAACGGCTGTAGGGGCCGAGCCGTGCCGTGCGCGTTGCATGTTAACGCACGCGGACGCCTTCACCTCCGTCACCCGTTCGCAACGAGCGCTTCAAAGCGCAATTCGATATCGCGACGGGCTTGGTGCCAGAGAGAGGGAGGGCCTCTAATCCACGACACGAGGTTAGCGAGCGCTCGCAATCTGTCGGCGATTTAGCGACGGGAACCTCCGGAAGGGGGAGGGGCGCGAGGGGGACTCGTCCGGGCGATCGCGCCCCGCGCGCGCCATCGCGGCTCGGCGCCGGGAGACGGATCGCCGAGCCGCCCGGGCGCCGCGGGGTCGTGATGGAGCGCGGCGGGTGGCGGCGGGGAGAGCGCAGAATCGTCTCGCAGCCGGGTGGGCGGAAGCGAGACGGAGGCCATTGCTCCGGCGTACAATTTGTTTTCCCCGCCGCCAGGAGCTCGCGTCGCGCGGCAGCCGGATAAATAATATCGCGCGCCGCACGGTCCTCACGGGGAGCGCGCGCGGCGTAAACACGAGCGGCTCGCCGGCACCTCGTCGGCTCGCTCGCGACGCCACGAGTGCCGCCGATTTGGCGGAACGGGAGTGCTCGCCGCTTACGGGGCGCGCACGTTCGAATGTCAATGTCTGCGCCGTGCGTGCGCGCGCGCGCGCGCGTGTCGCGTGCCGTCCGTACGCGCGAAGAACGGACGGCGGTTGGCACAAGGTCGACCTCTGTCCATCGTCATCACGGGGATGACAAAGCAGGGGCCGCTCGTTAGAATTCGACAACGGTTGTCCGCAGGCGATATTCGTCCCCGCCGTAATAGTGTGGGATTTCCGTCGCAGGCCGAATGGAGACGAGCGCCGCTCGAAACTCGCTTGAGCACGGAGACTCCGGGTGCCCTGATTATTACCGCGGGCGTAATAACAGTGATAATACTGCGCGCCGCCTGCTTCTCGGTGGGAGTGAAACTGTCCCCCGACGTCATTCGTAAGAAGAGGCCGCTGTGTGCCAGCCTCATGGCCCAAAACTGCCAAAGTTGGAAAGTTACCGTCAAAATTACTCACTTGGCAAGGAGAACGGCATTTTGCAAGTAGAACTATCCTGGTCTCCTGCGTTTTCACCCGGTAAATACTAAGTAAAATCGAACCAATGATAGGAACACAGCCACAAGTACCTCTACGAGCAAAATATTAATCAAAAGCATCAACTAAGCATTTCACTCCGAGCTACCCTTTAACGCACAGCACACAACTAGATATGTTCTTAACTTCGGGTAAACGTACAACGCTAAGTTTTTCCCTCTAAATGTCAGTTAAACTTTATTGTTAGAGACTGCACCCAGGGAGTCTAAATATTTTATAATTTGAGACAAGGCCCAAACTTAAAAGTAAGGACTGAAACCAGAGGCCAGGCATAAGCTAGAATATGGGCTTAGTAAAAATAACAAGGCTTTAGCTTTATAACAAGCCTTTTAAAACCTGATTTATGCTTTAAATAAGGCAATATTAAATGTTTATTGTAAAAAACATTTTACACAACCACATCATTGCTACATATACTGTATTTAAATGTATGCATTTCTCGTAACTGGCAAGATAAAAGGTTGTGTTAAAGTGAATTGAACAACGTTAAACCAACCAAAACATTATCCCGATTTAAGGCTTGCAAACGCTAAACATAATTGCCGGAATATGTGTTGGAAGCCTAGAACGCTCAACGCGTTTTTCTTAATATGTTTATTTAGTGTGGGTTCATTAAGCATTCTTGTAGAACACTCACAGCCATGACTTGAACTTTCAAAACTTTAAGTGAACATTTCAACGAATGTTTATTTATAATGCTCCCCAAGAGAGCAGAGTGTATTTGCATTCTACCGTTAACATGGCCTAGGGGCAATCCTCATGATTGTATATAAACATACAGAAGCGGATAGAAGCGTATCGGCTGGCAGCCCTGCCATGCTTGCTCATGCCACTGCTGGCAGAGAGGGCCTCCATCGGAGGGAGCTCTAGAGAAGCCCCACTACGTGGTTCTTTGGCCTACTCTTCCACTCTGCTTCGACGTCATTGAATAGCACCCACACTTTACCCCACCGCACACGACCTGCCGATCGACTGCCGTGGACAGATGTCGGGGGGATTCAAGCAACTCGCCGCTTCCGTTCAGCTGCCGAGAGACGGAATGGAACCGGCGAGTCCAGTGTGCCAACCGTGACAGCACGGCAGCACCCCCCGATCGGCGTAACGCAATGGGTGAAACACTCTCTACGCGAGCACAGGTTCTCAACATTTTGCACTTCAAGGCCCACCTGGCCCGCTTGGGTCTGGTCTCCACGGGCCACTAGGTGACGCTCGCGGCCCACTGATGGGTCGCGACCCACCGGTTGAGAATGGCGGATCGAGAGTGTAGCACTCCTGCTAGAGTCTCCCATGGTGAACAGGTCTGTGGGGAGGTTCCAAACAAACGATGATCCGAAGACCCTCCGACTAAAGGAGGGTGGCATCACGAACGGCATCCCGCCATAAAATTCTGCTCAAATAACCCCCACCAATGGAGGTCAACCGGCCAACCCGGATCGACGTGGATAGCGGCCGTTTACACCGGCAACAACAACAACTATTGGTGAAATGCATTTAACAAAGCCATGCTTTGAGGCGACGCAGCAGCAGCAGCGCGCACACAGACAGGCGTACGTACTTGGCTGCCACGCCCCCGGGCCGCAGGCTGGAGATGCGCGGTTTCGAGTCTTTGTCGGCTCCTCCGGAGACGGTGAGGCCCAGCGACGCGCCGTCCTTCTTCACCAGCTCCACGGTCACCGTGCCCCTGCAGTCCTCTGCGGGCCACATCGCATTGAACCCGTGAGCGCCGTACGTCCGGCGTGCGCGTCGTTCCCCGCCGCGCGGGGAAACAGCGGAGGCCCGGTCTCCCACGGACGCAGCCTGCCGCCGACCCGCAGCGGGACGCGACGATGCTCTGGGCCCCGAGTCGCCTGCGCCGTCGTTATGTCAAGTTTTGCACCGTGACGCCACGACGCGCCGTCTACTCTTTTCTCGATAACGTCACGCGGTCACAGGAACGTTAACGTCCACTGGTAAGCGGTCCGCGTAGTGCGATTTTACCGTTCGCACACTCGCAGTATTAACCAGGGGCGGGCGCTGGGCTCGAACCACGGGTTTCCGCAGCAAGACGCAAACACGCGCGCTGCTCGTCACGGATACACAGAGACGTTTGCTTTGTAACCATCTTCCACTGCTGCGCTATCTACTAAAAGAAAACATGATATCTATTACCAGAATATTCATGCACCATATCCCTGCTAAACCAAAGAACTATATTAAAGGAAGGAGCAATCTAGGAACAGACGCTTTTATCTTTTAGATACGGACCAATGCTGTGACAAGAATTTGAAGCTGCATTAATGAGGCAAAAAATACTTTGTATGTCAGCTCGGTACGAATTATTCAACGAGACAAGGTTCATGTTGCCATCCACCCATCACTACGTGAATCTTAACAATGACCAACTGGTGGCATGGAGGTGCAGGCGGTAGTGCTGCCTCCTCACAGCAAGAAGAACCTGGGTTCGATTCCCGGCTTGGATACTTTTCTGTGTGGAATTTGCATGTTCTCGCCATGTATTTTTGTGGGGTTTCGCCGGGTACTCCGGTTTCCTCCCACAGTCAAAATGGATGCTGCTGCCTAGCTTAATTTGCCTGCCGACTAAATTTACCCCGTTGCCCTGTGATGGACTGGCATCTGATCCTGCGCATAGCCGTGCCTTGCACGCTGGGTTTGCCGCGACGGGCTCTGGCCCCTCGCGACCCTCCTCAGAAGAGGGGGACCGATAAAGAATCGATGGTTGCTCTTCAGAGCTGTTCTTTCGGGACAGCCGTGTCGAGTGATCTCCATCGCTCCCTCGCGACGTTTCGCCCCCCATCATCCAACGTGGGGGGCGAAACGTCGCGAGGGAGATCGCTCAGTGACATGGCTATCTCATCAAGAATCGAGCCGTGACAACCTACATCAACGAGCGACGGTCGCTCGGGCCACGGAGGGGGACGCAGGGCCAGGTTCGGGGCGGGCGCTCCGCCGCCGAAGCACCCACCGCCCATCGCCGATATCAACCAAACGCTCGGCGGACAAGCGGCGCGAACGCAGACAAAACATCCTCAACTCGGTCCCACCGCTCTGTCACTCGACAAAATGAGTTTTAAGTTCTATTACGTAACACAAACATTACGAAGTGAAAAAAATCCCAGGGTCCACAAACTCGCCGACGCACAAAAATCCCGACACGAGCCGGGAACACGAACAACGTGCGGGCACCACCGCCACTCGTCAAACAGCGCACGCGGCGGTCCGCGCGCCGTGTGTACGCCGACGGCAACCGTCGGCGGACTTGCAAGCGAATTTTTTAAACCACTTATGGGGGAAGGCTTTCCACTACTTTGAAGGTTAGTCAATATTTACAGATTCTATCATTATTATTTCTGCGTTATTTGAGTGCCACGTAATCCGAAGGCTTTTTATAACCAGACGGTATTAAAAGCTTTTCCACTCACAATTGTTTCTGGTGCTCTGGTAAAGGTTGGCATATAATAATAATAGCATTTTATAGAGCGCCTTTCACCCGAGGATACAAACGGCACACCTCCATACTCGCACTGCCTCCACGTTACCTCGCACAGCCATTTATCCACCCATCTGCCACGGCAACATATTCTACCTACCGTCTGTACATCATCATCATTGCCATACACTGCTTAACCCTGTGCAGGGTTGTGGTGAGCCGGAGCCTATCCTGGCAGACAGGGCGCGAGGCAGGGCTACACCCTGGATGGGACGCCAGTCTATCACAGGGCACCGGGGACGATTTAGTCAACAGGCCAATTATCTTATGCAGCAGTATATATTTGGACTGTGGGAGGAAACCGGAGTGCCCGGCGAAAACCCATGCAGACACGGGGAGAACATGCAAACTTCACACAGAAAGGCACCCGAGCCGGGATTCGTACCCGGGACCTTCTTGCTGTGAGGCGGCAGCACCACTCACCACACTACCGTGCCACCCCCCTCCTGTACAAATGTATGTAATTCCAACCAACACTCATTAAGAACGTACTAATAATATTGACGCAGCAACTTGGATATGTTTTTCTATTAAAGTACATCAATAACAATTACATTTTTTCATTAAAAATGTAATTATGCCCAAGCGATTGGTAATGAAAAAACTAATGAATTAATAGCCAAATGAATGAAAGGTGGTGAAACCCGTGGGTTTTTTCCAACAGCGTTTATTCAGACAGGAAAACACTTCGTCTGGTTTTAGTTTCTATAAGTTGTGTCAGCAGGGTGTGTGGCCTCATAAAGAAATGCCGCAGGGCTCCTGATGTTACAGGGAAGAGCTCTCAGCTCTGTGGGGCCTGTTCAGATGAGATTTCACGAAGTAATTATGCCCTGCGTAGGTCAATTGTGGATGATGCAATACGGAACAACCAACCAAACAGCAGCCAGTCTTATTGACAACATAACAATGTATGTTTATCAGCTAAGAGGTATTTCAGACCAAATATAGCATTCCAGAAGCAATCATCCGTCTTTTGTAAAGTCTGGCTCTTTATTTCATTATTTCCGATGCCATTTACAACAATTTGCCTAGGCAGCGCATGATAAGTTTTGAACAAAATTTCCGATGCAGCACAAAACAGCGCAGCACGGCCCCACGACATTTGGGTAAGACGTGTCCGTCTGTATCTCGGTGTCCCTCTACCTTGCTCCTCGGCTACGCACAGAAACTCGAATCGCAAAATGCACAGACACACAGTGACAGAGAAACACACTCAGACACGGAGACCTGGAGATACACACACTTGCCGGGAACATCGGGTTTTGGTGACACCAGTCAAGGTTAGGTTGTTCTGCTTGAACATATGCTGCTGGAAAGACAGCCTATCACTCTACTCGTCGGTTTTCAGAACAATTTTTTTTCACAAACTTAAATGTATAAAGAATCTGAGAAGCAAAATAAACATTGGGCAAAGGGCTTCATGCAATAAATTAACTGTATTACAAAAATAAACTGATGATTGAAATAAAACATTCAAATGATTTACTGTATTAACTCATCACTGATATGTCAAATATATCATTAAAGGCAATTATGGTCACTCACACGTGGGATTTTTAATCAGCCAAGCATATGAGCAGGGAATATATTTTTTTAAAATATCCAAAAATAATCGTCTAATCCAATTAGAGCATTTATTTAGAATTTCCACCGCGATTTGAACGTCAATATCAATTTGCAGCGACATCGCAATTTGCGACGGCGAGGACAATCACGGCGTTTAGAAACGATGCGTTAATGGTCACTTAAACATGCGAAGGAAGCGGCGGGCCGATTTAAAATCCAGCACACGCGTGCGATATACGACCCCGTCGGAGATAAGACGGCAAACTCCTGCCTCCAAAAACCTTAGCGCTGCAAAATATACATACGTACAGTATATCGGCGTGATTGAGTGCCGCACACGCCGAGAAAAATCACCGCGGCGAAGATAAACGTGTTTGTTTAATACTAAACAATATTGAAAATTGTGTTCGTGCCTCGTGCGAGTTTTGAACGCCGCGGAATCGCATCGTCGCGCGCCACCGCAAGTTCGCGTGCGTTTTCGATAACGCTCCGGTAATGAGCCATTACAATTGTTCGTGCTCTCACGTCCGTTGTGTACTGCGTGACATCACAGACCGAGAGCGAGCGCGCTGCACGCACGTAAACACACGTACATACACGTATGAGGTCTGTGGGATAATGACATCAGACCGGGATGCTCTTCTTCTTCTTTGCGATTCTTCGAAGCACGATGGTCAGCCTCTGGACATCGTTGTCTTTCAGCTCCTCGGCCTCAAAGTGTTTGGTAGAATTCGTAGGCAATACCAAGTATTACCTGACAGGGATCGCGACGTGAACGTTTCTACCTTGACCCCCCCCCACCAGGATGCTGAGAGCAAGCAATTTATTTCTTGAAATTATTACTGAGCTGTGCATCAGATGATTCTCATCTCCGATGTTAGGTGCCAGTCTCTTACAACATCTAGCGAGATTGCTGAACACGGTTTACTCCCGCCATCGATGATCACAAGAGTCACACTCGCCCAGTGTGCGAGTCGCGCGTGCACTCAGCCCTGCCGCGACGTGTCAGTTATTTTAGCACGAATCGCCGTCTTTCACCTGAAGACAACTCTCCAAGACATTTTGTTTAGTTTTTTTGAAAGTGTGTTTCTTTGAAAGTGTGTTTTCACGCCTGTGTGAATGTGTGCGTCTGGAGTATGGTAGGTCATCGGTTATCACGCGGGGCTACAAGCCTGGCCACCATAGTTCGATTCCAGCTCACGGCCAAAACCAGTGACGATTGTCTGAAACGTTCCTGAGCCTCCGCTAGGTCGACTCAACCACAAATAAGGACTTAGTGCGGTGTGCAACCATCGCCACAACGGAGACAAAGGCGGCCAGGCACGGTGCTGGCCACCCACCCCCTCGTGTGCCATGTTGACCTTCACAGGTCCTACTCGCTAACGGCACTTCACCCTACAGTCTGTTATGGCTATACGGGGGATCTTTTCTGGCCGTTTACAAACGGCACCTGCACCCGGCTTGGGCCTTCCCTCGGGATAGCTCAGCCTGAAGCGCTGCCTCGCCAACGGAGACAGTGGGCAGCGGGTGTGATCGTTCACAGCAAGTCAACAGTGGCAGACCGATGCAAAGACTGGCCCCTACCATGAGAATGTGGAATTGGCACCACCAATTCAGGGTCAATGATGCAGGTGAGCACGGACTCCAGGGCTCGTTCACATTTTCTGGCGCAGTTTTTTCCTGAACTGTATTTTACTAAACGTTGAACGCAACCACGTTGTGGGAAGCACAAGGCTGTCCAGATACATCGATGGTTGTTGTACACTACTTCTTTGCCCCCGTGTCTGTGCTCCTTGCCTTCACAAACCCTCACTGACCAGCATGGTGAGGTATGGTCAAAACACCGGCCATGACCGGCACAGACTGGGCAGGCCCTCATGCAGAGAAGTGGATTGACAATGAGGCTGTACGTCCGCAAGGACTGAGATGACCCCGATTCACATAGGCCAAAACATATTTAAACATGTAATCGCTGACCTATAATATTCTGGCTCACTGCAGTCTCTGGCGAGTAGCCGGAGGCGGCTTGCAGCATCTGAGACGAAGCTATATCCTATCCTCTGAACTCATCAGAGTAACTACAGAATTTCCAGCTGATAAAAATTTGAGAAAGTGAAAAAAAATCTAAGTTGCTGGATGAAGGCATCACAGGAATCCCGCTTCCACAGCTTGCAAGCTCACGGTGTTTCCTGCCGTAATAATAAACATCGATTTAAACACCCGTGACCGCAGAACCAAGAGAGATGGCGTCGACTTAACGGGGAGCCCTTCATCCAGCAGTGGATCGATCGTGGCTCACGATGAAGACCAATCGATCTTTACCCTGATTTTTCCCTCCCTCCTCGACCAGATGGTTCCAAGAATTCTGCCCGGTAACGGCCAGGCGACTCACGGTGATTCACTCGGCCACAGTGGGAGGCGTCAGAGCCAGCCTGGCCCACCGCCAGCCAGCCTCATCTCCAGGGCATTGTGTCTCAAGGAGAAGCGCGATATGTGATTGGCATGAGGAGTCGAATGTAAATCGTGTACTCCACGGCTGCATAATAAATCACTGCGTACATATTACACTTCCAAAGGTCTAGTCCGTCTAAGTCCGTCCTTTTCGTTGCCGTGAGGGCATCGCACCCGACCATCACCCTTCACCTTGCGGGTGGTGGTGTTGCCCACAAGGCTGCTCCACGTATCCATTTTGGGCTGGGCCCGACCGGGTTATGTGGGTCACCCGGCCACCAGGCATCTGGTAAGGATGCCCCCTGGAAGGCTCCCTCGGGAGGTATTCCAGGCGCGGTCCACTGGGCGGAGACATAGAGGCCGACCCAGGACACGCTGGAGGGATTATATTCCTTCGGCTGGCCTGGGAACGCCTGGGAATCCCCCTGGAAGAGCTGGAATCTGTTGCTGAGGAAAGGGATGTCTGGTCCACTCTCCTTGGACTGCTGCCACCACGACCCTCACCAGGACAAGCGGTTTTGAAGATGGATGGATGGATATCATACCTCCACGTGTACATACATCTCTCACTGTTATGACGGGGCTGGTGGCACGATTAATACGGACTGCGTCTGTTCAATTGCTAAGCGCAAATTAACGCTTCATTCGCATCGTCTGTGAAAGCCGCTGACCCACAATGCCAGGGCACCCAGTGACATTGCAGCCACGGTTCGCGATGATGAGCATCAGTCAAATAAAACCCGGTATATTCCAGCGTGGGCGACTTCGGGATTTTGTTCCTAAACCCAGCGACTTTCAGTTCCCAGGTGACAACATTTTGCGAAAGTGACTCACGACAATTCCAGGCACGTCCTGGAAAGGGAACATTGCTGAACGTAGCTTCATGAGTAATGGCAGGTATGTTGTACCAGATTAGGATGTTGTTTACTGTGTAATACTTGATATATTGTCGAGGGTGCATTGCTGACACCAATGGAAGGTCTATATAGAGACATCCTGTGAGTTTGTGGTTTGTTTTCCGATTTCCCCTTTCACTAAATGGTAGTATTATCGTTAGTAATCGTACATGATTCATCAAACATGATTAATAATACAATCAAGAGATGGCGAGAATGCTCTACGTTTGAAGAGACTCTCCTGAGGAGAATTATCCCGGTTTTTACATCAGGCCGCAAACAAAGCAATTACATTACTGGACACGCCATTCTGCTGAAGAAGCACGAAAAAAGTATTTTCTAATTTATTCTGTGGTGTAAATCTAAAGGCTCGTTTCCATAAACGGGCACAATTTCTGACAATCTATAAAAGAAATGACGTTGCTCGCACAGTTGTTGTTGTGCCATATGAAGTAGTAGGCTGTAATGACGTAAGAGCCACAAGGCAGAGCAAAGACAAATATCCCCCGTGTAGCCTTAACAGACTGTAGGGGCAAGTGCCGTTAGCGAGCACCTATGAAGGTTGACACGGCACACGAGGGGGTGGGTGACCAGGACCACGCCCGGCGGCCTTTGTCTCCCTAGTGACAATGTTTACACACTGCACTAGGTACTCATTTGAGGTTGAGTCGACCTAGGGGAGGCCCAGGACCGGTTCAGGAAATCGTCACTGGTGTTGGCCGTGAGCGGGATTCGAACTCGGGTCGCCAGATTCGTAGCCCAGTGTGCTAACTTGCTCACACACAGCTCCATGCGAGGCTCATATCGACAGACACGCCCGAGGCTGGCGCCACGCCACACACCTGTTTGCGAGAACATTGAATGAAGATGTGCGCGTTATAAATGTAAAATTATTATTAATGCTGCAGTTTCGGTGCCATTCCACATTTTTTTTCAGTGTTCCTATTGGCTAATCGTGTTATGTGACAACTCTGCAGAGGATCTGGCCAATCAGCTGTCGGCTGTTCTCTCGGCTCGGAGCTGATCGCATCATCGTCGCCACCGAGCGGTGTTCGTGAGACACCAGGTCCCTGCATTTCCGCTCGATCAGCACGGATCTGGCCTAGGCGGCCACGGGCCGCGGTAAAGGCCAGTATCATCAACAGAACAGACTGGAGAATATCCTTACATACGAGAGTGGTTCTTCGTATAGCGTACGACAGGTTTGCGTAAACGACACGTGTGGGTTTGCGTTTTCAGAAGCCGTGCGAGCGGCTCGAGTGACGTCGCCCGTTCCTCCGGACGGCGGGCGCGCGATGGAGACGTTTGCGCCGTGGCCGCGCTATTTGCTCGCGGTGGCCCCGCTCGCTGCGCGCGTCACCTTTCACCTCGCGCTCGCGGAACCGGCGCGCACGGCGAGCGGTTCCGCGGCGCTCGGCACGGCTCCCTCGGCGGATGAACGCGGCGCCAGAGATGGATGACGCTTAAGCGGTCGTAGTCTGTCGTACACGCGCGCGCCGCCACACGAACACGTACGCTTTACAACTGTAACTTTGTACCGCGCGTACGTACGAGCTAAACTCTTTCACGGTACATTAGTTGGTTTGGCAGGCGAGCTGGCGTCTCTCGAGTCGCGTCTCGAGTGCGCAGGCGTGGCCTGCTCCGCGCGCCGTATTTAGCATCTCGTTTGATTCTCCACGACGCGGTTGAACGCTAACCGCGAGCGGCCGCGCGGCACCGCCGATCGGCCGACGCGGTGCTCGCTCTAAAGCGGCGCCTAAGCGGTTCCCGGTTACCCAATGGGAATGTCTCAAGTGTTCTAATGTGCGCGGCCAGCACGAGCAATTTCACGGATGGGGGACACGTGGACATCGACAGCTGCCTCGTCAACCCGCAGCCCGCCGTGTCTCCTGGGCGCGCCGCCATCGCCACACCTTACGCCAGGCAGCTGCCACGGGCACCAGCTGCGCGACACCGAGACTCGCATCTCGGGATGCGCTGGTCCCCGCTCCGGAACCGAGTCCCGTGCCAGCCGCACACAAATACCAACATCCCCCGTACAGCCTTCACAGACTGTACGGCGCGCTTGACTGTACGGCGCGCTTGCCGTGAGTGGTGCGCAGCATGACAACTTGGTCAATCTGGAAGTTGTGCTGCCCAATTAAAGATTTTTGACGTAAGAACCAATTGGTTTATTTACACGTTACATTTAGCGTTACATTTAGCGGGCCCAGCCTATCTGTGGCACGCAGAGCCGTAAATAAGAGTGATTACGTGAACGCTCGGCACGCCGCTGCTGAGAGGGTGCCGACCCCTCTCCAGGGGGATTCTCAAGAGCCCCCTCTAGTCGAGGGCCTATCGCCTACAGCGATATCAACGTAAACTCGACACGGCTATCATGAAAGAGCAGCTCTCGAGAGCAATTCTCACTGTAACCGTGAATTGAAGAGATTGATCATTTTTTAGTCGAACACTCATTCCACTGACGTGCACAACGCGCTCCACGGAGTCGCGATCAGAAGAGAGGATCAGGCCGGTGCCCTCTCGCGTCTGATTAGTAAACCAAGTGCTTTCCCGCGGCTACGCCATCCTTCATTCCGGCTTTCCGAGTCTCCGGCATTCGCTCCGCAAGTGAAGAAATCCCAACGGCGCCTTAGGTCTGGCTGCGAGAGCCCTGGGCATCAACAAGCGAACCTTAAACATCTAACATATTCCTTCATCTGGCTCGCGAAGCCTTGGGCATTAAGATTCAACCGTAAGAACCCTTGGGGAGCCTCAGTCTGGCTCCGAGTGTCTTATTGCCGCGTACGGTATGGATTGGCTGTGTGTACAGTACGCGCGGTCTGTATACGAGCCGATGTATACAACCTGAATATGCTAGAATCATGCGCGTAATCACGGGTATTGTTGTGATACACAAAGCGTCACAATGTCCGCCGGAATCACGTACCATGTCACGTGCGCGTAAATGATGTCCTTGTGACGCGCGCGACCTATTGCCAGAGAGGTCACTAACTTATCTGTCGTGCATTTTGGTCGTTTCACAAGTTTGTTGTGTCACACGAGTCCCGCTTTCAGAGCTTACAAGCGCACAGCGTATTTTTCATTAGTTATTTGGCCGATAACATCATAATATATAGGGAGCAGCGTGTGGCAATATGTTGGCGCCGGCAAACCGCCTGGCTGCCTCCTCCGCCTCTCTGCGCTTTCCTCGCGCCTCCGAGTCGTTCTGTCGTCCAGTGAATACCTTGGACATTGAATGATTATGTGCCACGCGTCATAAATGTAAAATTATTATAAACACGCGCTACGGCGGCCGCACGACGCCGCTGTTTATGCTCACGTCTCTTTCACCGAGAGCTGAACAAGCCCTCGATGAGCTCCCCAAGCAAACTCGCTCGCGGAGAGAACGCGAGACAAACGCGTGTCCGGAGTGAGTGTCGCTGTCAAACCGTCTCCACTCATCACCGGTCGCACGAGCGCTCGCTCCGTGTCTCTGGAGCAAATTATTCGTGTTAACTTATAGTCCGCGGTGATTCGAGGAAGTATTATTCGCCAGATGTGATTCTACAGGCTGTGTAAACAACATGACGGTCTCTGATGGGGTCTCTACACAGCAAACTGATAAGGCACGGAGACAAGGAGACGACGTACTGACAGCCTGCTCTCTCCTGGGGTCTTAAAGAACAAACTCCGGCACGCGGTTGGCTCGGGGAGCTCATCGAGGGCTTGAGCGCTCAACCTGCACCGCTGACACGATGGGAGGTCCCCATCCAGCCACTTGTCATTTTAATTGGATTCCCAAGTGTGGCGAGCTGTGGGTCTCAGACCTGTCACCAGTAAGTGTACACAATCAGAATCACAGTCACTCCGATTGCTCGCTTAATTCAGCTTATTTTGGTTGGTGTGAACTCGCAAAATATGCGATCCTAGTGGAATCGTCACCTCTGTGAGAGGGAGTATGCAGAGCCACACAACACTTGATGAAAACACATCACGAGCTATATCTGCAACTCTGACATCGCCTCCCAAAGGCCTTCCTCTGACCCGGGCGACGCCTCACATCGTCATAATCAATAATCTACTGCTGGATGAAGTCCTCCGCTAGCCTGGAGTACAGGAATCCAACCAGCGCCTTCAGGCGAACGAATCGCGCCGCTCCATCTCCACAGCGGGCGTCCTCTCGAGACGCGGTTCATTCCTCGGCCACCACGGTTATAATAATACTAATTTTACATTTATAACGCGCACACATTCATTCAATGTCGAAGATATTAATTCGACGAGAGGACGCAGAGGCGCGAAGAAAGTGCAGAAAGGCGGAGGAGGCCGTTTGCCGGCGCCATATTGCCACACACCGCTTCCTATATATTATGATGCTATCGGCCACCTAAGTAATGAGTGTTTTTTTTTTAGTTTTGGGAGGAAACCGGGGAACCCGGAGGAAACCCACGCAGAACAGGGGGGAGAACACACAAACTCCACACAGAAACGCGTCCCAGGCGGGAATCGAACCGCCTCAGGAAAGACCGTTCTTTCTGTGAGGCGCAGATGTTACCACTGCGCCACCCTGCCGCCCTATGACTGTGGCCATTATTGCTCCTGGCCACGGAGCGTCCGGCCCGAGCCCACACGCTTTCCTCAACACTTTGGACGATACCGTTAACCTCCATGTGCTCTCTACTCCGTGTGTTCAAACTTTACGGATGTCCTCCAGTGAGAATGGATAAGTCAGTCCCGTGTCGTGATGCAGAAATTCACCTTCAACGACCTTTCTAGCTCCCTGTACGCGCTCTTTAGACAACACATGGAAAGAAATCCCACTCTCAGACCGGTATCTTCCCAGCAACATTACACTTGAAAAGAAAAACCCCATTAAAACTCCTCAAACAAATGAATCGTCTCGATCTTGTCGCTGTTTAAGCCGCGGGGGCCCCGAGAGGGAGATGTGAGTAATGGCGGCGCCGGGCGGCGGATCGGGGAGCGGCCGCCGTAAACACCGCTGTCACTTAGCCGATACCCTCGGCGCTTGCCAAACTTAGCTAATCCACGTTGAGAAATCTAGAGCGGTTTTTCATGAAAACAACGCGGCGGGCTGAAAGTTGGGACTAATTGCTAAACTGCGGAATTCATCTAGATGAGATTAAAAAAGACAAAACTTTTTTTAGTGTTTGTTCTTTTCTATTTGCCAGAGTAGAAGTTTTCTACCGAAACTTTCCGCAAACATTCGACGAAGTCGTTGTGATAAAGGTCATTGTTTAAACAAATTATCGACCCAATAAATCAAACGTTATCACGTGCTGTCTGCTGAAATCAGTGGCTGGATTCACAACTTCAACATCCACGAATAGCCGCTACCAACACTCTTAACCGTGCGAAATGACGTTTAATAACGGCTAACGTCTCCCGTTCAAGTTCAATTCAATGTCACGTGTTAAGAAAACGTAAATCGTAAGCCCTCAGGAGGCCGCCGCGCCACCAGCGGCCGTCGCGCCAGGTGCACGGGTACGCGCGTGCGTGTGCGTTCGCGCAAGAGCCACCCGCTCTTGACGCATGCGTGTGTGGTGCAGGCAGCTAATAATAATCTACTTTTGTGACTCGCGCATTTTCTCCGGGCGCGTTGCACTCGTTGATTCGGAGGCGCGGTGCCCTGCTCAGTCGGTTTGGTGCGAGTCGGTGAAAAGGTGACTTTTTAAGAGTTTTTTTTAACGCTGTAGGGGACTGTGTTTGACGCAATAGGTGCGGCTACAGGCTGTTCCAGGTTGTGGGTGCCGCAACCCGGTATATCGTGCGTGCGTGCGTGCGGAGGAGGAGGCACCCACCCGGGACGCCGAGCCGGTGCGAGTGCGGCGACGCGTCCCCCGTGACGGCCGGCGTCTGGCTCTGTGCCGCGCCGCGCGCGTAGCTCGCTTCATCTGCGGGGAGAGCGGGGAGAGAGAGCGGGCAGAGAGGCCGAGCCGTGAGCACAACGTCACCGACAGCTGCCGCGGGCAAACGACACTTTGCGACGGTCCCGTCGCGCGATTCTTGCGGGAAGGATTTAATTCTCGACGATAGCGGAATCGAACGCGGCCGAGCGCAAGGGGCGCCGCGTCCGAGGGCCGGCGCCGAGACCCCGGGGCAGGGGAGCTGCCCCGCCAGGGGGGACACGCGGCCAAAGCTCGCCGGATCCGCGAGGTCCTCGGTGGCACGAAGTCTAAACCGAAGTTTGGTTCGCGCCGCGTTGTCGCTGGGCGTGCGTGGGAGGCGAATGGAGGCTTGAGAAGGGAAAACCAATATAGACCCCGCCCCCCACCTCAACTTATGCACAGCGAGTGATCAGGCAATAGCAGCCTTCCTGTGAGGCAAGCCTATTCAATAAGGTACGCCAATAACCACTTTCTCTCCACCCCAACTTCAAAATAGGCCCCACATGCCTTCCCCCCATTCCTGTTCAAACTGGCATCGACGCGTCAATTGCTCGGACATGACCCAGCAGTGTGATTAGCACGGCAGGAAGAGGGGTTTCAAGAACCCGAGCTGCTACAGTTAGATTGACAAAAATACAATTTTGAAAAAATTAGCCCTTTCGACAATACAGTGCATTGAAATCGTTCCTGTAAACGAGCAGTGTTCCGCGAGCACAACCGATAGCACGGCCAATTACCACACTGCGTTTCTCTTCGCGCAAACATTACTTTCACCTCCACGCACACACGAGCAATGACTCACGTATACTCGCTATAAAATTGCCGCGTCGCAAAACATTACAATCTGTCAACATGCATGCTCTTGCAATATTTTTTTGTCCCTAAAATATGTTGCCAATTTCCGTTGCTTTTATTTTTAAAGACAGCCTCATTGACTTCCGAGTTTCCTGTCGGAACGGTCCCACGTTGACATTTTCGATAACATGTTTTTTTTTCCATTCCGCGAAGAGCGTTCAAAACCTCGCGCCACACACGGACAGCTTCCCCTGGGGGTGCCCCCGTGACTGGGCCGCAGAATGGCCACCGGGAGGGTTGAGACGACATACGACGGGAGCTGCTTCGAGTTTCCAACACATCGAAGCGCCTGATAACTATCCATCCTTATGCTCGCTGCTTCGTCGTATGGCTGCCGTTGAAGTAGAGCAACAATTATGAGTTTTCATTGAGCTGGTTTGCCTGTGGACTAAATTGCCCCCGGTGCCCTGTGATGGACTGGCGTCCCATCCTGGGTATAGCCCTGTCTTGCGCCCTGTGTCTGCCGGGATAGGCTCCGGCTCACCGCAACCCTGTACAGGATCCAGCGGTCTCTGACGATGGATGGATGGTTGAGCCAGACGGTTATGGCAGGAGAGTAGCGGGGTGCATCGCTGCGATGCCGCATTCGACATTTGTGAACCGGGCATCGGGTCGTTATCCTCACTGCCTTTACAGAGCGACGTCTCAGACTCGCGATCTCACAGTGCTCCACCAACCCCCGTCACTCATTAGATTGCGGGCGTGCGCGTCATTACATCGGTCACGACACGCTCGTGACGATTGCGCTTCTCAGCTCCTTTGAGATACAACACCAAGACAAAGATAATAATTCACGCTTTTTGTTTGATCACCAACAACAAAAAAGTTCAAGTGATGATGAACCTCGATGTATCGGAGCCGGAACTGGTATTAAGGGTTTTACCGATCGCGTGAAAGCAACAGGGTTCGCCGAAGCCAGGGAAGACAAACACGGTTATGACCGACCGCCAACGGTCGGTCTATCGGCTCCACACTGTTTCCAAACGGCAGAGTATCTGTCCTTAATCTGAACCCCGGCATTGGTACATTCAATATCATCCATTTAGACGCGTTATAAATATATAATGAATGTGCGGGGTGACGGGACACTTCCCTTTACCAACACTAAAATTCACTTAGAAATTCCGCCGTTTGCAGTCACGACGCCTACTTATGCGATCGTATATCACTGCAACAAACCCTTCCATTATTTACCTCTCGTGTTACGGTCCCAAAAGTCGTGCCGCGAGACTTTTGACGTCTGTTTGGCGGTCAAAGGTCGATTCGGCTCCTATCCCGATTGATTTCACGGTCGCATGATGTGAAACGCGGGGCCCGGTGGTGATAACACGTTCCAGATACGAGAACTGCTCATTTCCCAACGTTGTTTGTTCAGCCTCCACAACTTTACTCAGCAGCCAGGGCAATAATCGGAACAATCTTGCCAAATTAAACAAGGCAGCAGCAACGCAACTACTTCACCTCAGGTCCACCGATTAATAATCCAGCCGGGTGGTGCTTTGGCTAATCGCTCGCCTCGCGCTCAGAAGGTTGCAAGTTCACACTTTGGAGATTACTCGTGCAATCATCTCTCTGGTAGCAGTATAATGCTTCAGTTCCACTTTGCAGGGAGTCAATGTGCCGTAGAAATGTGGAATTAGCGGCGCTTACTCTGGGCTACAAATGAAGATGGCACAGAGGTCACCCGTCTCTGAAGCAGAAGGAAGCATCGGCTTGGCTGTGTGCCGACCTGTATGCACAGTCTCTCCGCGAGATTCACTTCACAGCCTGTGTACTGTGTGTGTGGCATTCTTTTATGAATCTACCGAGAGGATGATCAGAGCCGCGGCCTTTATATTTTCTCGGCTTGCTCGGTGCGTGCGTCTGATTGATGAAGGCGCCGTGCGAGCGCCAACACGTCGCGCGTGTGGGCCCTACGCTTGTGAACTCGGAATCCGAGATCTGACGCGAGAGGGGGATACTTGAAGGGTCGCGGAACCGACAGATTTTTTGGTTTGTTGTGGTGACTCTCGCTCCCTTCGCGGAACAATCCAGATGAGAACAGGGAAACGAGGCGGCGGCGGAGGGCACGCGCTGGGTGCACAGCCAGAGAGACCGCGGGTGGCGAAACGTCGGGCATCGCCGCGCACGGACACGCAGCACGACCCAGGGACAGATTGATGACGCGTCGACCTCCGGCCGGGGTTTCAGGTCTGTGTCACCGGGCTGAGCGTCCCCCCAGCTAACTGCATACACGTCCTTTACATCGCGTTTACACAAATGCGATCATGGGCTGGATGACCACCTTTCACAAACGTCTCGCCAGCGACAAGAATAATCAGGATATTGCGGCCTGATGGTTCCTGGTAAGTATTAAAAGTAAAACATATATTTTGGGGCTAGTGGGGGGGCGGGGGGTGGGAGGGCAGTGACCCCCTTGGATCCACCCCGTCTCCCCGCGAGGCAGCCACCGCGGTTGATGAGTGTTCATTTTTGCCAACTATGGGACGAACGATGATTTTAGCCGACTCCAACATTGGCTTAAAACTCACAACCCTATAATAATGAGGCCAACGCTATACAGAATGAGCTATCGCACTACGTACATTTAATAAAAACAGTTCAGTAGGTGAGCGTTCAAAATGAAACAGCTTTCACCGGCAATTGTGATGAAAACAAATCTACACACAGGGCAAATAATGCACTTGGCCCTTGTTACCGCGAGCTCACACGCCGGCTTCGTGTTTCCCCGCGTAACAACACGCCGGATTTGAGCGACGGGTCAGTGAACCCGCCGCACCGGCAGCGCTCGCTCGCTCGCACAGGGCCTTCTCACTCCTCATTAGAGGTGAGCATCAATGCCAAACAGTCCAACAACTTCAAAGCTCTTAATCTCATTCCAAGAATCTGAGCAAATTAACCTTGCTGTATAAACAACAACACGGCCGCAAATGCACAATCTGATGACAGCTATTAGCTACCAATTAAAAATGCCGCCAGCCCAAACCCCTGACTGTATAGCAAAGAGCATTCCGCTAATGAGAACACATTAATAATTTAAATCGCACGGTGAGATTAAAGCATTTGTAAATAATACACACAATAGGGTCAGAAAAATAGGCAATCGTTTTGTAAAAAAAAAAAAACCCAGCAAGCGTCTCGATAAATAAACAAGAGCGTGCGCGAGGCACCGTCGGCGTATTAGAAAATCACCGCTTGTTGTAATTGATGGCTTGTAAGGTGAACTCGATGTGTGTGCATATTTCGTGCAGTGCCTCTGGTTACATGATGGAGAGCTTCGCTTTTACCTCCGGAATGGCCCCATTCATTCATCGCGCGTGGACGCGGTGCAATTATATTGAGCAACATTCCTCCAGCCCCGACCGTTTGTCGGTTACACTGTCAAATTATACTACTCCCTCTCTCAGCCCATGACTCAAACAATTCAATAACTAGCATGCATTTTAAAAATATTCTTCTTAACGCTACACGTCTTAGTTTTCATCCGATCATAACCAATCAACATCTGACATCCAATCATTCGTAATTGGTTTATTTTGGGTCAGCGCGTGAAGATATAATGTAACGCTTGTAAGGCTGTGGACCAGGAGGCTTTTCGCCAGTCAAGCGCTCGCGAACGCCTGATGATTCTGCAAAATCTCCAGCGAAACGTCAAACTAAATTTCCCAGATTTTGCCTGGAATTCTCGGCGCTCCAGTCTGCTGAAAAACCAAACGAATTGCCATATTTCCCCACACGACAACTTGTTGTGATTCCCTCCTTCAGGTGGTGGAGGATTACTGTATACAGTAGTTCATAAAAAATACTATTACTAATTTACACTTTCAAAGCGCCTAATCTAAAATAAATTACTTACGAATCATAACATCGTCCGTGAAAGCCTACTTATAAAATTAGCATCCAATAAGTACTCATAATTTCGTTAAAAATCCAGACCCAGGGTACGGCACGCAGACGCACACTGGACTCCCACGGCGAGTCATAGACGTGGCTGTCGGCGAGCATCTCTTAAAAGCCACGAGCAGACCCGGGCCTAATGATTACGACTACAGCAGCAGGGCGGCACGCTGGTGCGGTGCGTAATAATAATAGCGTTTTATATAGCGCCTTTCACCCGAGGGTCACAAAGCGCTGTGCAAGGGCCGCGAAGAGAACGGCATGTCAACAATGAAAAATAAATAAATAAAAACAAACGTAACAAAACCTAATTTTAAATGATTAAATGATTAAGGCTGCTTCGAATATACTGAAAGGTCGTGAAACTGGCAATCTTAAGAGCGGCAAAAATCTGCCAGCGTCCCCTAACATGGCCGTCACTTCCTTAAAGACAAACATGGAGGGAGACAGGGAGGGAGGGGGAGACATAGGGACACAGAGACAGGAAGACAGACAGACAGACACGAAGGGGAAACAACGCCAATCCAAATCAAGCAATCAACAATGAAGCACAAGAACACACACATAGACACACGCAACAGCAAAGAAAAAACCGCAGCCACCCACAACAACAAAAACACAACTTCCACACGCGACACCTGGGCAAGAAGGGCCCGAGGTCAAATCACGGCTCGGGTGCCTTTCTGTGCGACAGGTTTACGGTCGCTGCCCGGCCACGGTGAACACACAACACGATCGCGCGCGTTTACCTCCCGCACTTAATTGGCAGAGCGCAGACACGAGGGCTACAATTCATAGCCAATGTTGGGTTCAGTCAACTCGCAACAATCCGGGGTAATGGGGAGGGGCGGCCCAGAAGAAACAAGAACACGGATGGTCCGAAACACATGTAAATGAGGCCATAAAGCCATATTTATCGCTTACCTACGCGGAATGGGGGAGAAGACGTAGCATGCGCCGTCTGGCTTTATTGCATCTCAAAGCGATCGGTTGCCTCGCCATTCATAATTAGTTTCCGCTGGGTTAGATCACTGCGTAGGCATGCTGCCGGCTTCTGAACCGCAACCCTCCGCACCACCCGACACAAACAATCAAATCAAAAGCCGTCAGGTGGGCAGATATGCCGATCCGGTTGTTTTTCGGCAAACTGGATGATTAAAAGCCGAAGCAACGTTTTGCTCGCCAAACGAGCGGGCCGACAGAAGGACGCCTCGCCGCGTTATCAATCTGGGACGCGTTGTTGTTATCAATCTGGGACGTGATTGATAACAACGCGAATGCACGGATGCGTTGAGCAAATCTAACAAAAACAACGCACCTGTCTGAAACACTCGCTGCAGTCAATCGTGCGCTCATCCTTACAGATAGATAGATGGTGGATGCGTGTTAATTATTACAGCAGGACGTTCCCAGTGAGCTTGCAAGCTCCGGAAGCGGGACATCAATCGGGTAGGGCGGCACGGTGACGTTAGTGGTGAGTAGCACTGCCGCCTCGCAGCAAGAAGGCCCGGGTTCGAATCCCGGCTCAGGTGCCTTTCTGTGTGGAGTTTGCATGTTCTCCCCATGTCCACGTGGGTTTTCACCGGGCACTCCGGTTTCCGCCCACCGTCCAAAGACATTCTGCTGCATAGGTTAATTGGCCTGCGGACTAAATTGCTCCCGGTGCCCTGTGATGTACTGGCGTCCCATCCTGGTTGTAGCCCTGCCTTGCGCCATGTATCTGCCGGGATAGGCTCCAGCTCACCGCAACTCTGTACAGGATTAATCGGTTTCTGAAAACGAGACGAGATCAATCGGGCAGGGAAACACAGTTCAAATCCATATCGGCCGCTCATCACAACCGAAGGCTGTGGTAACGACGCTCAAAGGCTAGCACGAGAGCGAGCAGGTTATAACATCACGGCCGGCTCACGATGCCGCGAGCCGGCGAGCGTCGCGGTCAGCGTGACCTCATGCTGCCGTCATCTCTCTGACAACCGGAACAGTCTGTGGGCCATGCGTCATGTGCCGGAGCGCTGTCACAAAACAGGAACGAAGGTATTTGAAATATTCTAATCTTTTGTTGGGGGCGGTGAGTTCACAATAAGCAATTATATCCCCGACTGTGTACGACCGGCGTCGTGACGCACCACGAAGGATTTCAATTCTATTTGCGAGCTCCCTGGATACGGCGGACGGGAAAGCGGTTCGTTCGGCGCCGACGCGTCTCGCACGGAAAGTGTCGCGCGGAACTCGAAGGGCGGCAACAGGACTCGAGGGGAGCAAGCTGTGCAGTCACGAGTGACCTGCACGAGACTGCAAACCCTCTACACGTGACAAGATGTTTCAAACCTGGTCTGATACCCAGAGCTAGAACTGGGGGTCGCGGTGGCGATGCCCCAGCGCTCCGATTCAAGCGATAGCCCCCTTAGCTCTTCAGCGACCTCCGTCACCGGCGACATCTACATCGCACGTGGAGTCTATTCCCATTAAAGTGTCTTCCAGCGCGGCGGTTCCCAACCTGTGGTGCTCGGACCACTGGTGCTCCGTGAGATTATTGCAGGCGGTCCGTGAATTTGACATTTTTAAATTAAAGTAATCTAAAATATTGTACCGACGTAGGTTTTCATGGCTCGATGGATGAGAATTGCTTTCCATAGCTGTTCTTTTGGGATAGCCGTGTCGAGCGCTCCCTCTCTCTCTCCTTTGCAATGTTTCGCCTCTCACGCTGGAGGCATCTTCGTTTCCTGAAGACGCCTGAAGATGCCTCCAATGTGGGAGGCGAAACGTCGCGAGGGAGAGAGCTCAGTGACACGGCTATCCCGAAAGGACAGCTTTGAAAAGCAACCATCACGAATCGAGCCGTGTGAACGTACATCAATACACACGAGTTTAACTCC
The DNA here is from genome assembly GCA_036362915.1 of Geotria australis. Classification (NCBI taxonomy): domain Eukaryota; kingdom Metazoa; phylum Chordata; class Hyperoartia; order Petromyzontiformes; family Geotriidae; genus Geotria; species Geotria australis. Next base: position 650,920 of record JAZEWU010000014.1, read on the forward strand.
CGTCAGCGATGTAAAACATCTTAAATCGGCTTGCGTACATCGCGGTCCACAAACGCTTTTGATGACGATGATCTAGCGGTCCGCGTAAAGAAACATGTCGGGAACCGCTGCTCTGGAGGAACAATCTGTTTGTACGGCGGTGTAAATCCAGTGCCCGCGGCATTCCCAGCAATGTGCGGGGAGAACACCCAAACCGGGAAAAGGTCAAACCCCGCTTGCGGCGCCGCCTCGCCGTAGTACGGAGGGTGGGTAATGTCACGCGCGCATCACCGAGGTGTTGAGAGAACCGTCGCAATGGAACGCCCGTCGCTGCGTGATCCACCGACCCCGACTCAACGGTTCCGATTGTACCGCACGACGCGTGAACGAATTACGTCATTACTCCTGGGTGGTAATAGTTCACGGTTACGCACACACGCAATTATTTCACATTACACGGGGGAGCACAGGCAGAAAAACATGTCTTTGACGTTCGGTATTCTGGGTGATGGGTTTTTTCTTGGGTAAATATAACGAAATGAAAATCTGAACCGATTTCGTCGAAAACGTGGACAAATTGTAGTGTAGAGGGAGATTGCATTTTTAAAATACAGCACCTGCAATTTGAAATTCAAGACCTCGTGTATCGTTAAAAAGAAAACGTGTGTTTAAGGCAATAAAACACATTTACAGCTGACTCCTAAGCAGAGCGGTTACAGCGCTGCTGGCAGTTGTAATGTTAGAACTTGTGATGAATGTCTTCGGTTAATCTAAATTTGAAATATATATTCACAAAAATGCCCCCCACCGCCCCCCCCACACAATATTCCGGGTAAGTGGCCACTTTAAGGATCCACGGTGGGTTTTGAGTGGACACAATAATGCATTCCGCCGACCGAAATCACACGCTGCCCAGCTGCAGGCTGACGCAGCTTTCAGATTCTCAAATAAAAAAGTCAACGGTGAAAATTAACGCTTGCGCACAATACATCACCGCACCTGCACACGTCCAGCGGCGGCGGCAGCTAACCCGCACGCTGACGTCTTTGCGGCGAGGCGGTGGGAGGCTGCGCATTTGGAAACCGTCCTTTATACACCTCATCGATCTGTGCTTGCGACTGTGCGCGTGACCGACCGCAATATTTTTGACACTTGGGCCTCATTAAACTATTTCCTCATCTCCCACGCTTCACACGACGCGGACCGCTCGCGATGCCGGCTCCTCGCCGCGAGGCTCGCAACGGATCTCCACGCATTCGTGTCCGGGGGTCGGACGGGCTCGCTCGCGGCGCGCCAGTAACGAGTCTCCGTCTTCGAGACGCCTCCGCGCTTCCTTCTTGCCGGGGGGCGCCGTAGAAGCGTCGCGATGGCGACAAGACTTACGATGAAACGGCCGTCGTTTCTTCTCCGCTCTTCCGCTTTAAATCGGGAGGAAACGTGGCTCTCAGGATCCAAGTTCGAATCCCCCATCGGGGAATCAAGTCGCACCCCATAATCCTTTCCGGGTTGAATAAATGGAGTGCCAGCAGATCAAGGCTGCCAGTGCAGCCGTGCGCTCTCCTCGCCGCGGGCAAGAGACTCCTGGTGCCGGAGAAGGGTTGGCTACAGCCTCCATGTAAATGTACGGCCTTCATGTCCATGTCCAACCCGTTCGAGACAACCACTGCCGGATGAAGGAACTGCGACCATACTCCACCACGCCAGTCGGTCAAGGTGGTGGGGGGTGGTGGGCGAGATGCCAAACAAGAACAGACGTTGCAGCACCGCCCTCTACCACCGCCGCACACCCACTGCACCTGCCGTTCGCGCACGGTGGTCGCCCGTCCAAGCGCCGTCCAGGCTCAAGCCCCGCTTAACTTGCAAGCTCCGATGAGCTTTGGTCGAAGGCCAATTCCGCCAGCCGCAGAAACCGTGTCTCTCCGCTGTGACGGCCGTGACGGGGCGGCGGGACGCGGGGCTCGAACTCCGCACGTGCGCTCCCGGCGAGCTCGGAGACGGCAGCAAAAGGAAATACACACTAATGCATGAGTAATGCCGCTTCGCTCTTCTTGCGCGTCGCCACGTGCATCGTCATGCTCGGCGACTCCCTCGAGACCCAGTTGAGTCACCGGCACCATTAACTGCGTCGCTGGGCAGCCAGGGTGGCACTGCGGTAACGTCCACGCCGCGCAGCGAGAAGGTCCTGCCCGAGGGACCTCGTATCGCGCCTTAATGACCTTTCTGCGAGTCGGAGTTTGTGTGTTCTCTCCCCCTGTTCTGCGTGGGTTTCCTCCGGGTTCTCGGGTTTGCTCCCATATACGGCATCGTAATATACAGGATGCGGTGTCTGGCAAATGTTGGCGCCGGCTAATCGCATGGCTGCCTTCACCCTCCCCTGCCTGCCTGCGGTTTCCTCGTGCCTGCAGGTCATTATCCCTTCGAAAAAATACCTCTGACATTGAACTAATATCGTACGCATTATCAGTTGTAAATTTTATAATTTAAATCAAATCTTTCGTTCTTTTATGTCTCAAAGAATTTACCGGCAGTATAAATGTTCCCCCATTGTCTGCGTGGGTTTTTGCCGGGCACTCCAGTTTCCTCCTACAGTCCAAAGACATTCTTCTGCATAGGTTAATTTGCCTGCTGACTAAACTGCCCGTGGTGCCCTGTAATGAACTGGAGTCCCATCCTGGGTATATCCCTGTCTTGAGCCCTGTGTTTTCCTGGATAGGCTCCGGCTCACCACGACCCTGTACACTGTGTACACGATGAAGTGGTTTCTGACAATGGATGGATATAAATGTAGAGGGGTAAACCGTGGGTACTCCCGCCTCTACCAAGATGTCTGGCCAGTGCAGAAGATTATGTCAAACGCGCTCAGAAGCGTTCCGTCAGAGCTGCGTTCGGCGGAGAGCCTCGTGTCAGCGGTGACGCGAGCGGGCCATTGCAGGGCTGCACCGGTAGCATCTCGCACGCGGCGTTTATCTGACGGCAACGAGACGAGGGCTTGGAGCTCAGCCCAGCGACACACCGCGCCAGGAGCCGGGCCCCTAGCAAGACACCGCGCCGGGCCCCTAGCGACACACCGCGGCGAGAAACGGGCCCCGGAGGACGGGGCCCCGGAATTCCGTCCGGAGCGAGCGCGGTCGGCCCTGCGACTTCGCGGCAGCGGCGTTGCCAAGCAAGGGGCCGCCGACGCTCCATTACGAGCGACGATCCGCATCCAAGCCACGCGACGCCTCTACAGGCCGACCCGTTGTCACGCGTTGGATTTCCTGAATTAAGCGAAGATTAACCACGTTATGATGTTGTTGTGCAGTCAATGGAGATCAGAGATTATTGATTCACCGCACTTGAGAAGCGGGTTTAATCACGGGTGACTGAAAGCCAGATTCTAATCTAACTCGAAAGTAACCTGGCTCGGTGCCTTTGAAACTGGTAACGAGACCAATGTACGGCACCTGGCCACTTACCGAATGGGATTTTGGGGGCAATGCCATTCACAGATTGACAATCGTGTCACATCCCGTGACGCTGCTCGTGCACACTGCGCCATCGGACGGCATTTAAAATTCAAACATATTAAACCGTATACCCAACGCGTGCGACAATCTGTCCGCGTGGCACCGTGACAGAATATTAAACTCACAATCTGGAGCTTGTGAGTTCAAATCCAGGTCGGTTTGTCATCCTGCTGGTCATTAGAGTGGGCAGCACTTAGCCACAACTCAGCTGCGGCCGCACTGTTGATGGCCCGGCCAGTAATAATAATAATTGCGTTTTATATAGCGCCTTTCACCCGACGGTCACAAAGCGCTGCACAGTACCAGTGGACTGTGGAATTGTCAGCAGTGGCCCAAGGATTTTCAGATGTGAGCCACCGCACAATTATTATGAGGGCATTAACAATCACTGAGCCTTGTCACACCACTGAATATCTTGGTTTGTCTGAAGTGTTATTAGATTTTTGGGGTTCATCGGATTATTTTTGCATTTTAGAACGCGAGGTAGCTTCGTGGCTGAGAGATCGGAGCACTGAACCGAGAGCAGCCACACCTGGGTTTGAGTCCAGGCAGCCGCGTGCGATTAAACCCGGGTGTCAAGCGTAATGGGTTTCCGCCCTCAGCCCGATGACCAATGACTTTACAAAAAACCTCATCCCATTAAATGTGATGGAGCACCTGATTGGGGGAAGTCCCGGCTCCCAGATTCCAAAATCAGTTTGAGTGTGACGCTCCGGCACTCACTCGAATTGGGCAATCGCTGCTAATGGACCCCAACATAGGAACGTGGAATTTCCGCTACCAGGCCCGGGGCAGCCAACAGCAATGAGAACTGCCCCCCCACGCTCACGGACTCGACGGATAGAAAACATGTTTTGCTTTCCTCAGGAGACACTAAGTATGAACAGCTGAGTATTCGGCATATCGCATGATGAAGGCGCGTGGCTGCGTTTCCATCGCCGACACTCGTATCGAACGCACGCGGAGTCTGCGGAGTTATAGCCGCCGCACCGCTGATTACGCTCGCAAATTAGGTGTCGATAAGCTCCTTACCTACATCATTTTATGAGCTGAACTTTACCCTCCCAATATTTCCCCTCAAAAAGCCCCGCTCGCCTCCGGCTGAGCTTCCGCAGCAATCTCCTTACGGAGTCGCTACTTACGCACGGATTATGAATCGACGGCCACAGCTTACAAAACGCCTTATTTTGTCTTTCACGCTTCTCGCCCGTGGCTTTTTGTTTTTCCACGAGGATAACATCGCGACGGATGGAATGTGCCGCACGATTGCGTTTTATCGAAGTGCCGCGCGGCCCGGCGGCCGTGATTGAATAGCGGCCGATGTGGGTTTGACTCGGGTCCGACACAGCAGCCACCACCACGGCTGTGCGAGCACACGATAACACAAAGGTCCCCTCTCTCGGTATAGCCTCCAACAGACTGTCGGGACAAGTGCCGTTAGCGACCGCCTGTGCACGACGGCACGGCGCACCACCGACCCGCTCGCTGGCTGCCTGCGTTTCCCCAGAGCTGATGTTTATACACTGCACCGGGTACTCATTTTTAAGCCCGAGTCGACCTAGGGAAGGCTCTGGACCGGTTCGGAACGTCGTCACTGGGTTCGCAGCGCAGCACGCTAACCGCTACACCACCGCTCCCGACAATTCGGTAATACAGTTTACAATTCGGTAATACAGTTTACAATTCGGTAATACAGTTTACACGCACAACATTGACACACTGCCGGTGGTGTACACGTTATTATGAATGATGCTGATATGAAGGAGTTGTTCAGGCACGCGACCGATTCAAATATTCGCACTTGATTCTGGTCACGACCAGGAATCAAACTAGGGTCAACGGTTTAATGGTGCAGGGCCTTAACCACTGCGCTACCGCTGCTAACGTGCACACACACGCACTGCCTAACGCATGCACACACACACAAACACACGCAATCACACGTGCATGCATATGTAGAGACACGCACAGGCAAACAGACTTGTATACACACACCATACACACACATAGACAAAGATCCCCCGTGTAGCCTCAACAGACTGTAGGGTCAAGTCCTGTTAGCGAGTAGCACTTATGAAGGCCGGCACGGCACACGAGGGGGTGGCTGGCCAGAACCACGGCCGGCCGCCTTTGTCTCCCTACTAGCGATGTTCGCATACCACACCAGGTCGTAATTCGAGGCTGAATCTACCTAGGGGAGGGCCACAACCAGTTCAGAAAATCCTCACCGATGTTGGCCGTGAGCATAGAAGCTCGCACATACGTTCCCACCAAGGCTGGAAGACATATCACACTCACACTGGGATCCCACGTGTATCAAGACTCTTCGAGGCCGGGCTGAAAGACAACGATGTCCAGAAGCTGACCATCGTGCTTCGAAGAATCGCAAAGAAGACAAAAATCCCCCGACTGTTGAAGCAAGCGAGTTAACGAGCACCCATGAAGAATCAGCCTTTGTCTTCCTACTGCCGATGTTGACAGCTTGCACCAGTATTCGTATAAAGGCCGAGTGGATCTAGGAGAGTCCGAGGGCCGATTAAAATAACTACCAGTAAATATCAGCCGTGACCGGGAATTGAACTCCGACGTGCGTCCGTGTTGGCGGCACGAGGCGCCAGCAGTGCGCCTCAGCTCGCCCCAACACGTGATGAACACACGGGGACGCGCGCTCTCCCCCAGGCCCTCCCGGAGCCAGCGGACCCCAAATAACAACAAAGACCCCGTATCGCCCGAACAGACTGTAGGGGCAAGATCCGTTGGCAAGCACCTATGGAAGGCCAGCACGGCACACGAGCGGGTGGGTGGCCAGAAACACGCCCGGTCGCCTTTGTCTTCCCATTAACTGATATTTTTTACACACCGTACTAGGTACTCATTGGTGGCCGAGTCGACCTAGGGCAGGCACAGGACCGGCTCAGAAAATCGTCACTGGTGTTGATGGCCGTGAGCGGGATTCGAACCCGGGTGGCAGCCAGCCAGGTTTGTAGCCCGGCGCGCTAACCGCTGTGCCACCGCTCCCCAGCAGACCCCACACACGAGCACTAACTCATTTGCAAATGTCAGTAGACAACCGTATCCCACCGTGCGCCCCGATGGTAGGTGACATAAATTACAAACATGCAACGAATAATCGGGACAAACATGCACGAGCAGCGGCTCTGCTGGTGTAATTATGATTACGCAGAGCCCCTTCGTGAGGGGGAATAAAGTGGATTAGATTGTGAGACACGGTGGGACATAGCCCCCAATCAGTGCACTGTGCTATTGCTCAAGCAAAGCACATCCATAACAGCCCGTATGCCTAACTCTTGCAATTAAATGTCGACAACAGATTAAAAAAAAAACCCCAAAATAAATTGTTGCTGATTTTCCGTTCTCTGTCGTTGTTGACATGTCGTTCTCTCCATAGCCTTGTGCAGCGCTTTGTGACCCTCAGGTGAAAGGCGCTATATAAATGTTATTATTATTACTAGCTAATAAGACGTTATTGCTATGACTACATTCAAAGCCGTAGACAAAGGCTGGTGGGGCAAGTGCTGTAAGCGAGCACCTATGCTGGCGTGTACGGCACACCTATGGAGGCTGGCACGGCACAGGTAGGAGGGGGCGGCTGAATCACACCACGTGCGGCCGCCTTTGTCTACCCATTCACTGATATTTACAGACCGCACAACACCAACTCATTTCAAGGCTGAGTTGACCTAGGGGAGGGGGGGCTAGCACCGGATTTAGATATTCGTCACCGACATTGGGCCGTGAGCAGGTCATAGAACTCGGGTTGCGAAAGGTTTGGTAGAGCTGTCCAACGCTAACCGCCGCGCCACCGCTCCCCCCCCCCACATGGACACATTCACAGAAACACATCAGCGGACTCGGCAGCTGCAGCAGTGATTACAGACATCCTGCAATTTGAGACGCAGCTTATCCGGCCTGGCATGTCATTATCAGACAACGTGAAAACAACCATCCATCCCATTGTTTATTTAAACATCTCCTAGTCGCTCGCTCGTTCTCTGTCTGTCTTCCCCGCTCGCTCTGCATGTGCGCGCACACACACACACACACACAGACCATCGTTACCTTTGATGACGCCTTTAAGCATCCGAAATCGGCATTTGAATGAGACGGTGATCATGTCGCAGCCGTAGCGTGTCCCGGCTCAAGCTGCCCCCGTTCCCCGCCGCGCTCCCTCCCGTCTTCCCGCTCCGGACGACCGGCCACGTGGGGCAAGCGGGCCGAGACGCTCCCCGCTCCTCCTTCTCACCGCATGGTGCAGCCCGCACGCCGGGCACCGCCAAGCGCTCACACAGCCCCCGGCTGCGTGCCCCCCACGGAGTGCGGCACCCCCACCGCGCTCGTTCGCTCCCAGCAACTACCGCCGCTCCAGTATCAGCGGCGGCATCGTTATCACGATCGCAGTACTCTCGCCCTCGATATCAACAGTAAATCATCATTTTATAATTACCCGGCGATCACTTGTTTTTGCCTACGTTCGCGCAGATTTTATCCGCCGAAGGCTAAAACAATTGAACGGTTCGTTTTGCCGCCGTAATCACGTCCTTAATGACACCGTTGCAAGTTGTTTTCGGAGACGGCTGCGCGAGGCGGCCACCGGGAACATCCCCCGCCGCGCAATGGAGGCCTGCGCGGCGCCGTCTCTGCCACCACAGGAGGATGGAGGAGGCGGCCGCTAAAGCCCAGCCGCGATCCAGTCTCGCCGCGTCCGCTACTGCGCTCGCCAGACCACCCCACCGCGCCCTCCGCCAAACCCTCCCTTCTGTCCCTCCCTCGCTCTCTCTCCCCCGACTCTCTCCTCCTCCTCCTCCACCGCCACCCCTCCCGTTCTCTCTGC
>JAZEWU010000014.1:671592-705425 GCA_036362915.1 Geotria australis
ACGTCACAAACGTGGTTGTGTCGCTACACGGCCTGACCCACAAGTCTATTGTGAATCGTAATCCTGGTAATCGCGAAAACCTGCCTGTGAAGGTAAAATACAAAGCTTGAGTCTGTACCCGACATTGACTCACGCGGGGCTATGACACTCCTGATGGAGGAGACGGCCCAGTCCATTACAGGGTTTGTGGATTCCCTTGTCAGCCGAGTGAAATAGAGCTGATGGAAGAGGCAATGAATTGCGCTCTACCGTACGATCGTCGTTGCCCGAGCGAGCATTCATGCCCGGCAGTCTGGAAAATAAGCAATCTGTGTGGACGCTCAGGCAACGCCGGAAACTGTGAGCTCTCGGAGGCAGGCGACGGCATCGACCGCCTAGCGCGGTGCGCCAATATGCAGGGAAAAAAAAAATCGCGAAAAATCTACTAACATTTTAAATGTTACTCATTTGTGATTGAGCGTGGACCTATCCAGACATCAGCTCATTTGCGCGTGTTAGCGTTAGGTGCGAGGCTGCGGCATAATGAGAGCAACATAATAGAGCGATGCTCCACAGGGAACAGTGTACGGAATGGCATTTCAAACACCGCGTGCTTTCCCCAAGCAAGCTGAATATATTAAGCGATGTTGTGGACTACGTTCATTTTTTTATTTTAATGTGTGCGATGACTCCGGCACACAATTGCCCAGAGGCAAGTTTTGTTTCACAGGATCGAGAAGAGAAGTTACCGTGCAACAGAGAGCGCACGTTTGCTGCTCCGGTACGAGCACGCGTGCCCATCCATCCATCCCATCCATCCATCCATGCCCGCGCGGAGAAATTTGGGGGAAGAAGCTGCTGAGCCGCGCCGAGCAACTCTGCCGTGCGCGTGGCTCGCACCGCGAAAAGGGGGAGCGGAGTCACGAATACAATGAGCGGGGAAACGGAACGGGAAAGGAATAGAGAGAGAAGGCCGGCTAATAAGAGGAACCTCACTATGAATGGGAGCAGAGCGCGAGGAGGATCGGGAGGGAGAGGCCGCGTCGTCGCCTCCGTGTCTGTTTTCACGGCGGGCGGACACACAGGAGTCAGGTGATTTACGGGCGGGAGAGGCTTGGGCTGATTTAGAGACAGATGCGTGAGACTTAACCTGCAGGGCTATGAGGTGATGACGGTTACCGAAAATGGGTTTCCCTGGTACTGATGTAGGTTTTCAAGGCTCGATGCACGCGAATCGCTCTCCACAGCCGTTCGTCGGGATGGCCGTGTCGAGAGTTCCTCCTCTCTCCTTCGTCGCTCAGGAGAAAGGAGCTGGAAGGAACATTTGAGCTATGTTGCTCTTTTTAACAGTGTCCAGTGGGGAGGGGCAAGCGAGATAATACATCTCAGGGTACCGGGGATAGTTTAGTGAGGACAATTAACTTAGGCAGCATGTCTTTGGACTGTGGCATAAAACCGGAGTAGCAGGCAAAAACCCACGCGGACACGGGGAGAACATTCAAACTCCACACAGAAAGGCACCCGAGCCGGGAATCAAACCCTGGACCTTATTGCCGGGAGGCGGCAGCGGCTCCTCACCGCTACACCGCCGTGCAGCGAATAGAGCCGCCGCAAACTTGCCGTTGCAGAAACCACCTCGAAAGGGAGGGGGGTCTCGAGACTCGGCGAGGCTCTCCCGCAGATACAAACAACACTATTCCCAGCGCACGGCGGCCCCGGGTGTGCGCTCTGTCAACACCCGCGCGGGTTCACAGGGGTTTAAGGCAATCGCAGAATCGACCACCAGCCCGTTCCGCATGCGCCTCACATTCGATTCCAGCGCTTACCGCGGAGGCGCTGGGAAACCCGGCCTACACAGAAGCTAATAAAGCAGCTGAGCAGTCATTACTCACATCTTTGGGCAGTTTCTTTCTATTGAATGCGCCCTAATAGAATCCATGGATCAAATGCAGTCAGCAATTGACTGTCAAGGGACTTGTCAGTTCAATATGTTTGGACCTGAAGGAAACAAAAACAAAAATCCTTTAGCAGTGTAGGGATTTTTTTAAAAATAAAACTGCTTTTATCATTGTTCAGAATTTAGTCTACTCCGCCATGGTAATACCGTCTTGGCTCAACATTTGAATGTTACAACTTTCAAATGTGTATAATCATAATCATAGTCAAGTTTCCTTGTAAATGAAACGCGCGCAGCCCCGTCAACCACCTTGCGTTGTTCCCCCCAGTAGCAAACAAACAAGCGTATCAATACCGTGGCATCTAAATAGATTCCCATTCAAAGTTCATAAAGAGGATGAAATCGAAATACGTTATTGTAAAGGTTGTGCATTATTGTGGGATTACGAGGCAATCCTCGGGACGGTCTCACTGCTGTGACGTCTCTCACCCCGCTTCGCCTCCCCGCGATGCAGCGTCGTTTAATATCCGAGCCGCCTGCCACGGCAACGTCCAATCAAAAACAAATTAGGCGACAATTAAATGCGGACGATCAATTGCGCCGTTCCCCCGATGGTAACCCCTCTGGCGAGTCGCCTCGATCGCCAGATCCCAGCGCTCAGCGATCGAGCAGACAGCGTCAACATCGGGCTCGTGCGTTCAGCCGCCAATTAGCCCGCGTCCGCCGCGTATTCGGGCGTCGCGAGGCACGCTGCCCGACGTTCCGCTCGGCGGGCCGGGAGCGCGTTCGCGCGGAGACACACGTCGGACGCCCCGCGCAACGACGCTCGGTACCACACGGACACGCGTCTTCAACGACAGAAAATATCTCTAAAGGGCTTAATGTGCGAGCAGGAGTAACAAGGCCATAGGTGGTATCCCTTGCAGCGTAAAGGTATCCCTTTACTGTCTTGCAGGAATCCCACACCCAGAGCCTGCAAGCTCACTGGGAATTTTCCATCTTTCATAAAGGGAAAATTGAAGACACATGCCGCCACTCCAGTGCGGCTGTGTCCACGTGACCTACGCTTCGGTCGGTAACGTAAACCACTGCGGTGTGCGCTCCTCAAACGGAGCGCGAGGACTTTCTCCGGAAGCCCTCTCGTGACGAGCAGAGATCGATATCGACATTCAGCTCCTCAACATACTGCTGCGAAAAGAGAAGGATGGCACCAGCACCGAGATAGTGGTCACGTCAGTACTGTAGTTTCATACATCTATACTTTGATGAAACGCTCTTTCCGTGGCGAGTGTCTAAGACTCTAAGTGGTAAACGTTTCAGACCCTGTTTGTTACGGTTCAGGGTTACAGCTTGGAACTTTTCAGCAATCAAACAACATTTAAAAAATCCTCAAGGATATAATGTGTCAGATGCCAGAGGCACCTGTGGCTGTGCATCAAAGACGCTGATCCCAGGGCTCATTTGAACCCGATGCACCGCCACCTACACACCCGGTCATGATGGTGAATATTTTCATCGGCTGGGATGTCACACGTGACCTCTGCCACTTCTTGAAAACTCGAACGGCAAGTCCATCCGAAGCAGGTCATGGTTAAATATAGTCCTGCAATACTGAGGCTGCAGCCAGGGTACCTGGAACCTCATGAATATAAAACAGCCACTGTGAAAAAAATATAATTACGTTTCCAATTTATAACGCGTGGCACAGTATTCGTTCAATGTCGAAGGTATTCGTTCGAAGAGAGAACGACTCAGAGGCGCGAGGAAGCCATAGAGAGGAAGCGGGAAGATGGCCACATTTGCAAAACACTGCGTCCTATGTATTATGATATCAGCCAATTAATGAGTGCTTTTTTAGTTATGTAAGGAAAACAGAGATGCGGGAGGAAACCCATGTAGGACAGGGGGAGATATCCACACAGAATTGCGCGCGAGGTGGAAATCAAACCGTCTCGGGCAGGACCTTCTTTGTTAGATGCGCGGATGTTAGCTCTGTGTCACCCTGCAGCCTGGTCTAACAGGAGCCTTGTCTATAGTTGATTCACAGTGACCGATCAATTACACAAATGCAAGCGATTAGCGGTAATAACGCATTACGCGAACGTGTGCCTGTTCACAGCGTAGCTACGTCTCCACATCACACACTGGGGAAGCAGAGCTCCATTCTCTCCAGCGTCTCAAGGTCGCAATCTCTTTAACCTTTTGGTCAACCTTGATGAAATCCGGATAACCTGTGACTGCCAGAGGCTTAAAGGCAATTCATTGCTGGGTCACAGGGTCAAGAAAGTTCAATGTCACAAGTCACAACACTGCCGACAACATCCATTACTGCTTGTTTGGCGATGCACACGACGAATCTAACTCGCGTGCTCCCACGAGGGCTCCCGCTTCTCTGCATCATCATTCATCTACATTCTACACGGACGATAGAAAAATAATGTAAATGTCCACGAGTGGCCTATGGCCGCGGCACGCTAGGACATTGCTAAGAGTGCGGCTGTTAATGTAAATAAATAATGAATCCCCGGCCATGCTCGATTCACCGCTAGATTAAGGTCTCCTCCCCCATGCCGTGTCAACCTTGTGGGATTTTCTTCTGTACAGTCAGTTCGTTTTTACTCAAACTGGGACCGTTGACCTATGCAGCTATTTTTAACCGTTGTCCAGCGGGAAGGGGTAAGTAATTGACAACATCTCAGGGCACCGGGGGCAATTTTAGTCAGGGAAATTAAGCTAGGCAGCATGTCTTTGGGAGAAAACCGGGGTACCTGGAGAAAAGCCAAGCGGACACGCGGAGAACATGCAAACTCCACGCAGACAGGCACCCGAGCAGGCAATCGAACCCACTAAAAAGCACGGACTGTTATACATCTCAAAACAAAGAGACGTTTTATAATAAGGCCTCTCTATTCCAAGACGCCAGGTGAACGCATTGGACCATGCTGCTCTGTAAAATAAGTATCTCTTACATTTTGTTCCATGCAACAACATTTCCAAGAATAGCCCAGCACAAGAGGCACATTGCTCGCCGTGTTTTTTAGTTTGAGTGAAACGCCCAAAGGTCAACACCCAAACGCTCCGCACAGCTGTCACTGAGAAGACAGTGTGCTAGCGTGGAAGCACACTGGACTGCCGGTCTTATGTACGCCATACACAGCGGGTGCACATGCCGTGCTACGTGCGCATGTGGAAATAGCGATAAGCTCGCGGAACATTTTCAAGCGACAGGTTTTTTGTTTGTTTACAAGTATCAAACGTGCTTTAACAAAGACATTTGGCAGTCACTTATGCACGGATTCATGCACTCTATTACAACTCTAATTGACAATAATGTGACTGCAGCGCGCTCACTCCGAACTATTTTATTGCCTGAATGGCCAGTCGACCGAGAGCGTTCTTTCTTTGCCAGTGACGGAGTAAGACCCCGCGGTTGATTTTATCTACAAATAACCCATTACTGTACACGCGAGCTCGGCTTATTGATGCGGCGCGATTTTAATCCTACACGTACGCGGGGGTTTCTGCGCAATACCTTCGTGTCGGTCGTGTCCTCCGCTCGCGGCGATGCCAGGAGGAGCCACTCACGCTCACGAGGGGATTCAATTCCGGGTTGGTGGGTCATCTCGGAGCATCAACTCTCCTAAGTGATTAAAAATAACCTCCCGTTCCCGTGAAACGAGCAGTGGTCAAGGAAACCGCTCTCTCCACGGACACGTGACGTCACGAGCGTCGCTCCGGCCGCAGCGATGTAACGCGATCAAAATGATTTCGTTTTTGTTTATATATATACGAGACATTTTTGATCGCAAGTAGCAACGCGCTAGGGAAATCGCTATAACATGTTGGTATGTAGGACGGGTACCGAAGTTCGCATTAATGTCCGATCAAAATTCAATACACCGTTACACGCGCACACTCGCAATTAGCACCATGGTGAACGGGACCCGTTGGATGCCATCTGTCACATCAACGCCGCACATCCAACACAGGTCTAAATAGCCCAGGGATGTGCGATGGTTCCAACAGGGCCTGGCCAGAGTCTTCTACTTACATTATTGCAAAAATAGTCTAAATAGATAAATATGCCATCGCTAATGATTTGCCACACAACAGCGTGATCGTGGCCACGATTAGATCGACTTCCGCAGAGTTCACCAATTAGCAAATTGTCACGCTTCCAGCCAACGAGCACTGCTGCTTCACTCTTAATGCGGTTTCTTTTTTTGTCGCTGAAGCTCTTTCTAAAGAAAAATAATGATCCCGCAGCCACGTGCCAACCCACAAACATATTCACTTGTTGTTGGCAGCCAGACAATGAAATCAAGCGGTAGGCCAGCTTTCGATGTTTTTCCTTATTAACAGGTGTTGCTGCAATACATCCACATATGTTTGATCCACTGTAGCCTGGCAAGCAACCACATCCCAGCAAAGAAAGACCCAGTCCCCTCTCTTCACTTGGCCAAAATACATGTAATGAGCAACGGATGATGCTCATCTCGATTTGCATTTCTGGACAGGTGTAAAATATGCCACAATGCTATTAAAATTTAATTCTTCACCTGACTGTATACTGTACAGTGTGAGGATGTGTTCTCCTCACACCAGTGGGGTATCTCCAGGAGCTCTGGTGCATTTCCCAACAGACACAACAAAACAGGAAAAATGCACCAGGCCAAACATCTCAATTAATTCAAGCTAGATATATAGTCTTATCCTCCTGTTCCTCGTTCTGGCTCTGTGCGGAATTCCAAGCTTGACCTCCTATTATATATTTTATGATACCGTGTACACCGTGTATTCTATGATTCCGTGTACAGTATAGACTATACACGACAGACTGATACCGTGTACACTATAGACTGACCTTCCACAAAGTAAAGCTCAGTAAAATCGATCTTGGAACGGTAAGCGGCCCAGTTTAACCGCAACTGGAATTTTTACTTGCTGCCTCCTTATTATTATGAACTGGCCTTTCCGGCCGCCTGGGCTAGACCTATTTCTCACGAGCGCCGTTCGACGGCGACGATGCGACCAGCTCCGAGCCGAGAGAACAGCCGACGGCTGATTGGCCAGATCCTCTGCAGACTCGTCACGTCACGTGGCCAGCCAACACGAGAATTTGAAATAACACAGCGACTGCCGCACGATGTATATCGACTGAGAAATCGCGGCAGCAGTGGCGGTGGCACCCAGACGGGAGTGCCGTGTGCGGTCGCCCACAGCGCCGGCTGCTTACACGGTTCGTCGGGGGGGTGTTGCTTACTTATTAATAAGACGTCAAACCGAGCGGCCACACATTTTCCTTCTCTGTGCCGTAGGGAGAATCGCTGCACTATTTAGTTTTTTTGGTTTCAAGGCTGAAAGCTTCTCACCGACGATGCCACCACCCACGCCCGGTGCTGCACGGAGGGCGTGATTGCTCAAACACACGCGCTCACGGCTCAATCCTCTGAGATCTGAGTGTGCGCGTGTGTTTACTCTTAAAATCAAAGTGCTGTGCCCATGAAGGAACTGTTCCCCAATAATAATAATAATTCTTCTTATTATTATTATTATTCGTAAAAATGTGTCTTCAGACCTAATGGTGGTTTCCCTACTTTATTAAATATGTATCGTTCTTCTTTGCGATTCTTCGAAGCGCGATGGTTAGCTTCTGGACATCGTTGTCTTTCAGCTCAGCCTCGAAGTGTTTGGTGGAATTCTCAGGCAATACCAAGTATTACCTGACAGGGTTCGCGACGTGAACGCTTCTACCTTGACCCCCAGAAATAAAATAAAATCCTGCCCAAAGCGGTTCTATTCCCACCAGGGCGCCTTTCTGCGTAGGTTTCCTCCAGGTTCTCCGGTTTCCTCCCACAACTAAAAAATACCTAATGAATTAATTGGCCTATACCATCATAATATATAGGACACAGCCGGGTGTCACACCCACGTCGCCGCTCGGGCCACACACGTGGCAGCAAAGTGAGATTCTGCAAACGATCGATGCGAGCCTTAAAAATCATAACTCGCAGTTTAGAGAAATAGATTTTGTGCCATTCGTTCAGAGTGACGGAGCTGCCTGTTACACGGTTTCTCTTGCGCCGAGACCCTGGAAAAACAGCTAGATTGAGAGCAGGAACCCGGCGATGACAGATTATTGTTGACGGGAGTTCATCCGTCACGGGCCCACACGCGAGCTCGCGCGCACGGAGAGATGTGACCGCGGGCCTCCGCTCGCCGACGTGCCGCGCGGCCCACGCGCAGATCCAGACGCGGGTCGCACCTCCCACACACGGACCCCGCTGGAAACACACACCCTTCCAACACACCGGGCGTTTACCGGATTATACGCGCCTCCTACACAGAGGATGCTTCGCGGATAAGGGGCGCGGTCGTCATTACAGTGCCGCGCCGCGAACCTGGCCCCCCGAGTTCGATTCCTGACCTCGGCTGACGTGAGTGACGAGCGATATCCGAACTGCTCCTGGGCTCGCATTTGTGAAAACACGCCGGGCAGCGTCGTGAAGTGTCGCGAGACAACCGTCGTGACGCAGCGGTGTTCATCCGGCAGTTCATTGGCAAAGGGCTGTCGATTATTGTTATTTTACACGGCCTTTATTTGAAGGTGAGTGTGCTGCAACCACATTGATCAAATTGTGCTCCTTTTCAATGATTAGTAAGTAGTGAATACAATTCAGAACGCTCACATACTGTGGGAGGAAACCGAAAGACCCGGAGGAAAGCCATTCAGAACAGGGGAAGAACACACACACTCCACACAGAAAGGCGCCTGAGCCAAAAAATCTAACCGCCTCAGGCAGGACTGTCTGTGAGGCGGAGAGGTTACCACCGCGTCGACACCCTGCCGCAGTGCGACCCTGCCGCAGGGTGGTGCGGAGTTTTAAACATGCACCTCTGAGCCGGCGGTTAAACTCCAGCATTCCTGTGACATTTACCGATGTCTCTCCTTAACGGGACAACCATCTAAAGGCCTCAGTAACTGGGATCCGATAGATTCAGTTCGCTATTTGCACAGAGCTTCCCAGGCGGGCAGGGCTGACTCACGAGGCCACGGGACGCCTCAATCCGACTCGGCGAGTATCTCGGACGTCGCCGCGTCGTTCCGGGAGCTGCCGCGGCGTCACTGTTCGCACACTGGACTTGCAACGCAAACACGCCAGTTGGATTCCTCCTCCCGGTGCAGCAGGTCACCTGATGGGCGCGTTTGTCTAAATCTGCCCCTTTTAAAACGTAAACCGAAAGCAACTGGTTGGTAAAAGCATATCGCGTGGATTCTATCTTGTTTTTTCGTTAGCCAATGAAGTCTTCTTCTTTGCGATTCTTCGAAGCACGATGGTCAGCCTCTGGACATCGTTGTCTTTCAGCTCGGCCTCGAAGTGTTTGGTAGAATTCGCAGGCAATACCAAGTACTACCTGACAGGGATCGCGATGTGAACGCGAATGTGGAGAAAATACTTTTTTGTACACGTATCATAAAACGCATCGGATCTCGAAGCTTTGAGAGGATATATTGCATTTCTTCAAAATATAGACCACCCCGTAAATCCCTACGCAAATCAAATTTAACCTCGAGTGAAAGAGTAGAGAGGTGTGCTTCGATCACAGACGTGGGCAGTCACGGTCCCCTCAGCTGGTGGGAACGTGTGCTCGCCACCGCGCAACGAACACAAACGCCGACTGAAACATTTCCACAAGTCTCCGTGAAAAATCGGTTTCCACGGCCCGTTCTCCGGCACAAAGCGCCCCACTCTCCTGTGCTGGCTCTCCAATCAGATTCCCCGTCTCGTGACACGACGCCCAAAGCGTGACTGGAGTAAATTGGGCAAAAGACACGAAACATTTGTTTTGAAAGGTGCACAGAAAACACTTACGCACACTAACCTAAACACCGAGCATTCTTGTTACGGTAATCCCACAAGGCTCTCTTTCATATTCTGTGGCTGCAGCACAAGTCGCGGCATGACCGTCGCGTGCACGCGGCCTCTGCGAGACGAAAACCGCTACCTACCAAACCTGAATCACACACAGATGTTTTGAACAAATGCGCCGATTCTCCTGCAGTCAGTCAGTTTTTATGTAAGCTGAAAGCAACCGTTGAGCTGTGTAGCTCTTTGTGTGTGCGTAAAAAAAGCTATTATTATTACTATCCACCCATCCATCACATTTCTAAACCGCTTGTCCTGGCGAGGCTCGCGAGCAGCAGCAGTCCGAGGAAGGTCGACCAGACATCCCTTTCCTCAGCAACACAGATTCCAGCTCTTCATGAGGGATTCCCAGGCGTTCCCAGGCCAGCCGAGAGTAATAATACCTCCAGAGTGTCCTGGGTCGGCCTCTAGGTCTCCGCCCAGTGGGCCGTGCCTCCTAGACTTCCCGGGAGAGCCTCCCAGGGGGCACCCTTAACAGATGACCAAACCACCTCAACTGGCTCCTCTCAATCTGAAGGCGCAGCAATTCTGCTCCGAGGCTCTCTCAGATTTCTGTGCTGCTGACCCTGTTACGGAGAGTGAGCCCAGCAACCCTGCGGAGAAACCTAATTTCTGCCGCTTGTATCCACGATCTAGTTCTTTCGGTCATTAATATTATTACTAAGGAGAGTGAGTTTGGAGGGCCCGCGTGGACGCTTGGTGGTGCACAGTCTCCACACGGGCGCCGGGTCCTGCCGTCACCGGCGCTCGATTTAAAACGAAGTAAGAGGTTGGGACTGGAAAGCACAAAACACACAAATGCTGCTATTGATTTGAGCAGATTCCGATACAAGTCACGTGACCTTTTGCTATTAATTACAGTATTTAGCATTTCAGTTAAAATGTCAGAGAGTGACGCGACACGGTGCGTGCCGCCAGTGCAGTGTCATGTCGGCACAATGTGCGTGATGTGCCAAATCATTAGTGCAGAGCATGCAAACTGATTGATGGTTGCTCTTCAAAGCTGTTCTTTCTGGATAGCCGTGTCGAGCGCTCTCCCTCGCAACGTTTCGCCTCCCACGTTGGAAGCATCCTTAAACTGATTTATGCTAGCAACGAGTCCAGCATGGCCACACTGACTTTTCTTGACGGCCAACGTGATGTATTTAACCTGTGCGTGTTCTATAATCCGTGGGCTCAACTTCCCCCCTGTCGGTGTAATCCCAACGAACGCATCGACGTACGATTTCACGGCTCGATACACGAGAAGTCTCTCAAGAGCTGCCCTTTCGGCATAGCTGCGTCGAACGTTCCTCCTGGACACAGCTCTCCCGAAACGGCGGCTCCGGAGAGCGATTCTCAATCCCGACGGAGGTCACCATCGCCGACCGCATTACTCTCGACGCAATCGCATCTGGACGTCTGTCCGCGGTTTAGCGCGGCGCGCCGGCGATGCATCTCCACCCGGCGCCGTCGCGACAAACATGTCATCGTTCCTCTGCGGCGGGCGGGCGGGCTCCGCGCGGCGCCGCGTGTAGCGGCCACTCCAGACAGAACGCTCATTCATCTCCCAGCGCCTGATAGCCACTCGCCTCCTGCATCTCTCCACGACTCCCCTTCCCTCCCCCCCACTTGTAAGGAGCCGCTATCCGGCGCGCGCGAGGGGGCTCCGCGCGGCTCCGCGGCCCGACTCGCGGCAGAGATCGATTGCCGCCCCCCTCGTATATTACAAGAAATACTCCATTAAGCGGAGTCCCCCACCGCTCCTCCCCCGCATTACGCGTGGCGGCCGCACAGGTGCCGCGGCGGGTGATGGATGCCCGCCGACAACGGCCGTGACCGTCCATAAAGCGTACCGCGCCTCAGCGCGGAATGCGCGAGTAGGCGAACGGATAAAGACCGACCGAGCGGAGGAACGCGCGGGGCCGCGAGCGGTGATAACGCGCGGTGATAACGCGCGAGGATAACGCGCGAGGATAACGCGCGAGGATAACGAGCGGAGGACACGCCGACAGGCCCCCGAGCCGAGCGCGACGTTTGACGCGACGGCGCGAACGGACGCACCTCGTGAATTTGTCGCGGAGGGATGAGGCGGTGCGTGTGGCGGGAGCTTAATTGGGTTGCGACGACGAGGTGTGTGCCCCGCGGCCGCCAGCCAGTGCCGCCGCCTAGCGCCTCCATAACGACGAAGGGAAAGATCCGTGCACGATGGCGAAGCAACGCGGTTGCCTCCGCGAAACGTCTACGTTCCGGTGCGATGCGTGTTGGAGAGGCTGGAGCACGCCGTGGCGTCGCTTGCGTATGTCCCTTAATTACATCGTGCAATAAGCCTCTTGAATTTGTATGCTCGCATTTATTGTTGTAGCTATTGGTCGCTTGTGTCCTGTGGCAACGCTGTGTGTTACTGTTTACTTTATGGTTATGGTTTCACCCTTGCACAATTTAATGCACGTGACAACGTGTTTTGATTGGCGGTGTCGGATGGTGGAGGGTTACCGTTACAAGCGGGCATTGTTCCCACACAATCTAAACACAAAAGAAACCAATTATGTTCAGAATATTGGTCGTGAAAGCCTGCGCGTGGAATTAGCAGCGTTGAGATGCCGTCTCATTTAGGCGCCGTTTTAATCAAACTCTACGTTGTATCCTAACACAATGTGCATTTAACTGGTTTCAGTAGTGTAGCAAGTCAGCTCACTGCATTGCACAGTGAATGAAAGGCAATGGCCTGGACTACATCTACTACATTGCTAAGGCAATCATAATTATAACAATTAAAACATCATACATTGAACCCTGTGTCAATCAACTGTTGGAAGATCTCCCCGAGTCACCTGGGTCATGGGTTGTTTGACCATACTTCCCAATGCCGGTCACCATAGGCTGGTGTGCTGCATAGAGAGTAACACTTGCAGATAATGTGCCCATCATTTGCATACGTTTTTAGTAACGGTGCATTTGACGCAGATTCGATGCGCGTACGATTGCATCGTGTGTCCAAAACGCGTTTTAAAAGCAGAGTCATTAAACACCTAATTAATGGCATTTGTATGGATTGCTTTTGAATTAATCACATTAACATTCATCAAATGTGGATCGTATCACATATAGATGGCCTGAATCTGATCCCGTATTTGCATAAACCATTTGTAAAAGAGCAAGATTTGAACGAGCGACATTAAAAGCCAAAAGCACTGCATTCATATTAAAGGGAGTTGCATTTAAATGAACCACATTTTCTTTAACAGTGCTGAGATAAATGACCTAGATTGGCATTCATATCTGAGAGAAAGGGCCCATGCCTATAGCATCCCCCAGCTTACCAGCATTGATTCAAGCGAGCCTGACAGGACACTGTATGTTGAAACGGCCCAGAGTTGTCTTGTTTCTGAATCAGTGGTGCTGTTAATCATGACCTCCCAGAAGGCCGTGGGCCTATGGGTTGAGTAATTTTTTTTTGTATTAATGGCGAGACACAGTCACGTGGAGACATTCTCTCCAGGTAACTGCGTTTCATTCACTGCGGCAGGGTGGCGCAGTGGGAACATCTGCGCCTCACAGAAAGTAGGTCATGCCCAAGGCAGTTCGATACCCACTTCGGGCACCTTTCTATGTGCAGTTTTTGAGTTCTCCCCATGTTCTGCGTGGGTTTGCTTCAGGTTCTCTGGTTTACTCCCACAATAAAAAAAACCCCTCATTAATGAATTAGCCGATAACATCATAATCCTCCACGCTGTGTGAAGCAACCTGTGCGGCTACGCGTGGCAGGGAAGCAAAATGCACCGTTGACATTTCTCCACACATGTTTGAGAATCTCCTCGTGTGTGTGGGCTATCTTCAGGTTATCCGCTTTCCTCCCACAGGAAAATAAAGTCCACAATTCGGCGAGCGGCGGGTGCGGTGTGAACCGTGCGGCTCGAGTTCAATGACAGAGCACGGGGAGCACCGGCGGCGAGCGCTATCTCAACCGCTGCTGTCCAGTCACCCGTTCCTCCCCCGTCACCACCAGTGCGGTGAAGTATGATATGATTTGAATGACGCACGTGGCATGGGGGAGGCATTGGGGAGGCCTTCATCTATCGGTGGAGCGATAATGGCCAGAATTTTTTATTTTTTTTACAAAAATCCCCTCTTTAAAGAGCCTGACAGTATTATATACAATGCAGTCCACAGCTGTTCTTTCGCGATAGCCGGATATTCTGAACGAGCAGCTATAAAAAGCAATTCTCAAAGATCGATGCGTGAAAACCTTCATCGTTATAGCATTACATAGGGGTGTATTGCATCCAGCCAGTTCACGTGAATCCATTCAAATAAATTGCATTCAAATGCGTGCTTTGTGGAACCGCAGCGGAAACAGCGCGATGTCAAACGCGACACGTGGACATCCACCGTGTGGCCGTGCTGTTTGTTACTGCCCACTTGGCGTTTCGGGCCTTTGGGCCGATGCTCAATAACTGAGTAAAAAAAGTGAGCAAATCTATAGAAGCAGATGAGACCCCAATGACTGTGTCTGTTATGGAAGACGAACAAACGTATAGCAACATTCAATCATTCATTGTCAAAAACCGCTTAATTCTGTACAGGGTCGCGGTGAGCCGGAGCCTATCTCAGCAAACACAGGGCGCAAGGCAGGGGCTACACATTTAGTACAAAACACCGGGCAGCTCTCTTATGTTATATTATGTATTTTACTTTGCTCAGGAAACCATCACGCAGAGTCAAGGCTCTGTCAGGAGCGTCTTGCCAATGTATGTTGCACTCGGGGGAAAGGTTGCCGCCGTGTGTTATCCCGATTGAGACGTTTTCAGGTCGTTTTTTCCACATCGCGATGATTTAATCCAATATCAGTTACATTGTAAGCGTGTTCAGCTATGTTTTGAAAACGGAGAACCCGAAATAAACCCAAGCCAGAATAAAGAAAACATATAAACTCCGCACAGAAAGGCGCCCGAATTGGGAATCGAACCCAGGGCCCTTCTGTGAGGAACAAGTGACACCACCACTTTGCCACCCAGTCAATCATTCAGTCACCCACCCACGAACAACAAACAAACAACCGCCATTCGCCACTAAGTGGCGGTGACGTGGCCACGGCGTCTGTGCCAGGACAGGTGAACCTTGAGGCCACGCACAGTGTCGAAGGCTCGGTGCCAGGAGGTCATGGGACAGACCCAGGTGCCATTGGCTGCCTGACTGAGATGACTGGCTGGGGCACCACCTGTGCTCCCCACCGTGCCAGATTGCTGAGTTTTAGCCGCCCGACGCTCGGCTCGCTGTTGTGAGCGTCGCTCCTCCGCCCTCTTGCTCTGGCAGTACATATGCTAGCGTCATTCACGAACCTCCTCCACAAACCAACAAACACACAGGGACCGGCACGCTCGCTCGCTCGCTCGCTCGCTTTCTCTCACCCTCCAGCAGGTGAAACTGCAGGCAGGAACCCAGCTTGGTCTTCCAGCCCGGCATGGTGCTCACAGCCCACGGTCGCTCGCCACCATAGCTCCTCAAACAACAACAACAACAACGAGAGAGGACACTTACAGCAACAGTCGTCCCACTTAAACTAACCCTGCATGTACATGGTGGTCCAGATGTCCTGTGACACCTCATTTAATTGACCTCTAACGTGTGTTTTTCCCGTTGCTCATTAATTTCTGTTTTAAATAACCCTTACCTAATTATTTCAGATGAATACAGTTTACGTATTTTTTATATTGCTGTAGCTCACACACCCAGTCAATTCGCGTGTTATTGCATCGCAGAAATCCCGCCAAAAGAGCTTGCAAGCACACTGGGTATTTTCTGCTGTTATAATAAACATCTGTCATTGGCACACAAACATATTGAGGTTATAGAGAATTAAATGGAGGGGCGGGGAGATATCACAAGACATGTGGACCACCCTCTACCGTACTAAATCACAATACCGTAATCACAGCCATACTGGTGCGTGTTACGTTGAGGCATTTCACAACACAAGGGTGTAAGTGATTATTTACCTCGGTCAATCTGCTCTGCTCGTTGCCCCGTTGCCGCTGCTGGCGCCACCGTGTTTGTCCACCGTGTAAACACGTCCAATGGAGCGCAGCAGCTTCCGCTCTCTAGGTGCCAGGGAGCAGCGCCTGTGACGGGGCGCGAACGGGGCGCGAACCCACGGAAAGCGGGCTGCCGTGTCTCCCCGAACCCCGGAGGCGCCGCCTCCCTGCTCTGGGTGCGAACCCGGCCAGCAGTGTGTGTGTGTCTTTGGCTGCCTTCTCTCTCACTCACGGCTACTCTCCCCCCCCACAGTTGAAGAGTGAAAGAAAGCAAAGCAAGCCCCCGGGTTACAATAATAACTCCGGCATTGACCAGGGGCAAGTGCTGCGCCTCCCCACACGCGTGCCACTGCGTGCGTGTGCTGTACGGGCGTGGTGCTGGCCACCCACCCCCTTGCTGTGCCGTGCTGGCCTTTATAGGTGCTACTCGCTAACGGCACTTCACCCTACAGGCTGTTAAGGCTATACGGGCGATTTTTGTCTTTGTCTATTTTACGTGGGTGGGTGGGTGTCAGTGTGTGTGTATATATGGGTATGTCTTATTGTGTACACGGCCCTGTAGGTATGTGCGTCAGTGTGTGTGTGTGTATGTGGTTTATAGGTGCTACTCGCTAACAGTACTTGACCCTCCAGGCTGTGGATGCTATGCGGAGACCTGTGTCATTGTGCGTGGGTATGTCTTGTGGACACAGTTGTGTGATTATTAAATGTCAGTGCGGGTGTCAGTGTGTGTGTTGTGTGCGGTCCTGTCACCGTGTGTATATTTCTTGTGTGCACAGTCCTGTGATTGTCAGTGTGTGTGTGTACGCGTTGTGTATACAACGCATTACGTGATTGCATGTGACGGTGTGTTTCGTGTCTTGTGCAGTTCTCTGATTGTACACATCCGAGTGTCTGTCTGTTGTGTAAACAGCTCTATGATTGCATGTGTCAGCGTGTGTGTGTGTACGGGCGTGTAATTCAGTCAAGTGTCAGTGTGTAGATGTGCGAATGAGTGTCACGGTGTACAAAGGTGCATTTCTAAACGTGTGTATTTGTAAACGTATTTGTAAATACACGTGTATAAAACTGCAACGTTTGTGCACGCCACGAGTTCAATAAAAAAAACGCCAGTGAACGTATGTGACATCTATGTAGCTGAGTGTACATGTATCATACGTGACTCGGTCTGCTGCACACTAAACGATGGCGATAGGAGCAAGCAGGCGCTGCCTCCTCCCGGAGAAGTTTCCCTTTGTGCGCGTCCTCCCTCCTCCTCCTGCTGCTCTCGCTGCCCCTACAGTAGGGCCAGGTCCTCTGAGATGCGTTATATTTAGGGTCTGTGTTTGCCTCCCAGCCGCCTCTGCCACTTCACTTCGCTATGGTAACTCAGCCAAGCCCGGGGTGATACACACGCACGCAACACAAAACGTATCATCCAGCGGTCAAAAGCACCCCAAGTTCAGATTTATAACAAATGGGCGGCGACAAGAATAGTTTGCACTGCGGGCTGCGCCAGGCCACCGCGCGTGTGTGTGTGTGTGTGTCGGTCGTCTCCTTCAGCTAAGACCGGGGAAGCTGGATTGCGAATGGGTTGGCGGTGCGGTACATGACCGATTGCGCCTCCGCTCCCAGCGAGCGGCCATTCTGTTTGAATGAATTGCAATGCGGAGCACTGGTTAAGCCTATTTACAATGTGCCAGGAAGTTATCGAGCGGCAAAGCCAACAACAGCACTTAACATGAGTGTGCGCGTTGTTATGGCGAAGGCCCTGACTGAGAGCGCGCGCGTGACAAGTGTGTGAGCGGGAACCCTGGTCCTCCTGGACGGCAAATATAAGTGACAACTATGGACACCTTTTTGCTTGACCCGATCTGCTAATGCATTGATATCCGCGTTGTCCTGAGCCGCTTACCTTTTGGCAACATTTCGATGACACCGGTGAGACTAGGGCACAAAAAGGCTGGCTCTGGTGTGGGCCAATCCATTTCAAGGACATTGCATGAATTGAGAATTGATTTCCAAAGTTGTTCTTTCGGGGTGGCCGTGTCGAGCGTTCCCTCTCTCTACTTCGCGACGTTTCACTTCCCAGGCTGGCAGCATCATCAGAAACGCCTGAAGATGCATCGAGGCGTGAAAACCTACATCAGGACAATGCAAACATTATCAGAGCATGTCGTCTGGATGTTTTGCCACAAGCATGTGTTTTTTAGTTGCAAACTTGATACCTTGTGAAATGAGTATTTTTGGTGTTTGGACATCTTCACACTTGTATTATTGCAGAATGGGTAAAACCGTTTCTCTTTCTACATCATCAATTCTACCAAACACTTCGAAGCCGAGCTGAAAGACAACGATGTCCAGAAGCTGACCATAGTGCTTCGAAGAATCGCAAAGAAGAACATAAAAATAAATGACGGCTACATTGCAGACCAAGCCGTTGCTGTGGAAAACAAATGCCCGGCCAGAAGCCAGCTCCTTGCGGAGTAAGTTGTTTCTGCAGGATAAGTGGCAGCCGGCTGTGGTCTGTAGAGGTGGCAGATTGAGGAAATCGGTCAGAAACTCTTGGGGTCAGACGGGTCCGGCGTCAGAAGCATGGCGACACCCGTTTTCCTCCACATCATGTTTGTTGTGTCGCAGGAGTCCCGTAAAGAGCTTGCAAGCTCACTGGGTATTTTTCTGCTGTAATAATAAAGATCTATCTATCTATCCTGGCTTTGCAGCTCATCATAGCACAGGGCTTGAACACTCGGGAGACAACCCCTTGTTGTTGTTGTCGGTCCAAAGTTCTTCGTCTGTTCGGTGCCGACGTCGTCAAAGCCTGCTGCTTGCTCCCTCGCCCGTCTTCGTACGCTTGCGAACCGGTCTCCGGCGTTGCCGTTCTCTCCGTGTTCATTCCGCCGACGTTTGCTGTCGTGCCGTTTATCCGGCGGCGCGTCGTGTTGCGGCGGCCTTGACGCGGCGCCGCTCCCGCTCTCCGCGGGTCGCTGCTCCGCGTGTCGGTAGCGGAGCGCGCGCGTTCCCTCTCGATCAGCTCCTGCCGCGACTCTCAATGCTCATGTGTCAGTCCGGCGGGGAGCGCTTCCCCAGGAGCCGCGGCCGGTGTCCTGTGAGGCTTCCCCAGGAGCCTCGCAGAAGGGGCCGGTGTCCTGCATCGCGATGCGGGCGGCGTGTGCGCTGGCCGGACGGCGGGCGCGTCGTGCCGCGTGTCTGATGTTTGACTTCGCAGCTTCGGGGGATTCGTCGTGTGGCAGCAGCTCTCACTCCATTCGCCAAGTGTCTGCAGTGTTTTGAGCTGGGTGTGATGTCGACTCACGGCTCTGTCAAGGTCTGCCGTGAAGTGCCGCCACTTGCTTTCTTAAAGTAGAAGCGACGGCAGGATGCTACTGTTTGGTGTTACAGCTGAGAGGATTTGGATTGTGACGGCGCGGTGTTTGCTGCGAGCGATGATTCCCCGACCGGCTTAAAGCAGCGGCGTCGTGGCCGACAGGCACGAGGTCAGGGGTTTAACTCCTTCCCTCCGGCCGCCGCTGAATGCGGTTTAGAGTTTGGGGTCGTGAATCGGACTCGGCTAGTTTGCCTCTGCTTGCAGGAATCCCCTAAAGAGCTTGCAAGATCACTGGCTGTTGTTCTGCTGTAATAATAAACATCTATAAGTTCTCCACCTTGCTGGCGGTGTTGCATCCCCAGCTGTGACAGTGGCTGTTACCGTCACCAGTGACAATCTGTGTTTGACTTGGGCAAGTTCCGTGTGCAGAGAATTCACATTTCTAGTTTGGTGGTTTGTAGACCAAGGGTCACAATGTGTAGCGATAATGATTGTGTTATCGGACAGGGTCACAGTGTCTAGCGATGGTGAACCCAGAATTAAGTCTGTTGCTATAATTTACTCGATTCATAATTGTTTTTTGGATTAGGTCGTGTGGAATTGTATCGTAAACCCTCCTCCGCCCGACATAGACAATCTTCTTCTTCTTTGCGATTCTTCGAAGCACGATGGCTAGCTTCTGGACATCGTTGTCTTTCAGCTTGGCTTCGAAGTGTTTGGTAGAATTCGCAGGCAATACCAAGTACTACCTGACAGGGATCGCGACGTGAACGCTTCGACAATAAGCAAGTGTCATAATTTTACTCATTTGAAATCTGTTGCTGAGGAAAGGGATGTCTGGTCCACTCTCCTTGGACTGCTGCCACCGCGACCCTCACCAGGACAAGCGGTTTAGAAAATGAATGGATGAAAACAGAGAGGCATTACTTTTTACAAGGACAGTCCCATCACATTTTTAGTGGAAAGGGTGTCGCATAGAATGAGGGCGGATTAGACTGGGAGGCGGCTAAGAAGGCCATTGATTCTCTCTCATCTGCACGACTGGAACAATCTCACGGGAGAGGTGAATACATTACGAATGCAGAGTCTGTGTCTTGCATTAGGAATTCCCACCGACCTTACTCTGCTGTCCAGAACATCTGTAGACGGCTGGGCCGCCACCTGTCCCTGGATTTCGCAGGAAGTCGGTTCGCTGGGGCAGTCGCTGCCGGAGTCCTCGGAATTCTGCAAGGTTTCGCAGGACATTGGAAGCCCACATTTTGTGAGCTGCTTAACACACGGATAAAGACAGTGCGGGTACTCATACGCATACCTTCCGCTCCAGATAAAATAAAATCAAAGTATAATTTCCACATCCCATAAGCACACGGCTCCCCGTGTCCGCATGGATTTTCGCCGGGCATCTCCGGTTTCCTCCCACAGTCCAAAGACATGCTGCTGCAAAGGTTAATTGGCCTGCTGACTAAATTGCCCCCGGTGTCCTGTGATGGTCTGGCGTCCCATACTGGGTGTGACCCTGCTTTGCGCCCTGTGTCTGCCGGGATAGGCTCCGGATCACCGGATTAAGCGGTCAGAACACATATAAAACCACCCGATTTACAGGTAATAAGACAACGTTATAATCGCAGCCAGAACGTGTATCGCCAGACACCTACCGGCGCTGTTGTTGCGATGCAGTTGCTTCTAGAGATCAGCCATCACAGCGACTCGTGTCTCCGGTTCAGGGAACGAGGAATCTCCGCCTCGGGGTGTTTCTCCGCCGACACCCGGGAGAAACCGGTATGGCAGCCGGTCCACCCCGGCGCGCTGCACACCACGCTCCATCATCCATCCACTGTCAGAAACCGCTTAATCCTGTACAGCAGGGGTGTCCAAACTACGGCCCGCGGGCCAACTGCGGCCCGCCATCCATTTTTAATTGACATGTCGTTCTCTCTGCAGCTCTGTGCAGCGCTTTGTGACCCTCGGGTGAAAGGCGCTATATAAATGCTATTATTATTATTATCAAAGACTAAAAATATAATGGTCTATGGCCCACACATAATATTTGCGCTTAACTGTATTGTGAGTGGCCCAGTCCTTCGTAAATTTGTCTGTATGTGGCCCTCAGGAAAACAAGTTTGGACACCCCTGCTGTACAGGGTCGCGGTGAGCCGGAGCATATCCCGACAGACACAGGGCGCAAGGCGGGGCCATACCCATGATAGGACGCCTCGACAGCCGCGATATAATCCGCATGAAGATTTAACATGAAGGCTTTCGCGACCAATATCCGTAATAAATTACGTTTGGTCGCTTGATGCAGCTGATTGCAATTACCAGAGAGACGTCGTTCTCTAGTGTGAATGCTGTGGGTTTGCTCTCCAACTCACCGGTGCGCTCAAGTGTTAAATAATTGACACGTTCTGTTGACGTGACAAACCTTACTGATGGGCTGTGTCAGCTGGGGGTGGATTCACGACACTTATTTTGTACGTGACCCCCAACCAAAGCCTGCTTTATTCTGGATGACTATCTCAAACACTTTCCCTGCGGCCTGCAAATAGAACGCATCATCCACGACGTCGCCCCAAATCTATCCCGCGGTGACGATTGCTCATTCCTGGCAGATGTAAATAAACAGATGAGGGTGTCAGTTTTCACGAGATGAGAAGATTAACGGCTGCCATTACCGGTGTCAGAGCCAATGAAGGAATCCTTCTTCCAGACAGGAGTCGCCTCGTTGAACTCGAATTGAGATGAGGGGGAGATTTCGTCGAGGGGGAGATTTTGTCGAGAGGCAGCGGAGGGACAGGAGTTCCATCTCTCACGTTCGGTGTTCGAGGGAAGGTTACGCGTCCGGCGTTCCTTGTAAATGTAAATCACTGGCAGCTCTGCCTCATTCATATTTTAACCCACATCTTCCTTGCACCAGCCATATTGCAACTGCAGGCTTCCTGGACGATTTAAAATAAACACGTATATGAGTGCCCCCACGCTCACGCCGTGGACAGCACGCCGTGCACAGCAAGAGCACAGCGATGATCTCACACAGGCTTCTAATAGGTATTGCGCGCGGTTCAAAAATATGGCTAAGGTAGTTAGAGCTTTAGGGGAATTCCGAAGTGGTATTTTCCTCTGGATTTATGGGCTCCTGCCCTGGGAATGTGGAATGGCTGCCACTGGCTCTGAATCGCCAGCAAAAGATGAGAACCGCCCGATGCGTGTTTAAGAGGCCGCTGTGACTTGTGACGTAAACAAATGCAGGTTTACACAATTCCGTGGTTGTTTTCGCACCCCTGGTTTCCTATATTGCTCTTACTCTGCCCCAGGCTTTCCTTTCAATCAAGCTACGATGTCCTCTTAGAGGGCTAAATCTAAATATTGAATGACTGATATTGTACCGATGTAGGTTTTCACGGCTCGCTGTATGAGCATTGCAAACCAGCGGTGTTGAGCATTCCATCTCTCTCCCTCACAACATTTCGCCGGAGGCATCATCAGGCATTCTGAGTTCTAATATCACACAAAACACATGTTTGCGTATACTATGCGCGTATCATATATCCGAACGTACGTACAGCGCGTAAACATAAACATGCACAGACACGCGTGTAATTTGGCCTAACTACCTGCAACGTGACCTTTTCATTTGGCGTTTGTTTGTTTTGGAGGCGAACACGTGGCTCTGGAGCAGCATCCCATCGCGGTCCCAGCGGTGGCGTAACGTGGCAGCCCCATTGCACAAACCCGACAGGCTTAAACGCTTCAGAGCGGCATTACGACGAGAACACGGCGTGATAAATATCTCTCAAATCCGTCTGGCGAATAGTTCACGGCCAGATGTGGCAGCAGGCTAACTGTCACAAGAGATGATTGCACGTGAGTGCAGGCTACCCGCGGAACATTCATTAATGCCAGATTTGGAGCTGTGACATCGTCCATCCCACCGCGGGTCAAAATCACGTCTCTTTCTGTCGCTGCAGTCCCCGCATTGTGCCGCAGTGGAATCCCTCTCTCTTCCCCAGGTTCGTATAAGCTTGCTGAAATCGTGGCCTGATGATGCCTACAACGTGGGAGGGCGAAACGTCGCCAAGGAGAAACAGTACATACCGACAAGACATTTCAGCCGACAAGGCCCGTTGAGCTCAAGCTGTATTACAAGGACGATCGCAGCCCAACGGCGTGGGCAGCGGCGGCAGTTGCAGGGCATCACAAGGTGCGAACGTGCCAACAAACCCGCGCAACAACTCTGAGAGTGCTGTTTGTTACTGGCCATTTCAGGTTTTGGCTCTTTGGGCTTGTGGCCTGTGTTCAGCAATTGCAGTAAAACAAGCAAAATTACAAAACACAAAGTCCGTTATAGATTTAACTGACTTTGAGGTGAGTGCCGTTAGCGGGCAACTGCACACCAAACAGGACCGAGCCGCGAATGCTGCACGGATAAAGTAGCGCGTGACACGGCTGAACGCCAAAGGAAAACTGGCACGCGGTTTCACGCGGCTTGTCGAGACGCGGCGGAGATAAGATTGGAAGCATAAGCTGCATGTGAGAGTGGGTAAGGCGAGGGTGAGAGCTGCCAATAAGAAAGTGGAGGCAGCTGCGGCGGTGCACATCCCGCGTAAGCCTCCGAGGCTGTGTGACCGCGCGCTGGCGCGGGGTCGCCGCTCCCTCCGCCTGGGAGACGGAGCCCAGCACAAATAGGATCGGGTGGATGTTTGAAAACAATTATTTAGTTTGCAGTCTGCACACGACGCTCTCGCGAATAACCGAATACAGTCGTGTTGCGTAAGATAGACAGACGTTTTATATTACAGCAGAAAATACCGAGTGATCTTGCGGGCTCTGGAACTGGATTCCTGCGATGCACCGCTATGTCTCTTTTCAATTTAATAGAGTTTTTGGACAATTCTGTCGTGCACAATGCCAAGTGCTACTGTTTACTTTGTGATCATGGGTGAATGTTTCATCCCTGCACAATTTTACCCTGTCAATTCGTTCTTCTTCTTCTTAGCGATTTTTCGAAGCAGCGCGATGGTCAAATTACAGTTTCCCATTTTCTTACACAGCCCCTTGCATTTTCATTGAAATCCGCAAGGTCTTTGGAGCTGCAGCAGAGGTTCGGTAGTAGAGCACAGACAAGGCAGTGTTCCATAGTATGGTCTGCTTCTCCACATTCACAGGTGGTTGGGCCGGTCTTGTGGTTGGGCCGGTGTTGCGCCACGGACCGGTTTCATGTAAGACAATATTTTCGCGGACGAAATAAAATAATACGACCGGCATTAAAACAAATATAAAGTGCATAAAAAATACAACTCACCATTACAGACGGATGTATCCGGTCATTTTTCAAAATAAAAAATCTTTCAGACTGATAATCAATAAAATATTTTTTTTTATTAATTCATTCTGTGCAGCCCGGTACCAAATGACCCACGGACCGGTGGTTGGGGACCACTGCTCTAAGACGCATCGTCTAAGACACGACCTCTAAGAGCACACTTTGTAATCTCTCACCGAGGCATTCGGATTTACTTGCCTACTGCTGCACTAATCATACAAACCGAGCTCGCCAAAGGGCCCGTTGAATGAGACACTGACCTTTCTCCGATTCCAACGAGACTTTTAAATATATAAGTTGGGCGGGCAGGAAAGTATTTTGCTCTCGGGCTGTTGGCTTCAGCGTTTAATGGCTTTAACACAATTTCAGCCTCTCTATAATCTGCTCATTGATGCGAAGTTCAATGAAAATGCAAGGGGCTGTGTAAGAAAATGGGAAACTGTAATTTAACATCGCGCTTCGAAGAATCGCAAAGAAGAAGATTGATGTGAACATCGCAAATACTATGAGATGGCTTAAAAGGACCAGGCCATAATTTGTGTAGATGACCAAACCTGAAATCGCATTTACGTCGGTTGTCATGGTTTGATGTATGAGAATTGCTCTCAAGAGCTGCTCTTTCGGGATAGCCGTGGCGAGCATCATCAGGCGTCGGAAGCCTGATGCCTCAAATGTGTGATGCAAAACGCCACGAAGAATCGAAGAGGCACGCTCGCCACGGCTATGCCAAACGAGCAACTCTTAAGAACGATTCTCAAACTTGGAAACTTCACAGTTAGTCTTGTGATAAATAGTTTATGTTTAAAATATTTTACCAGAGACAAGTCTAACTCATGAGCTAAAAAAAATCAATGCGTCCTACAGGGAGCTACCGCAAGCCAGCACTTACGTAGACCACGGATGTTTCATAAAGCATACGTGCCGCGTGTGCCCCCGTGTTCGCTATTTAATCACGTGGGGAGCGGTGATGTAACGGTTAGCGCGCTGTGCTACGACCCCGGTGA
Organism: Geotria australis; assembly: GCA_036362915.1. Taxonomy (NCBI): domain Eukaryota; kingdom Metazoa; phylum Chordata; class Hyperoartia; order Petromyzontiformes; family Geotriidae; genus Geotria; species Geotria australis. The sequence goes on from JAZEWU010000014.1 coordinate 697,042, forward strand.
ACCGAGTTCGATTCCAGCTCACGGCCAACAGCAGTGACGATTTTCTGAACTGGTTCTGGGCCTCTCCTAAGTCGACGCAGCCTCAAATGAGAACCTGGTGCGATGTGTAAACATCGCCGCTAGGGAGCCGCGGCCGGGAATGGTGCTGGCGAGCCACCCCTGCAGAATGTTACACCTATACGGGGGATCTTTGTCTTTGATATTAAATAATAGCATGCCAAACGTCTCTGTGCTCTAACAAACACTGGACGGTACAGAGCCAGAAGCGGACATTCTACATTCCTATGGCAGGGGTTAACTCAACAATCTACTGGAAATACACGCGCTACTTACAATGACACGCAGCGTGAGAGTGCCTCAGTTCCAAGTGTGGTATAAATGTCAGCGCGCAATCCAGAACCGCCACGTGATTTACAAGTGATATTTCATGTTTAAAGCGCCCAAGCATTTTATTAGTGTTGCGAAAGGTTGCTTTACATCGCTTCGACCTTTAAAATGAATCGCCATTTATTCTGCACTCCTTCGATATTTTGTCCGCCTCTTCTGAGCGGTGCGCGAGTCTTTCTCCGACGCATTTTACACCAGAAATTAGAAGTCACCACTCAGCTCCCTGCACGTGGCCAAAGATCCCCCATGTAGCCTTAACAGACTGTAGGGTCAAGTGCCGTTAGCGAGCAACGATGAAGGTCGACACGGCACACGAGGGGGTGGGTGACCAGCACCACGCCCGGCCGCCATTGTCTCCCTAGTGGCAATATTTACACATCGCACTAGGTACTCATTTGAGGTTGAGTCTACCTAGGGAAGGCCCAGGACCGGTTCAGAAAATCGTCACTGGTGTTGGCCGTGAGCGGGATTCGAACTCGGGTCATAGCCAGGTTTGTAGCCCAGCGCGCTAACCACTGAGCGACCGCTCCCCACACGCACACGTAACACACACACACGCACTTGTGCCAAATAGGGCTATGCGTAATCCGACCCACAGGCTGAATTCACATTAAATATGCATTTTCCTAGATTTAGAATTTTCGTGGTAAATATGCATCGAGCTACAATCAAGTGATGTTTAATGTAATGCATAATCAAGACGTGTAACAGCACTTTCAAGCCATTCACGGCCGTGTCAATGCAAGCGCTGGTTTGCTCTCAATTCAGCACATTATTCACTTCGCTTTCATGTCTCACCGCTGCCCACAGGGCGAACATTCAAATGTGTCGGTTGTCGCACAGGATGACACTTCAAACGCGACGCTCTCCACGCTCTCGCTTGGCCTGGAACCTGACCGCGGCACACGCGGCTGACACGGAGAGATGTGCCGCAGCGTACCCGGCCTTCCGGAGCAACGCGTCTGGCCTCGTGGTCTATAGCGCGGGCCGCTCTATGGCATTGCTAAGGCGTGTGTGCTCATCTGAGGGCGGCACGGTGGCATAGCGGTGAGTAGCGCTGCCGCCTCACAGCAAGAACCACCCCGGGTTCGATTCCCGGCTCGGGTGCCTTTCCGTGTGGAGTTTGCATGTTCTCTCCCCGTGTCCACGTGGGTTATTTGGCCGGGCACTCCGGTTTCCTCCCACAGTCCAAGGACATGTTGCTGTATCGGTTACTTGGTCTGCTGAGTAAATTGCCCCCGGTGCCCTGTGATGGACTGGCGTCCCATCCTGGGTATAACCGTGCCTTGCGCCCCGTGTCTGCCAGGATAGGCTCTGGCTCACCGCGACCCTGTACAGGATTAAGCGGTGTCTGACAACGAATGAGAAACTGAAAGGATTTGTTCATCGGTGTCGCGGCCGCGACGCGTGGCGGTGAACGACGCGCCCAGCGCGCTCGGCAAACGCGGCGAGCTGACGACGGGAGCCTTGTAAGGGACCATTTCACTATTTCATGTTTCTTGGAAGCCCTTTAAAGAATCTTCTTGAGTCACCGTTAGATATTCTACAGGCACGTTGTTATGTTTTCGGGTCAGTGTGAGTGAGAGACGCAAGGTCAATGAAAGGAGCTGATTATCTGCCAGTGACATCAGTCGGACGCGGGTTAGCTTCACATAACCCCGCAACGAGATACGAAGGAATATATATATTTGACGTTGCAGGGCTACTGTTGTATTCATGGACTCGTGAATACAACAGTCGCGATTGCACGCTCTCGTCACACACGTTGAGACCCTCGTTTCAAAACAGCTGGTCGAATTGGCTCGACTGGAAATTGCTGTTTGTAAGCACTGAATTATATGATCGGCTTCAGTCACACACAACGCTTGAAACAAGCACCCGTAATTAGCGTTAAAATCATTCACGTGCAGCATTAAACGGCGGTTAAAGATTGATGGGTAATCTCTATAATTACCGTGACTCTAATTGCGAATGTTTACTTTGTGCACTTGTATTCTTCAAAAAATAAATCGATATTTGTTTTAACTGCAAGGGAGACCTCACTGCTTCAAGACAGCGATCAGTAGTAACAGGGTGTCTATCCAGTGGTAACATCTGCATCTCGCAGAAAGAAGGTCCTTTTATAGCAGGTTGGCGCCGGCTAACCCCCTGGCTGACTCCCCCCTCTGCCATTTCCTCGCTACGCCTCCGTATCCGTGTGTTGACAGGCGTGGAATTTGCGCGGCGCGTTAAAGATTGAACGATTATTATTATTGATCAGGCCTGCTCCTCCCCGTCTCTCTTCTCACCGCTATCTCCCTCTGCATTTGGCCAGAGCGTGAAAGCTACAGAGCTCAGATCGCATCCGGAAAGCTTGTCACTCCTACTCTCGGTGGCGCATCAATATACAATCCATCATCCCTCAGGGGTAAAGTAAAATGACTATCACTGTGAACTAACGACCATTGTTGCCCTGACTCGGTGAAGAAAATTCCACATACCTATGACAGGTACGACTGTACCCACTGGATAACCGCTGCTGACTCTGCACAGAGTGCTTCGTTTGTATGAAAACCATAGCGACAATGTCAACATGTGACTAGGATTTGAACCCACAACGTTGCGAAGGACAGAGAGGGAACACTCGACACGGCTATCCCGAGACAACGGCGATGGAGAGCAATTCTCATATTTAGACAGGTATTTCTGCTGTTGCTGCTGATGATAGTGGGAACTCTTTGTAATAACAATGATGATGATGTTTATGCGGTAATGAGCCAGTGGATGATTGATAATTGCAAATAAATTAACTCGCGGCGCACGCGAACGCCGATGACAATAGCTGATGTTATTAGAGGTGATGGATGGTGATTATGCTTGATGGCAGCAACAGTGATTCATTGCCGTTGTATTAACGAAAGCTAATGATTGATGGTGGTGATTTTAGCGAAGACAAATGCACGCAGGCGCCCTCACACTCGCCGTGACCCTCCTCCACCTTTCACCAACTCCAAGCTGAAAACTTTTCGTCGTCGCCAACAGCACGCGCCGAGTCTCCACGGACACGGGGGAGCGTGCGGGCTTGGATCGAGGGGCCTGTTGGCTCGCACTGCCGTCCCTAGGGCGCCGCCAGCGGGCCGGCCCCGTGTGCAACGGACACATTCGCGCCACCGACATCCACGCACGATGGCCGACACTCACCGCGCACCGTCCGCCCGCGCCGTCCGCTCGCGTCGCGGGCTCTGCGGCAGGATGCCCGACGTTTTTCGCTCCACGCGTCAGGTACTGATCCACCTCAGGAATCGAAGCAGCTCTCAGCCGACGCAAGGAACTGAAGAAGCTCACAGCACGTGAAGTGAAACGTCAGGAATAATAATAATGACAATTTAGGATTGTAATTGTTAAACGTGTTTCAGAAACGCCGGATGATTGCCTCCAACGTGGGAGGCGAAATGTCACGAAGGTGAGAGAAGGAACGCCCGACATGGCTATCCAGAAAGAACAGCTACGGTTAGCGACCGTTCTACATCGAGCCGTGACAAACATGCATCAGCACAATTACAATTTATTACAGAGGTGCTAGGAAACCGCAGAGAGACTGGGAGGTTGGACGGCAGCCACGCGGTTAGCCCCTGCCAACATTTACCAAACATTGCGTCCTATTATGATGTTATCGGTCAATCACTTAATGAACAGGAGGAGAACACACAAACTCCACACAGAGTTCACCACTAGACCTCACAGACTGGGCTCCTAAAAAAGCTGTCTGGTGATTGGCCAATAAGTTTGAAGGACAATGCATTATCTTAGCAATTTTGTTGCATGTTTTTTGCCACAAGTATGTGTGGCTGCTGGCAAATTGGAACCTTTGTAAAAAGGTGTCCATCTAGTGTTTTTAAAATCTTATCACTTTTTCTCATTGCCGGAAAGGGTTAAACCTCGTATATTCCACACAGAGTTGTCAAAGGCAGTTCAATCCGCGCCTCAGGCAAGATGTTCTTTCTGGGGGCGCATGTTACCAGAAGCGAATGCAACCGCCTCGGAGCGGACTTTCTTTCTGCGGGGAGGCGCGGATGTTACCGCTGCGCCACCCTGCCGCCCGATCGCGTCCGCCGAGCCGCGGTGCGAGCGGAGACGGCATCGCGGAGCCGAGCCGCGCCACCCCGAGACCCGCGTAGCCATGGATACGCGGCGGCCAGCGCCTGCTTCAGCGTGGAGACCATTTCCGATTCGAGAGGACTTGTAACGGTGCTTGTATATGTAAAATTGAACGCGGGCAGTTTGATTTAACAGTGTCATAATGTAAGTGTGATGGGAAAAAATATATATTAAAGTTTTAAAGTGTCCCATATTGATGTGTCCTGCGGATAATATATCGTCTGCATAAAATTTCTGCAAATCCAATGTGGTTTTTTTAACGGCATACTTTTCTGCAAGCGCGGGAACACTCGAGCCGAGGCGTCTCCGTGTTCAGGCGAGTGATCGTCTACGGCGGTCGGTCGTCCTGCGCCCCGCGAGAAAACCTCCACATTCTTGTGACAGTGACCCGTTCATCCGTTCATCCGTACCCATTAAAATCATCCACAAATGGTGTTAAGCCGACCGCCAGAATTGGATTTTAAATTACAAAATTTGATTGCGATGGATGTAGACGCCGGCGTCGCACACCGAACACGCACAACAACAACGACCGCCGATTCGCCACTGAGCGGCGGTGACATTGCCGCATCGCTTGTGCCAGGCCAGGTGCACCTTGAGTCCACGCAGAGTGTCAAAGGCTCGCTGACAGGAGGTCATGGGACAGACCCATGTGCCACGGGCTGACTGACTGAGATGACAGACTGGGGCACCACCTGTGCTGGCTACCGTGCCACCTTGCTGAGTTTTAGCCGCCCGGCTCGCGGTTGTGAGTGTCGCTCCTCCGCTCTTTGTTGTTGTTGGAGGGCGAATGCATCCAACTGCCCAGTAGTGTACTTTACGAACCATTCCATGGCCACGTGCAGTGGAACACCCACAACAACAACCGTCTGGAACATACACACACACATACAGACGTGTGATGCTGCGCTGAGGCGGATGGGATGGCCGAGCAGTACCGCGCGATGCTGCCCGTTGCAGACTCGCAGTTCAGAGGTCGTCAGTTCACCCTTCTGGCACAGAAGTTAAAACAACGGCACGAGAGTTGAGTTTAATAGTGCGCACAGTGCTAGCCATCATGTAAGGGTGGATCGAGACGGTTATTGCATCACTATGTCAGGCTGTTGGCAGACTAAACCGCTTTGTAAGATGCCAAATGTTGTGTTAAGCGATGGGCGCCGTTGCATTCAGAGCAAATCATCTGTTTATTAATATAGGCATCAACCACTATTTACTGTCAGGGTTACCATTGGCCATCCTTTGAGCTTGGCTTTACCAGCATTGTAAGCACACACATACACTGCAATAGGCGTTGGCCAAATGTCCCAAAACTAAGAATGGACCTATGCGTGACTCGATTGGGATTACACACAACATTGGCCGCTACTGCGAAAACCTCACAGGAACCTCCTAAACGAGTGTCTCGAGACTCGGCGAGGCTCTCTTGAGTAAACAAGCGCAATAAATAACAACAACAACAATAATGATGATGATGATGAAGAAGAGGAACGCCTGGGAATCCCCCAGGAAGAGCTGGAATCTGTTGCTGAGGAAAGGGATGTCTGGTCCACTCTCCTTGGACTGCTGCTACCGCGACCCTCACCAGGACAAGCGGTTTAGAAAATGGATGGATGGAAGAAGAGGAGGTGGCTCGACGGGGTGCGGTGTTTGTGTAGGACGCAGTCGGGCAGCTCACCGAGGAAAGCTCGCGAGTGGCACCGTGCGGGCGTAAGACTAATGTAACGATCGTCGCCAGCCACCAGCCGACCGGGGTACCAGCTGCGCAGACTGGCACCGGGCGCTATCTGAGGTGTGGCGCTCGCTGACGATGTCATCATTATCACATTCATCGCCAATAATAGCCGAGCGTGACGGACGTAGCGGAGTTGTGTTTACACGCGGAGGCGCGACATCTGCCACGCGCGCAGCCGTGCTGCCGGCGAGCGCGCGGCTGCGGGGGCCGCGGAGTGCGCCACAGCGACTCGCGTGCTACGAAAAGAGGACAAGAGCGATTTCCTGCTCGAGTCAAATCGAGGCGTCTGTGCTCACGGCTCTGAGCCGGTGGTGGAAATTCAAAGTGTCAACGGTGGGCACAGTCGCTCCCATATCGCCGTCTCTGCGACTCCCCCGGAGCGATGCTGGGCTGAGTGACGCCTCTGGTACTATTACGGAGAGTGGGGCCTTAGACGTTGCAGGGTTATCGTGCCCTGTGCAGCATATTCCTGCAAATTCACGGATAATTCCTAGTTGTGATGAATAAAGTCAGGGGCGTTTGCCGAAATGTTGTACTGCCGTGGCCTAACGATATCCCCAATAGGCGCTCACTAACAGAACGCAATAGGCGCTCACTAACCAGTACTGCCAGAAGCCAGAACCTGCTCGGCATGCTGCTGCCTGTAGCTGAGCAACATGCAGAGCAGCGGCAGCAGCAGCAAAGCTGTCCGTGCCGTCGCAGGCCAGCGACCCTCACGGACACACGCATTACCGTCGTTCCGTTGCGTCCCACGACCAAGACTCGGGCTCGGAGACGCGACGCCGCTCCGGGCGGCACGCGGCCCCGAGCCCGGCGTGTCTCCCGCTCGAGACCTGCGGTTAAGAAGCGGCATCGGTGAAAGCGAAGAAATCTCAAGAGAGACTCGCTCCACAAAACATCTGCAGACCGCAACCGACAACCAGCCGGCCGGCTAAGGTGGTTACTGACGCGTAAAGACGCCGCCCTGTAGATCTCTGTGGTCGAGGTTCCACCCGTGCGGCAGTGGTTTGGGCGACTCCCGCAGATAAATACAGATTCACGTGAGCGGGTGAGCGGCCGCGTGGCTGCTGGCACACTGCAAACAAGTACATACAAACTAAAATCTTTTGAAACAAGATATTACTTATCCTGAAATTCCAGCTTACTCGAGTCTGACTTGACTGTACAGTACAGGCTCATGTGATGGGAATTCCATCACTAATTCCACATTCCTAGGACAGGGCCACGCTGGACATACGACGACCGGAGCTGTTTTTACACAAATTGGAACAAATGCGATTGTAAACATTCCAGAGAGGATGGTGTGCCGAGCCAACAAATGTAGTTTAGAACAGCGCACACGACACATGACATGCGCTTGCGTACATGCATGTTCAATCTGTACTGCATTAAATACATAAGGAAATAAATAAGCAACAAAACATTATTCGCCCCCAAAACCCTCAGTGAGTCTCGAGACATGTTTAGAGTTGGGATGTTTGGTGAATTCCTTGTGTGAGTGATTGCGATAAGCGAGAAAACTAGATCTCGGCTTGAAGCTAATCTCAGACGTATGCGAGCAGACAAGCCAATTTTATATCAACTTTCTTTGTCAAGCAACGTCTTTGATTCAATTCAAACAACGGCTGCGTTGTGTTGTTTACGCGCTGTATGGCTTGTCGGTTGAGGCTTTGTGAATATCATCCCTGGATGAGGCTGCTCTGCTTATGTAATAATAACATTCAGCCGTCCTACAGCGGTTATTTCAAGCGACTAATGCACGTTGTGAAAACACCCACGGCAAACAGATGATCACATCACATCAGAAAACACGAGGCCTGAAGGTGACGATGGAAAAAGTGACTCGGTATCCTCACACGAGGAGAAGGAGGGAATATGTGGACGTTTCGGGGGACTAGCCGCCTGCAGCAAATATCATTTCGTGCCGGTGACATCTAATGCTTATCAAACACAATTAAACAGATTCATAGGTATTGAATGTCTCATAATAAGAATGGGTTTTGATGAAATTGTGGTCCTAAACCATACACATGGCACACAATGGCGATACATTTGTGCCTCGATTATTTGCAAGAGTTGCTGCCGCACTGGACTGGACTCGCAATTCGGAGGTCGTCGGTTCAACCCC
>JAZEWU010000014.1:705464-727552 GCA_036362915.1 Geotria australis
CGTGACACAACTGGAGAGTGATTTCCAGAGCTGTTCTCTCGGGATCGCCGTGTCGCTGAGCGCTCCCTCCCTCTCTCCATCGCGACGTTCCGCCTCCCACGTTGGAGGCATCTTCAGAACGCCTGAAGATGCCTCCGCAACTCGACACGGCGATCCCGAAAGAATATCTCTGGAGAGAAATGCTCATACATCGAGCGGTGAAAACCTACACCGATCTATGAACTGGTTTTGTTCCCGTGGTAACGACTCCTGATTGCTAGTTTTCAAAAGAAGCTATAATGCACTGGGCCGTGAAAACCTACATCGGTGCAATGGAGCGTGCATACGGTACCGTGTACTGTTCTTTAGCACCACCTTGTGGACACAGCGAGTTGAAGGTCGCGCTGAACAGCACAATGCGTTCATTCATTGTCAGAAACCGCTAAATCCTGTACAGGGTCGCGGTGCACCGGAGGCTTTCCCGGCAGACACAGGGCGCAAGGCAGGGCTATACCTACGATGCGACGCCAGTCCATCACAGGGCACCAGGGAAAACGTAGTCACCGGGGGCAATTTAGTCAGCAGGCCAATTAACCTATACAGCAGTATGTTTTTGGACTGTGGGAGGAAACCAGAGTGCTAGGCGAAAACCCACACGGACACGGGGAGAACATGCAAACTCCACACAGAAAGGAACCCGAGCTGGGATTCAAACCCGGGACTGTCTTGCTGTGATGCGGCAGCGCTACTCACCGCGCCACCGTGCCGCCCGCACAACAAGTTGCAATGACAAAACACACGTAAAAGGCTCCGAGAGGCCTGTGGCAGAGGATCATCTGCATTTGCAGTCCTGAGCGAGTGCTGGAAATTCCACGTTCCCGCAGCAGGGGCGAGAGGGGACACGGGCCAAACGCTGCCGACTTCGCACAACGTGAAGTTTAAGTTGACCTCTGACCAAGGAAATCAGGGCAGCACTCTGGCCAGACACCACACTAGCTGGGAAACTGTAATGTGACCATCGCGCTTCGAAGAATCGCAAAGAAGAAGAAGCTGGGTTTATTGTCCACATAATCCATGTCTGCTAGATTCACCATCAGCAGCGTCCCTGATCACTCCACTGCTGGATGACCCCCTCCCCCCACCTCCCAAGCTACCGCCATCTTGCAAAGTGACAGTGTTGCTACAGTACACCGTTCAGAATGACTACACGGCATTTGGACGATGCGTGCGTGTCTGCAAAATGCGACACTGCATTTTGGCCAAATTAATATGCATGTGGCTGTTTCATCAACGGGGGTCCTATTCCGATCGCCGGCCTGTCAGCGATTAGTCACGACAAGAGACGGACAAAAAACTCCCAGATACGTGATGCAATGTGGGTTCCGGTTTCTCCAATTCCAGGCCTTACAGGAGAAATCAACCTTCGCGTGTAAAGCACACGCAGTGTAAAGCACTCGAGAGCGTGAGCAGCGGCGCGCTCCATATCGCCACACTGCAGCGAGTGACGCACTGACCAAGCGAGGGACGTAACGCGCGTCAACTGCGCCAGCGTGACGCCACGTTGGTGTAAATGTTTGTCGGGCCTCGCTTTGCGCGAGCTACGTGCGCTTGTGCACGCGTTTTAACGTCAGCGAAAACGTGCGAGGCGCGGGTGACTTTTATGTGCTTTTTCGCGTGCGTAAATTGACAAAACAAGGGCACGATTTGATAAACAACAAGGACCCGAGTTATTTTCAAGCTTAGTGACATAGTCCAAACGTGATAGGGTGTTGTTGCACGATGCCAGTTTTTCTCAGTTGGCCGGAGCCTAGGAGGTTGTAGGTTAACTGAAGGCAAACTACGAACACATGCTTCGTTAATATTCAACCCTCGTGCGGGCGCTGGATGGATTCGACTCCGCTGTTTGCCAGCCGGAGAGAAAATCTTTAGTCGCTTGTCATCTCGGGTGGCACGGTAGAGCGGTGAGTCGCGCTGCCACCTCACAGCAAGAAGGTCCTGGGTTTTCGAATCTCGACTCGGGCGCCTTTCTGTGTGGAGTTTGCATGTTATCCCCGTGTCTGCGTGGGTTTTCGCCGGGCACTCCGGTTTCCTTCAACAGTCGAAAGACATGCTGCTGCATAGGTTAATTTGCCTGCTGACTAAATTGGCCCCGGCGCCCTGTAATGGACTGACTTTACATCCTGGGTATAGCCCTGCCTTGCGCCCTGTGTGTGCCGAGATAGGCTCCGGCTCACCACAACCCTGTACAGGATTAAGCAGTTTCTGACAATGGACGTATGGATGGCTCTATGGAACAAACTATGCTTATTAATACACAATGGCTCCCAGGCATAATTATTTCCGGAACCAACCTATTATTAATGTATTTAGTGCAGACAGCTCTCCAGATGGCCATCCTTTGACAGGTTTGGTCACCTAATATGGGGGGGCGTGTTTTTGGATTTTGAAGAAATGCCCAGAAGAAGCCCCCTGTGCAAACGCACGGATTCCACTGGAACTCCGCACAGATGGCTTTTAGCGACCTACTTTCTGTACTAGCTCTTCGAGCCAGCTTGTATCACGGCCAGCGATGGCTCCGTTTCGGCTCGATCCAGCAACCCCTGAAACATGGTCACGACTCACAGCGCAAAAAGGTATTTGACCCTAAAAATCATGTGTTGACACTGTGTGTGATTGAGTCTAGAATCTCATTAGCCCTCACAGAACCTATTCCTTCTGCATCGCTGTATAAATTGACATTGGTGTTCATGGCCTGCATCCAATAATATTCACTTTTGGCACCAACCGGCGATATTGTAATTTCCGCATGATTTGAAGTGGGATCTCCAAATCCCTCACCTCCGAAGTTCAGATGATTCAGAAGGAGCGCTGCCAGATTTCTCGCCGCCCGTGACGGGAAGCGACCTCGTTCTCCCGCGACTCACTTTCTTCCAAGCGATCTGTGGATCCATCCAGACCAGTGCTCTCCAACCTTTTAAAAACACAAGACCACTTTTAGAATTTAAATGCACCACAAGATGTACCATTAAAAATCTATTTTACTAAAAAAATGTACGCTATGCAAAAGTGAATCTATTCTGAATTTCTGCATCAATTCCCAAATTGGTCCCAAAATCACCTCCCAATGGATTCCCCCATTTAATATATGTTTACACTGCATGGTGATGCGATTGCACTTGGGAATTATCACACGTGAGTGGGTGAGTGAGCCGGTGAGTGGAATATAAGTGGGTGACCGGGCGAGCCAGTGATTACACGACTCGTCGCACGTAAGGCCACAGCGGCTACGGTAACGTCGACTGTTCACGCGTCTGGGATCAACCTGTCGATGATCCCGATCCACAGCTCGGAACCCACCTGTCCAGACGGTGCCGCACTGCGCTCACGGTGGGCGAGTTCAAATCCCAGTGGGGTCAACTCAGCCCATCACCGAGCTGAGCTCAACGGAATCAGAGCGACTACTTTGAACTAACTCAACAGTGATTGTCTGATGGAAATGACGCGGGTGTCGGTGGTTTGGTGAATGTGCGGCGTGGAGCGAGAACTCCCGTGGGCTCACACACACAGCCCCCCAGTCTCTCAGCCCGCAGCGTCTCACACAGCTGCCCCCCCCCCTCCCAGTGTCTCACACAGCCCCCCTAAGTCTAGTGCTGCCGCCCGCTAATTGCCGGAAGCTCGTTATTGGTGGGAACGGCCGTAAAAACAACGCAATTAGCCATCGCCAACAACAGCGTCTATAAATGTCCCGATTCTACTGGCAGCAAGTCAATTGTGCCCTTTGATTTGCAGCACACGGAGTAGCCACAAGGTCAGAGCGGTTGGCTCATGTCCACCTTCCTCCTGCTCACCCCCCTCTCCTCCCCTGCTGCAGCTGCGGTCCGCTCCAGCGCTCCCACTACACATCAGGACAATGTCTGCGTTCGGTCTTTCACCTATTCGGTGCATCGTCTTGGAACCCGTCCCATTAGCGATGTTCTATGCTGTCTCTGCCACCTTGCTCGTGTCGCAACTAAAGAGTTTATTAACCTCTGGGGTGGAACTGGGCTGGTACGCACGGGAACGCCGTTCCCAGAGTGAAAATACCAGAGGGAGAATATTAGGCTTTCATGGTTTCAAATTTGGACGGTTATTTTACATCTCAGAAATCGCAGAAATGCAGGAAATTAGTTTTCATAAACTCAAAATGTTCTGAAGAAGACCCATAGACCCTATGCATCTCTATCGCTATGTGTGTCAACCCCAGCGTCGGCACCCACATGGAAGGACTTGGCTTGGATTGACTTGTCTTGGAGCTTGGCTTGCGTTAACGCGGCTCGGCCCAGGCTTGACTTGGCTTGGCATGGCCCGGCTTGGCTCCACATCAGGATATTGCACTGGGTTCACAATCCAGCAGGAGAAGCAATGTTAAACCGCAGCCTCTGTCTTCCCTCGCGTATTCATGGGTGCACTACATCATGAGAATCTCTCTGAAGAGCTGCTCATTCGGGATAGCCGTGGCGCGCGTTTACCCGCTCTCCTTCGCGACGTTTCATCTCCTACGTCGGAGGCATCTTCAGGCAATACTGAATATGTACATTACTCTACAGTCTACGTTATTATTATTATTACTACCATAATCATGTTTATTATATTAGGATGGGCATCTTCATTCATTCATTCTCAGAAACCGCTTAATCCTATACAGGGTCGTGGTGAGCTGAAGCCAATCCCGACAGACACAGGGCGCAAGACACGGCTATACCCAGGATGGTACGCCAGTCCATCACAGGACACCGGGGGCAAGTTAGTCCGCAGGCCAATTATCCTATGCCTTTGGACTGTGGGAGGAAACCGGAGCGCCCGGCGAAAACTCACGCGGACACGGGGAGAACATGCAAACTACACACAGAACGGGAGCCGAGCCAGGATCCAATCGGAAAGTGACTTTGTAAACTGTGGAAACAATGTGTCTCATCAGCAATGGACTCAAGCCTGTTCACTCACACAGTGCTGCAGCCAACACAAACAGTGCAGCCCTTGGTTGATGCCGGGGTTGGTTTGGACGGCATGGATGCGTATGGCGTGATTGAGGCCAACACTCACCCCCCGTCACTGCCACACATTGAACCCGAATCCTGATAACGTGCTGATTGAACATTATCAATGAGCGTGCAGTACTTAGTAAGGGCGGTTTGCTCAGACAGCTGCCACACGGGGAACGGCTAATTAACAGGCCACAATTCTATCGTTCGAATCGTGCATTTTTACTATTATTGAGACTTGAACTATGCTATCGTTTAGTTGAAATTTTCTGCCTGTTCAGATTGAACTTCTCTTAGTTTAATCCGAGTTTTACAATAAATTAAACATATATTTCTTTAATAACATTTTCATTGTTGTCAATTTGCATGTATGTTGTTTCGCAGGAATCCTGTAAAGAGCTTGCCAGCTCACTGCGTATTTTTCTGCTGTAATAATAAACATCAATCTATTGCCTGGAACGTCAGCTTCTATATATAAACTTGTTAGGACAGTGTTATAAATAAATGTGTATTTTTGTTGGTACTTGTGTTTGAACAACACTATCAATGCAGTATGTATATGTACATTTTAGTTTTAAATTTAACAATCATAGCAGGGGAATATACTTGTTTTCACTTCAACGACAAGGCCTTCGGTGGGATTCCAGTCTCGGTGGTGACAGTAACTCATTAAGTTGTCCGTGACGTCACTTAAATAACCCACAAATGTGAGAGGGCTACGCGGTGGCGCGGAGGTTCACGGGGCCACACGCGGCATCAGGAGACCATGGTCTCGGATTCTCGTCGGCACCGCCTGGCTGTCACCCAGCCACTCTACAGCACAGACGCTGGAAATCAGCTGTTGATGGCGCTTGGCTCGCTCGCGTGGAAACACGACGACACGCCGCAGTCTCCCAGTCGCGGCTCAAACGCTGCTGGGGCGCCGCACTAGCCCCGCGACAAATACACTTAAATATAAACGCCGGTTGCGGTGGGCTGGCGTCCCATCCTGGGTGTACCCCTGCCTTGTGCCTTGCATCTGAAAAAAAAACCCCAAAAAAAATTGTTGCAGATTTTCTGATCTCTGTCGTTGCTGACATGTCGTTATCTTTGCGGCCCTGTGCAGTGCTTTGTGACCCTTGGGTAAAAAGCGCTCTATAAATGCTATTATTATTATCTGCTGGGATAGGCTCCAGCTCTCTAACGACACTGTAGGATTAAACGCGTACTTCGTCTTCTTCTTTGCGATTCTTCGATGCGCGATGGTCAGCTTCTGGACATCGTTGTCTTTCAGCTCAGCCTCGAAGTGTTTGGTAGAATTCGCAGGCAATACCAAGTATTACCTGATAGGGATCGCGACGTGAAGGCTTCTATCTTGACCGCCAAACGCGTACTGAAAACGAACGAATGAAAAATGCGAGAATGAGTGAAAGTGCGTCTGCCGTGACTCGCGAGTACTCTTGCCGTCAGAGGTGACGCTAAGTGCGTTTCCTTCCTCTGCCTGTGGGCCCCATTGCTTCTCTCGTCCACAATGCCACGGAGGAGGAGCGGGCCTCGCTGGGTTGTTGGGGTCTGTTTGCTCTCTGGCACGAATTTCAGATGAATGTGGGCGAGGAGCTAATCTCCCCATATCCCAATACGCGGAATACAATTCAGAACATGCGGTGTGTAATGTAAACAGGATGTTTACGCAGCGTAACTAGGGTTGCCACCTTTCGAGGTCCAAAAAGACCGGAACACATCATGGGAAAGACGGATCTATATGTCTGTATAGAATAGGGCTGGGTATGCGTCAGGTCACCGATAATTCCTCGCCTTTTCATTGGTTGACAGTATCTCTGACGTCACAACCAGTCCACTGCATGGCGTACAGAGTATATTTGACTTTTATTTCATGTATTGTATTTATCTAATTTGTTCCATTTTTTTCATTTCTTTAATTTAAGAATTACTCTGCTCGTGCATCTTTTGGACTACTGAATAACGTATAGTGCCGCGGCGGCCAGGCGCCACACCCGGCCGCCTTTGTCTCCCTCGTGGCGATATTCACACACCGAATCGGGTACATATTTTAGGCTGAGTCGACCTAGGGGAGGCCCTGGACCAGTTCAGAAAATCGTCACTCGTGTTGGCCGTGAGCCGGAATCGAACTCGCGTCGGCAGGTCCGTGGCACGGCGTGCCAACCGCCGCACCACCGCTCCCCCAAATCCGCACGCGATCACACCGCGCACCCGCGTGAGCGGTTTCCGCACGGCGTGTACGCTATGTAAGCTTGCGCCACGCGGCTCCGTATATTTAGATGAACCGTAAGAAAATGATTTAATGGATGGTACTCGAATAGCACGTGCGGGTACACAGAGCGCGCGGCGCGCCACCGCGCACCTGTCGGCGTGTCACGCGAGCGCCGCGCGCCGTCGCTGAATCGCGCCGTCTCGCACGCAGCTCCGTCGCTCCCCGGCCGAACGGCTTCCATCGGCATCGCGCGTGCCGGGCCCCGTCGCGTCGAGGCGTTGGTCTTCACACCAGAAAGGGCAGAACGACGACATTTCAATTAGTTTCCAGTCCGCCGCGCTTGAGAGCGGGGGCTACACGCCCTATCGCGTGCTTCCATTGGCAGCACCGCAAGATCTCTATTAATTTACAGTCGGTGGCGTGTGCCAAATGCGAGGGCACAAGTCAAGGCGCCGAGCCATCTGGCAAGCGGAGGGCGGCGGAGGCAGCCAACGCAGCGGCCTCAACGGTCCACAAGCCCCGTCTACAGTTGGCGTAAGCGCGATGCCCGCTCGCTTGTTTCGCCTTACCGGTCCGAGAGCGGGTCGCGAGGCGGACTTTGCTCCGGCACACGGCTCCACCCTCGGCAGTTCCCGCGAGCCGTCCCGCAATCACCTGTCGGACGGCTCTCGTTTGAAGCGGGAGATTTTGGCGACAGAAAGTAATTAGCCCCTAATTGCCGTTAAAAAAACCAGCTCTAATCCCGCCTCCCACGTTGGACGTGAAGGGCACCGATTTTGTCGGTTGGTCGGAGCGGCAGCAGCAGTGGCCCAGATGTCTCCGGGTTTTCGAGCACACAGCACAACATGGAAATGAGGTATAGGTCTGGCTGCCTCCCAGTGCTGCCAAACATGCGTAAATTATTGCACGTGACATTCAGCAGAAAATGCTATATTCTGACCCTGTCAATACATAGAAGACATGACCATGGTTTTTTTGCACACGTACAGAAAGGTACTTTGTATAGATTTAGTGCTTTTCATTGCGGCTAAGAGAAACATTTGAACACTTATAATAGAGATCAAATATTCTTAACTCGAAGGCTTTCATGACCAATGTTATTCATAGTGAGGTCCTGTTTGTGAGTTTAGGTCATGTGAAAAGGTGTGTAAGTGAAGTGCACCCGTCGATATGCCGGAGCAAACGAAAGAGCACAAATCTCACCTCAAAAGATGGTACCGACGTTTCGCTGGCATTACAGCCAACATCATCAGGGAGAAGACTGTAATGCCAGCGAAACACCGCTTCCGTGGCTTGCAAAGCTCCCTGGGTATTTTCCGCTATAACACTAAACATCTATCTACATATGCTATTACATAAACACGCAATAGTTGAAACAACAGCAACAAACACTAAACACACAAACAAAAGCACGTACGTGCACACACGCACACAACACCCATCCATCTATTTTCTAAACCGCTTGTCCTGGTGAGGGTCGCGGTGGCAGCAGTCCAAGGAGAGTGGACCAGACATCCCTTTCCTCAGCAACAGATTCCAGCTCCTCCTGGGGGATTCCCAGGCGTTCCCAGGCCAGCCGGAGGATATAAACCCTCCAGCGTGTCCTGGGTCGGCCTCTAGGTCTCCGCCCAGTGGGCCGTGCCTGGAATACCTCCCGAGGGAGACTTCCGGGGGGCATCCTTACCAGATGCCCGAATCACGTCAACTGGCTCCTCTCAATCCGAAGAAGCAACGACTCTACTCTGAGGTTGTCCAGGATTCCTGTGCTCCTCACTTTGTCACGGAGAGTGAGCCCAGCCTTGTGGGCAACACCACCACCCGCAAGGTGAAGGGTGAGGGTCGGGTGCGATGCCGTCACGACAACGAAAAGGACGGACTTAGACGGACTAGACCTTTGCAATGGAAACACGCACAACAGCAAAGCAAAAACAAAGATCCCCCGTATAGCCTTAACAGACTGTCAGGGCAACTGCCGTTAGCGAGCACCTATGAAGGTCGACAAGGCACACGAGGGAGTGGGTGACCTGCACCACGCCCGGCCGCCTTTGTCTCCCTAGTGGCAATGTTTACACACCGCACCAGGTACTTATTTGAGACTGAGTGGACCTAGGGGAGGCCCAGGACCGGTTCAGAAAATCGTCACTGGTGGTGGCCGTGAGCGGGATTCGAACTCGGGTCATAGCCAGATTCGTAGCCCTGGCCATACTATGGCACACTGCCTTGTCTGCGGCCTACGACCCAACCTCTTCAGCTCAAAAGACCTTGCAGAGTTCAATAAAAACGCAAAGAACTGTGTAAAGAAATGGGAAGCTGTAATTTAACCATCGCGCTTCGAAGAATCGCAAAGAACAAGAAGCCCAGCGCGCTATCCACTGAGCCACCGCTCCCCACGCACACACGCGCGCACCGAAGCGCCGTGACAAACGAAAACACGCGTGCGCAGCGGCCACGTGGAGCGGTGATGATGTGTCGATTTGTGTGCGTGGGGGGGTCTTATTTTTTCATCTCCACCGCCGCTGCTCAAGATTCTCATCGTGCTCGAGTGCGCGACGTGATGGAGCCTCTGCGTGGCAACATCCTCAAGCTGCACGTCTCACTCGAGGGCAGCTGCGTCCTTCAGCCACCGAGCTAGCCACCCGCCCCCAGGGTGCCCCCCTCGGCACGGCCCACGCTTCGATCGCAACGCGGGCCGACCTGCGGCGGTGCAGGCGGGCGCCATCGTGAAGACTACCCGCGCCACGCTCACATCTCACCGCGTGGAGATAGATAGGTTGTTATTGTTATTATTACAGCAGAAAACACGCGGCGGGCTTGCAAGCTCTTTGCAGGATTCATGCATTGACACAACAAACACGCGAATTTACAAACACAAATCAAATTTAAATATCACAAGTTAACACAACGAACCACATAAAAACAGAAGGTGAACATTTACGCACAGCATTGCACAAGACATAAGTGACCAAATAAATAAAAATACAAAGTAGTTAAAAGAGACCATTAGACCTTTTTGTCGTTGTACAAATAAAGTATAAAATACGAGGTTTTTACCCTTAACGGCAATAAGAGCACAGTGTTAAGATGTTTAAACACTAAGTGAACACCTGTTTTTGCAAAGGCTGCAACGTGCAGGCAGCCACACACACTTGTGGCAAAGAGTTAAACATTGCGATGGGAATAAATCATAAGGAGCTTGTTGCTAAAACAGCGAACATATGCAACATTTGCACAATTTCAAACACACATCAAGGTTTTCAATCGCAGCTAGGCACTTAACTGGCCTTTAGGTCAGCTCTTCAAGCTGACCAAAGAAGCACTTCAACCCCTTGGCACTTAACTGGCCTTTAGCAGACATTTTCAGGCGCATTCGCCACTTGTTAAGTGTTAACATAAAACTTCTCTTTTCGACCAAGACAGGAGTGTATGTTCAGATTTGTTAAAAGTCACACAAACCTAACACACTGAATAAACTATCATCCGCGACTCCTTTAAGTGTCTGTATTAAAACAGAATTGGTCAAGCAAAGTACAATGTATAGCCATTGCATGCTTTTGTTAGGCCCCAGATACTTTTACAACCAAATTTGCTCTGTCTTCCTAAGTGTAGTTTAACATACATTTAATTATTCCCTGTATACAGAACTCCTCAATTCAGGGTCAAAGGGCCTCTAACGTCAAACAAACCACAGGAAAGTGCTCAAATCCAGTGGTGGCCCCGAGCCAGTGGCAGCCACTCCACGGTCCCATGGCCGGGAGCAATCATTTCGACCAGGTGCTGCTGAAATCAAGGATGGTGGGCCGGGTCGGGCCCTGACCCGGATCTGACCTCGCTTCCACACGTGAGATGGTTGCCCTCTCCGCGGTGCCACTCAGCTGGACGTCATCGTGCTGCGGCTGTGAAGCGGAAGCTGCCGGGGCGTGACGGGCACACGCGACGGTTGCCACCTGTCCTGGTTTTACCCGGATTGTTCTATTTTTGAGGTGACTGGCCAGGAAATCTGTGATAGTCTCCGGGACATTAAATGTCCCGGTTTTTTGTCGGTTCCCTGATACTAAGCTCAGCCTCCCTCTCCACATCACGTATTTTCTGCTATAATAATAAACATATATCTATCCATCTACCAGACCTGAACGTGGTTACCCTGCTCATAAATACGCCGACCATCGACACGACTTCAACCAGGAGATTGAGTCCTAAGGCTGGGTTCCAGCTATGGACATCAGCCTTGATGACCCCTTCAACGATGAATCGCTCGCTCAGTGAGAAAGTCACCAGTGGTGGGCCTCTGGGGCGATAGATATCCACCATGGGAACGTGGAATTTCCAGCGCTGGCTCAGGACTTGCAGCGGACCTCAGCAGGCACACGCAATTATCGTTTCGTGAACGAGGGACGCTGTGACTTTGACTCGATAAGCGCTGGAGGTCGGAAACGCTATTAGCATGTTATCGCACTGGCAAGCCGATATTTGTATTAAGTGACACAATTATGCCGAATGTGCATCAACTATATTTAGTCGGCGCAGCGTCGCAAACAATCCCGTTATTGTTTCACGCGATTGCCGGGTTTGTGCAAGCACTCTGCGCGGTAGCATGTTTGTAACGCCACATCCCTCCGATTCGACTCGTTTATTAAAATGATCAGCTTGAGAGTTGAATGACCGGTCAAATTTAATTATGAGCAGACACTATTTTTTTTTTGCTATAACGAATAACTCTGTGACAATTTTAGTTGTAAGCGTAATTCGTGCACTATGCGGGGATTTAAGTGCCAGAGAAATCGAAATTATTTTTTCTTTTTCAAATCTCGTTTTAGATCAAATTATTTTTCCCTTCGGCTACAAATGACCAACGATAAGAGGAACATGCCGTGACAACGGCAAAGTGTCTCCCTGCACACGTACGCACTGGCCATCGGTCCTCGCCGCGAGAACAACGACATTACATAACCATCCACCCGTCCATTGTCAGAACCTCCTGTACAGGGTCGCGGTGAGCCGGAGCCAATCCCGGCAGACACAGGGCGCAAGGCAGGCCTAAACCCAGGATGGGACGCCAGTCCATCACAGGGCACCGGGGGGTCACCCCGAAACAACGCACGTCTCGTATCGGATACCGTGGGACGATTACAGCATCAAGCATGCAATCGTAGCCTCTGGATTTTTCTAAATGTCATTCGACAGAAGAATAAGCAGGGAGTGATGTCTGAACCGGTTCTGAACACAGCTCCCTGCGCCACCCCACTCTGACCGGTGTGGTGGTGAAGTACGGTCAATTCAGACACGTAACCGACACGCTTTGGTGACACCCAGACCCAGCAGTGGGTTGACCAACTGAATGTACTTACGTCCGATACCTCTGATATCCTGACCCCTGGATCGCTCGACGCCGGAGTCCGCGGCTCACGCGAGGACGCTGCCGTCGCGGCGCGGTGAGGATCCGCGCGCGGGACTCGCTGTGATGACGTCGCCGCTCGACCTTCCGGCGCGGCAGGTGAAAGAACAGGCGGAGTGCGGTTAAACCCCTCGGGCGAGCGGTCAGATGCGTGCATCGCAGGCGATCGGTCAGATGCGAGCATCGCGGGCGATCGGCAGGCTGCGTGGGGTGGGATAAAGCGTGGGTACTCGCACCCCTTGCAAGACATCGGCGTGTACGCGGACGTGAAATACCCCCAAGAAGGGCTCTCGACAGCTCCCGCAATCGGAGACTTTTTCACCAGCACTGGTTCCCTCTCAATGGTGAATAAGCTACCAATGATTCGTTTTCCTTCCCATCGCAATGTCTAACTGTATTTTTTTTTATTCAATTATGTGCAATGCTGTTTGTAAAGGTTTTTTTTTTTGGTAAATTTGTTGGTTTTATATTTTTATTTATTTTTGTCAATTCGCGTGTTTATTCTGTCGCAGGAATCCCATAAAGAGCTTGCGAGCGCACCGGGTATTTTTCTGCTGTAATAATAAACATCTATCTAGCAGTGGCTTGAGCGAGCTATCGCAGCGCTGCGCCTTTACCTCTTCGCGCACCACACCGACTGTGGATCGCAAGCCCCCTAGCCCCGCGCCGCACGCGACCATTCCGCACATCCACAACAGACGGGCGGTGCACGTGTATAATCCGCGTAACGCACACAATAGCGCGTAGGCTGCGCGCGCGGGCGCGCATAGAGCCGTCCGTGCCGCGGTGTTTGTCACGCCGACCGTGACACCGGCTCCCGGATCACGGCGGCCGGCCACGAGAGTCGCGGGGAACGGGGCGGCGCCAGCGGGGAGCCGAGCGGGGGGGCCTTCGTTAGCGCCGCGGGGCGCGGGGGTCACGGCGAGAGCGCCGCGGAGGAGAACGTGTCGATTAGCGGCCACAAACTCAACCGCGACCACGGGGGGTCCTACACATTGAGTCGTATGATTTCAATGCAGGATACGATCGGCGTATTTTTAGGAGCAGCCCGGATTGGAACACGTTTGGCCAACTCTTGTGTTTTGAGAATTCACAGTAATAATAATGATAATGTTGGAATGACATTCGTAATAATATTGTAGCTGTTGTGATTTTGTGACGCTGATCGGAAATACAGTAGGGAACGGCAGTGCGATGCTACACTTAGTAGTGCCGAGCTAAGGTGTCTGCACGGGCGGTACACGGCTACATTGGTGGACGAAACTTAATTGAATCTATAGGCGGAACAGCCTGTTGGGGCAAGTGCTGATAGGGAGCACCTATGGGTGACCAGCACCACAACCCGGCCGCCTTTGTCTCCGTAACGGCAATGTTTACACCGCACCAGGTACTCATTTTAGG
Source organism: Geotria australis (assembly GCA_036362915.1). Classification (NCBI taxonomy): domain Eukaryota; kingdom Metazoa; phylum Chordata; class Hyperoartia; order Petromyzontiformes; family Geotriidae; genus Geotria; species Geotria australis. The sequence continues at coordinate 719,470 of JAZEWU010000014.1, forward strand.
CTGAGTCGACCTAGCAGATATTTCTCCCCCCCTATCTCATACGTACAAACCTGTATGCATGAGATGGGGGGCGGGGGGGGGGAGAAATATTAGAAAATAATAGAAACCAGGCGGCAAAAATGAGAGCAGTCCTCGGATCAAATTGTTGAATTGCCACTTGGGTGGTTATGGGACTCATTCCACGCATACGTAATGGAGACCTAATTACCTTGAAAGTGGCGACAGAGTGATGTGCAGTGTTAGAGCCGCACGGGCACACGACGCGGCGTCAGGGAGTGCAGGGTGACCCCTTGCAAGGTGCTCACGAGACGCGGGGACGCTGCGAGCCCAGAGAGCGGGAGGAGGAGGTGCCATCGACCCCTGCGTGAAGTACAGCGTGACCCAGGCAGGGAGGAGGCCTTGGAGCACCCTCGTGCTATTGTGAAGCTCGCGGCGGCTTAAGACGCCACGTTACTCAGTTCCGGCAAGGCGAGCGGTATAAAAGGCAGCCGTGCTCGATCGGGACCGCTCACAGCCGCCGTCGAGCCGCACGCCCGCTCCCTCGGCGTCGTCGCCCGCCGGCGGCGCGGAGCAGCGGTGGGGGGCGAGCGGAGCCACGAGCCGCGGCCTCCTTCTCCGTAATCCTCACCCGCGTGCTGCGTCCGCGCGTCTGCCGGTTGAACGAGCGCGCGTTGTTGTACGCGGACGGAGTGAAAGTTGTACCGATGTAGGTTTTTCACTGCTCGATGCACGATCGTTGCTTTGCGAAACTGTGCTTTCGGGATAGCCGTGTCACTGAGCGCTCCCTCTCTCTCGCCATCGCGACGTTTCGCCGCCCACGTTGGAGGCATCGTCAGGCGTCCTAAGTTCCGAGTGTGTCTGGGGGAGCCGAGTATGCTGTGCCATAAATATAAAGCCCTCCGCGATGTTCTGATCTCAAAGAAGCAGTTAAATGCTCTGCATTAAAATGCTCTGCGTTAAAGTGGAATGAAGGTTATGAGAGACGCGAGTTATTTCTCGTACATTCATTTGACAGGGAGAGTGCCCGGAGACTCTCTGCCCGAGATGGAGGGGAGGTCGCGTCTGCCGAGCGATGGGGGCGACGTCGCGTGGAGACCCGGAGCCGGTCGCGGGAAATCCCACGATCACCGGGGCAGGCGCCCGCGTGTGTGGACGGGGAATCCTGCGCGAACAACCACGCAAAGTGTCAAACCCAGGAGGGTGATTGGCTCAAATATAATACGTAATTATAAAGTTTAAAAATATGAATGCATTATGTTCATGTAGCTAGAATATGAATATCATGGTATATCAAGTAATATAGGAATGATAATGATAATTTAACATCTTCATTGGGAAAGAAAAAAAAACCTGACCAAATATTAAGACGTTTTTCTAGGAGATAATTGCTTGGGATATTCATTCTAATTGGATTCTAATTGTAAACGTCTTGGTAATCATGTTAATTGCATAAATACTCGATAGCAAACAGTAAATTGCTTCAATAAGGGCAGGGGTTGAAACGTGTAGCGGCGTTTGTCATTTAGCGAATGGATGATAGCGTATGCGCGCAGGGTAACACGTGTGTGTACGACCGTTTGCGCGCTTGGTGACGTGCGTGTGCGTGTGTATGACCGTGCCGCGCGCGATGCCCGCCGGGGCGCTCGATGCGACGCGTGCCACGTGTCGCGGCGCTGGGCACGCGCCCGTGTGCCGTGCCCGTGGACCTTCACAGCAGCTCGCTAACCGCACTTTGCCCCGAGCGTTTCTATCAAGGTGAATTTCAGAGCTGTATCTGTGAGGTGTATACGGATGATTAACGTTGCCTATGAGCAAGGCGTAGGAAAGCAATACTGACTTAAACAACCAAGTGTTAGCCAAGGGATCGTATGGAAATGAAGACGTGTTTGCTGTGGCTATTTAGGGTGGGAGGTTTATTCCATCCAGCCATCCATTGTCAGTAACCACTTAATCCTGTACAGCGTCGCGGTGAGCCAGAGCCTATCCCGGCAGACACAGGGTGCAAGGCAGGATTATACCCAAGATGGGACGTCAATCCATCACAGGGCAAGGGAGGTTTAGTGAAAATCACAATTCATTATTTTTCTGGCTTGGTTAAAAGTCACCATTAATGGCATCATAATGATAAAAACTAATCATTTGCAGCTCCTTGTAAATCCACGTATGGAAGAATGTTTCCTGATGCCGTGTTGGTCATGGGGGCCGTTTGACCATACTTCACCACTCTGACAGTGGGGTGACCAGACAAGGTTCGGATATCACTCGCTACTGATGCTGCCCGTGGCTGGGAATCCAACTCAGGTGAAACTAATCGACAGCGCGGTGTGTTAACCGCTGTTTGATACCACCCATGTATCGCTGAGGGTCTACCCTCGTGGGTGGGCATCACGGGGTTAATTGAGTTGCCGTGATACCAGGTCAGCTCACGATGCGGCACACTGCTCGTCTCACTGTCAGAAGGGTTTCAAGTTCAGCTCCTGTCTGGGGATCAACCAAGATTGGAGGAGGGTCAACAGCTGACTTCCCACTGACAGTATGGCCTCAGCCATGGGAATGTGGAATTTCCAACCGATGGATTGTGGGACTTCCATTATCGACACAAGTCCTGCCCGGATCTTGATGGAATAGGGGGGAAACGTTATTTGTTTTATAAAGACAAGGCATTGTTATATTTAAATATTGGCAACGTTAACATTTGTATTATTATGCGGCTGTCTTTTGTCAAACAGACATGGTACTGTGCTTCCATCCGATTGCGATTCCACGTGTGTTGTTAACGTCCACTACTCCGACACTCTTTGCTCCACTCACTAACTTACTTTACCGTCACGGTAACCTCTCCCATAAACATCCTTCCTCTAGGATCTCTCTCACTCGTCGCGTCTCGCGATCTACCGCGCGGGCCGCGCGGGAAAAACCATCGACGCCGACGACGGTGACGGTAAACACCGGGGACGTGCCAACGGTCGGAGCGCACCGTGCCGGCCATCGGTCGATCACATCGGTCGATCGTGCCGGTCGACCGCGTGGGATGATCGCGTCGGTTGATCGCGTCGGTTGCCCGTGGATCGTGTCGATCGCTCACGTGAATTTATGGATTTCGGTCGATGGCGTCGGTCGACTGCGCCGGTGGCTCGTGTGTGTTGACCCCGTGTGTGTTGACCCGGCCGAGCGCCGCTCTCCCTCGGGTCGATCCGGGCGCTCCACCTGCCGCGTGTTCCCGATTTGATTGTTGCTCAGAAAGCCGTGAATGGACGTCGACTTTCGGGCATCAATCAAAACGGGAGGCGCGGCCCAGCCAGCGCAGGAGCCGCGCGCCCGTGACCCCGCGACCCCGCCCGCGACCCCGCGACCCCGTGACCCCTGCACGCGGCACCAGGGGCCGCGTCTGCTGCTCGGCGCGATACTCACGAGTGTTGTCAGCGAGCGCCTCTTGAGGTTCGGGGAGGACGCGAGCGTGCGCTGTGACCAGAACCGCGTCCGGCCCCTTCTGCGTCGACAGCTGGAGTTCACACCGGGGTAGACATTCATTGTAGGCTGAGTCGACCTAGGGGAGAGACAGAACAGGTTCAGGTGCTGGGTGCCACTGATGTGCTCGCTAAGATTCGCACAAGGTGCTGCGGTCACGGTGAGGTGCACGCACAACCGCGCCATCCCCCCTGCCACACATACACACACACACAACATAGACAGTAGACAAGATCCCCCGTGTAGCCTCAACAGACTGTAGGGGCAAGTGCACTTAGCGAGCACCTATGAAGGCCAGCACGGCACACGTGGAGGTGGGTGGCCAGCACCACGCCGACACGGGGAGAACATGCAAACTCCACACAGAAAGGCACCCGAGCCGGGATTCGAACCCGGGGCCTTCTTGCTGTGAGGCGGCAGCGCTACTCACCGCTACGCCACCGTGCCGCCCCATGGAGAATGTACGTAACAAATTAAATAAGCAGACAATATGCCTCCTGTCTATATTTGTTTCTCCGCATGAAACATTAAAGTTTGTTGTTTAAACATCCAATCAGTCACACGGCCTTCTGTGAGTGCATTTATTTGGTTACAGACGTTCAATTTGCGTGCTTAAAAGCAGAAGTCGAGTTCGCTTCAAAGAATGCTGTGAACTGCCAGAGCACATTTGCAAAAGTCAAAGGTTTAAGCGATGCAGCTGCCCACTCATTTCCACCGCGATAGCAGTATGTCCGTTGTCTCTGGCTGGAGACTCGAGGACAACTCGCACAGGCAATCTCCCGTTAAACGACAAGCGACAAGTGCAGCGACAGTGAGAGGAAGAGAGAGAGAGGCAGCCACTCTCACACGTCGGTCTTCACGGCCACAGTCGCTCGTACACGACGTGACATCATCGGCAGCGAATACAAACAACAACAAGGATAGCGCATGGCTCACTCACTCATCACTTGAGCTAACGATGGAGGCCGTCGCCAGCGTCAGTCGCCCAGTTCTGTGTTCCATCTACACGGGGATCGAGTGTCACTCCTCCAGCACGTGTCGGTTTTAGCCGGGCACTCCGGTTTCCTCCCACAGTCCAAAGACATGCTGCTGCATAGGTTCATTGACTTGCTGACTAAATTGCCCCCCGGTACCCTGTGATGGACTGGCGTCCCATCCTGGATATAGCCCTGCCTTGCGCCCTGTGTCTGCCGGGATAGGCCCCGGCTCACCGCGACCCTGTGCAGGATTAAGCGGTTTCTGACAATAAATGAACGAACGTGGGTGGCAATTAACTCGAAGGCTTTCATGACCAATGTTATTCATAGTGAGGTTCTGTTTATGAGTTTAGGTCATGTTAAAAGGTGTGTAAGTGAAGTGCACCCGTCGATATGCCGGAGCAAACGAGTGAGCACATGCATCACTTACCTCAAAAGATGGCACCGACGTTTCGCTGACATTCCAGCCAGCCTATGCTGGCTGGAATGTCAGCGTTTGCTCCGGCATATCGACGTGTGCACTTCACTTACACACCTTTTCACATGACCTAAACTCATAAACAGAACCTCACTGTGGGTGGCAACGTCTCACGTTGGGACGCAAAGGCACGGTCCCTAGTGGCTGCAATCCATATCTCCTCCTAAGTGGAGGAGTTCGTCTTTCAGGCCGTCACAGCGTGTGGATGGGTCATTTTAACGAGCAGACGGGACCCGTGTGTCATCGCCTAGTGACGGCTTTCATGCGACAGCAATGTAGACACACAGAGCAGCACGCGTGCTATTTAGTGAGATGTCTCAATGAAAGCTGGACTATAGGTCCTCTTCAATCTGGTGACGCGACACGTCCAAAACCCAGCGTACCCGTGCTCAAAGCAAACATGCGATGGTGCAGCGGTGGAAATTCCACTTTCCTATGGCGGGCTCAGTGTCTCCACGACACATGATTTTGGATTTAGGGTAGTACAATGGTTGGCTTGCTGATCCATGAACCCGCAACACCCCTTTACCAACCCGCAACGATGTGATGGTGAAGTATGGTTAACTTCCCCATGAGTGACAGCATGAGGAGGCCTTCATCCACTCGTAGACTGAGAATGGCTCGAGAATGTCCATATGTACTTTGATTCACGTGCAGCTTGTTAGCATTTCATTGCTCTTCGCTATTATTTCATTGTTTCCAACGGTGACACATGAAAGCTTAGATACAACCGCACCCTGACGTTTGATGGATGGGATTGTGGGTTGACCAGTTGAGGCCAGAAAAGGAACCAAGTCTCACGCCCACTCTCGCCCCGAGGCTCTCAGTCAACTTCACGTAACAGCGTGCGGTTACGGAATTCGGACATTTATTTCTGAAATGTTTGCCGACTGATAAAAGCCGAGTGCTATAAACGTGTGTGTAAGTGGTTCAGCGTTAGGAAGAGTTTTAGAAGTGCAGTAAAAGTCTAGGACAGAATGTCCCATTGTCGTCAAAGCTAGAAATGTCCGGAGTTGTGACGAGGGGGCTTACNNNNCCCCCCCCCAAACGGAACACGAGTTACTGGCACGATGACGATAGCCCGGAGGTCACGGTGCTGCCCTTTAACATCCTGCTGAGTCCACAATAGTACTGGGGGACGCGTTGTTACTACGCTCCCTTTGGGAAGTTCACTGCATCGACAGCCGACATTCTCGACTGGTGGGTCGCGACCCAGCAGTGGGCCGCGAGCGACACCTGTAGAGTAGTGACGATGATGTCTGGCGGAGTTCGTTGGCGGCAGCTGCTGTGTAGCTATAGCCAATACGACACGATGTGTAACTATAGCTAATACCATCCAAGGTGTGCTTCTGCTAACGTACGGGCAGCAAGACCTCCTCATGCGTTGCGGAATAGCTCACAGCTCAGGAAGAGGGGAGAACACCGAGTAGAGACGTGATATGAACAGGGATGCTGAACATAGTATGAGAGATGCGACAACAAAAACCGGGACATTTAATAACCTCGGAAAGCATCCCAGATTTTCCTGGACAGTCGCCTAAGAATGAGAACAATGCCAGCTAAATCGGGACAGGTGGCAACCCGAGTGCATCGCGAGTGTGGTGCGAGAGCAGCTCGCACTTCGAAGCCGAGCTGAAAGACAACGATGTCCAGAAGCTGACCATCGTGCTTCGAAGAATCTCGAAGAATCGCAAAGAAGAAGAAGCTCGGGCGCTGCTCTCGCGAGCGGGTGTCAGTGGCTCCGGCCGTGCCCTCGCAGCGATTGCATAAGAGACTGAGTGTGGAACACGAGATAGGGGAAGGTGTGGGACACTGGCCGTGATGTTCCCCGCGTGTGGGTGCGGAGCGCCGTGTTAGCGACACTTGGCGGCATTCTCAGGCTTCCCAATCAGGCTGGAGGCATCGGCTTTCTGAGCACCTGATGGTGCCTCCAATGTGGGAGGCGAAACGTCGCAAAGGGGAGAGGGTAGGAACACTCGACACGGCTATCCTAAATGAACACACATGGAGCCGTGACAACCTCAATGATCGTCACGTCTTGTTTCAATCGCACCTCTCTGCTCCACCGCCAACACATCCCCTGAGCGTATCTCTCCAACACCTAGCACTGTATTCTCAACATATGAACACAAGTATGTTTGGCCACTGTCGCAACTGGTTCTAAAAATACGTACACATCTAACGGTTCACCGCCGCTGTCTAAAGCAAGCACGACTACTGTTGGGAAAATAAGTGTCGTAACTCGTCCAGAGTTTGCTTGTATTGAACCAATGCTGCTGGTAAAATATCTCTCCTAGAAGGCCGTGTTGCTCATTTATAAAAGTCTAAAATATATAAGACTTTTATTTTTACGTGGAGGAACAGACAAGGGAAGAGGCACGCTGCCTGCTGATGTTTTTTTACGACGTAAATTAAGAAAACAATTGTATGTAGTTAATGGATAACGTAATCATGAGCAGCAAGTCCATCGTGCTCCAAGTCCAGTTGAGCCCACACGCATGCCCGGTAAAAACAAAAACACCGTTTTGCAATGTGGGGAACATTACGCAGGGGGCACTGGCGCTTCTCGAGGTCAGGCCTCGAGGTCAAATGTTGTCATAACAAGACATGGATGTGACATGGAGGCACACCAACACGAGGGTTGTGTCAATAGGTCGCCGTCACATGAGATTGCTACTCTTGAGTGTGAGTGGTTTAGTACTGAGTTGGTAGTCCTGTATACCACAGCAAAACGCCGCTTATCTGCAGCCCTAATACAGTACCGGCAATTCCTATTATCCGCAATCTCCTATCTCTAACACCGATAGATAGATGTTTATTATCAGAGCAGAACATATCAAGTGAGCTTTGCAAGCTCTGTGCGGGATTCCTGCATTGACACAACAAACACGCGTCATATATGCGGCCTCTGGACTAAACAAGCACATCTCAACAACACCAAACGCGTGCAGCCAAGTCACTCAATGGCTGGAGACCCATCGGCATCAGAGAGACCAGTGTGCCAGTCTCCTGCATCGGCTGCACACGCAATCAACTTACAATTACGGTCTCCAGGTAATTATCAACAACGCCTTGAATTACCTTGGCCGCCGTCAGCATGCCCGCCAGGTTTGGCAGGCGGTCGCAGCTCACACTATCGGGGACAATGAACGCGGACAAA
>JAZEWU010000014.1:727642-741561 GCA_036362915.1 Geotria australis
CGTGTTGATTAACCAGCGGAGGTGTCCGCGCTCCGGCAGTTAAGCAGCTTGCAGCTGGGCCGCGCCGGCTGATAGCAACTCTTATCTCCAGATAATTAATGCCGAGCCCGCTCCGAGGGTGAAAATAACACGGCTTATGCCAAGAGCTGTAATTAACACCGGCGCACGACTCGACTCTCTTGTAAACATTATTAACAAGCAAGTGGCTTCAAGCGGGTTGACGTTCGCTGTGTGTGTGTGTACGGCGCTATGTGGGTTTGGCCGTGTTTGCGTGTGTACGGATATGTTTACGTTGCTCCGTGTGTACGGTAGTTGGACTCTGTGTACGCCAGTTTAAATGGCTGTTAAAGGTCGCTGGATCGTCATATCTGCTTCACAAACATCAGAGTGTCTCCGAGTGCCTCCGAGTGTCTCTCATTGACGTCGCCTCCTCTGAGGGAACAACAGCTGAGACGCATCGTGGGAAGGAGACTGTCTGACAATGCGCGAAGATGCGGGAACTGCACGGGAACACGCTGTCATAGGAGGCGCATTGTCATCATTGTTACATAACGGAGACTCGCTCTCCATAGCTGTTCTCTCGGGATAGCCGTGTCGAGCGTTCCCGCTCTCTCCTTCGCGGCGTTTCGCCTCCCACGTTGGAAGTATCTTCAAAAACGCTTCCAACGTGGGAGGCGAAACGTCGCCGAGGAGAGAGACATGACACGGCTCTCCTGAAAGAACAGCTACGGAGATCAATTCGAGCCGTGACAACATCGAGCTGTGACAAACCTACATCGGTACACATTACATAACTGACAAAAGCGAATTGCCATATGTTCGGGGATAACGTGGAGATTTCCTAAACAGCAGCTGCCTCGGCGAGAGAACGATCCTGGGAAAACCAGAACGGGTCGCGACCCGAGTCGCCAATCTCCAAGGCTGGCCTTGCACGAGGGCCGGAAACTCCCCGTTCCTTTGGCGGGGACCAGCATCTGTTTTGGACAAACACTGGTGGTCACGTGGCATAGTGCCATGCTTCACTAAGGACGACGGGTCCCAGGTGGGGTTGACTGAGACCCAACATTTTTCAGGAGTCGGTAGAATACATACTGACTTTTTGAAACTGATAAGTGTTTTATGATAGGCACGGTGGCACTGTGGCGCGGTGAGTAGCGCTGCCTCCTCACAACAAGAAATACCCGAGTTCGTATCCCGGCTCGGCAGGGCTATACCCAGGATGGGACGGCAATCCATCATAGGGTTATGGGGGCAATTTAGTCTGCAGGTCAATTAACCTACGCAGCAGCATGTCTGAAGACTGTGGGAGGAAACGGGAGTGCCCGGCGAAAACCCAAGCTCATATAGAGCATATTTCTACAGCCTTGCCTGGTACTTATTTTATCCTGAGGAATTATGGTCCGAGTTAGACAGCACGCTAAATGTGGCGTCCGTATGCAACACACACAAATGTACGCTCGCAACATTATAATGAACTAAGCTGAGACACGTACGGGTCAACGTCAACGCTGGCCTTCATTCAACGCCTCATTGCGATCGCCTCCCAAACGTAGCTTCTTAGCGAGGCGGCTGTAAACACTGTCTGACGAATCCAAGTAGGGCCAGCCACGTGCGCATTCCGCCGGAGCTACAGCGATGGCGCGAGAGGCGGCTGCGTCCCTAGCATCGCCCCGTGCTCCGAGGTGACCCTCAGTCACACAGGAGCTCCGACCACCCACTCGCGACGCTCAGCACCATCAGACAGTTTTCCAGGGTTTTTTTTTTCCTGGAGAATGGACGCCACGCAGGCTGTGTCGCAAGAGCCGCTGCTCCGTGTGTAGAGTTGTGATTCTGCTCGACTGCAGGCGACGGGTGTATTTCCCACAGCCTGGCGGATTAATTGTCCTCGGCAGCCTTGCTTCTCAATGAGTAAGTTCATCGCTCGCTTAGTGCCGTTTACAACCCATTGAGAAATGATTAATTCATTAAATTGTCAGAAACCGCTTAATCCTGTAAAGGGTTGCGGTGAGCCAGAGCCTATCACAGCAGACACAGGGCGCAAGGTAGAGCTATTCCAGGATGGGACGACAGGCCATCACAGGACACCGTGGAAAATGTAGTCAGCAGGCCAATTAACCTATGCAGCAGCATGTATTTGGACTGTGGGAGGAAACCGGAGTGCCTGGTGAAAATCCACGCATACACGGGAAGAACATGCAAACTCCACACAGAAAGGCACCCGAGCCGGGATTCGAACCCGGGGGTGTCTTGCTGTGAGGCGGAAGCGCTACTCACAGGCGCCACCGTGCCGCCCGCGCAGCCTACAACCTGCAATAAATGTCGCTTAAATGGTACATGTGTTTTAATTGTGTACGTTGCCTTAGATAAGGGCATGTCCTAAATAATTAATAACAACACAGAGAAGATGCTGCGTCGTTGCTCATTATTATGCAGCGAGGCGCGTGAACTCAACTCCGTGAAACAACAACAAATACTGAACAACAACAAGCTTTCCGTGGCGATGCGTGCGAATTAAAATCACAAAAACAATACACTTTAAACGTGTTATTCAAACAACACGTCACAGCATTGGGTATGTAAGTATTGTTTGGACAGATAAATAACAACACAGTATTGTATAATACGTCATTAAATAATCATGCCACAACAAGCATTACGCAGGATTGATTCTTTGCGACAGCCATTGAAGTAAAGTGTATACTTCTATATTTCTCTGCCTGGGAGCCAGTCTCATACACTGTACACATACACGTGGCGCCCAATGTTGGACAGCTGGTAAAAAGAGCGACGTAGCCCAACGGTTCCTTGCAGCTTAAATAAAGACTGACTCGCTGACTCCTCCTGTCTGTAACATGGGACGTAAATCTGCCAAACGTACAATACGAGTAGTAAAAGGCGCAGCTTCAGTGTCGCATACAGAGCTTGCCCTGTCAACACACCATTGGATCCTGCCTTAGGTCATGATCTACCGAGCTCTGTAGTTCAATGTAAACACCTTCACACGGATCAGCTGCTTTACCGCACGAGTGGGCTTTCGCGACTCGTGCTGTCATTCACAAGCGGTTGCTGGGTGAAATGCGCGTAAACATTGTGTCGTACACCCTCCTCCACCCGGCTCAAACCACCGGCGAAACTTCGTTCTCAGTTGTTGGAGACGCTGCAAATCGCTCTCTCGGCACTGTCCGAGGAGCGCTGAGTCAGCAATAAACTGGCACGTTTCTCCATCACGGGACAACGTGGCAAAAAAAACACCTGGCCAATTGTCTGTGTCGGGTAAGCAAGCCGTGCGACACACCGCTTGCTTATGCGATCCGAGCCAGAAATCATTAACGAAGCCAGCGGGATAAAATCATATTTCAGAGTGACTTGTTTTTTGTGACAATTGCACTGCTTTCACTCGCACAAGACAAAGACGAAGATCCCCCCGTATAGCCTTAACAGACTGTGGTGTCAAGTGCCGTTAGCGAGTAGCACCCATGAAGGTCGATACGGCACACGAGGAGGTGGGTGACCAGCATCACCCCAGACCGCCTTTGTGCAATGTTTACACACTGCACTAGGTCCTCATTTGAGGCTGAGTCGATCTAGGGGAGGCCCAGGACCGGTTCAGAAGATCGTCACTGGTGTTGGCCGTGAGCGGGATTCGAATTCGAGAAACCAGGTTTGTAGCCCAGCGCGCTAAGCACCGAGCCACCGCTCGTCACTCGCACAACACACACACACATGCGCGCGTGTGTGTATGCCATGACGCGTGGCTCAGTTGTGAACACAGCAGCGTGGAGGAGGAGGAGGAAGGAGGAGGTGGTGGTGGGGGGGGGACTTGAGTTAACAATAACACAGGAGGAGGCAGCGGTGGCACTTTAAAGGTCCGGGGGCCGAGCATGAGCTTCCCAGCACGGTGGCCCCGTCAAACCGTCGGCCTGTCACGTCCCCTGCCCGCGCGGGGGACCAATGGGCGGGCAGGCATGCGGCGAGCCCCCTGCAGCGGCCCGCCCCGCGGCCTCTCTATAATGCCCCCATCACGTGAGGGCATGCATTCTATTAGCACGCGGTGGGGGTCTCGACACATCGCCTGGGCCCGGCCTCACTTGCACGCAGCCAAAAGGCAGTCGGCGCGAACACGCGTCACGGAGCGCGCCGCTAAATCGCTTACTCCTGCCTTCCTACTCGATTACTGCTGCTGCTAAGTGCTGCTGTTACCTGCAGCAGGAGCGGCTATTGCGGAGCTGGTCTGAGAGCTGCTGCCAACCTGCACGCGTCCGCAGCGCGCTCGCTCCAGGTGAGGCATCCCGACCCCCCTCCCACCTCTCTCTTTCTCTCTAAGTGTCGCCGAAGCGTCTGTGTGCTCGGAGGAATTGCTCTGCAACAAGTGTGGATAGAGGGCGGCACGGTGGCGGAGCGGTGAGTAGCGCTGCCGCCTCACAGCAGGAAGGGTCTGGGTTCGAATCCCGGCTCGGGTGCCTTTCTTGTGTGGAGTTTGCACGGTCTCTCCCCGTGTCAGCGTGGGTTTTCGCCGGGCACTCCGGTTTCCTCCCACAGTTCAAAGACATGCTGCTGCATAGGTTAATTGGCCCGCTGATTAAATTGCCCCCGGTGCCCTGTGATGGACTGGCGTCCCATCCGGGGTATATCTTTGCCTTGCGCCCTGTGTCTGCCAGGATAGGCTCTGGCTCACCGCGACCCTGTACAGGATTAAGCGGTTTCTGACAATGGACGGATGGATAGTAGCGGCTTCCTCGGGATGGGACGTCTCCCTCGCCGGTGGCGGCTCCTCATCCCCACGGGGTGATAGACACACAGATGATGATTATTACAGCAGAAAATACCCAGTGAGCTTACAAGCTGTGGAAGCGGGATTCTTGCCATACAACACACGAACGAATTAAACACTTAACGTATCACGGTTCTTTGCCTGGAGATAGACAAGGCTCCGGTATAGAAACGCGGACTTTCCACACCTTAAGAGCGTCAACAAAGAATTCGCAGGAATCCCGATTCTAGAGCTTGCAAGCTCACTTGGTGTTTTCCGCTGTAGTGATTATCATATATATCTATGTAACAAGATATAGGCTCTCCGCTGCGTATTTCGGACCGTGCCGCGGCACGTGTGTGTTGGGCATGCTGTCCGACGTTTCGCACCACGGGGCTCTGGGAGCCGCAGTAGCTCCCAAAGCGCGTGGAGACGAGCACTCGGCGCGTGTGTGCGTGCGGGCTGCACGGACGCGCGCCTCGCTGCAGGGGGAGCGTATCGTGTGGAATGTGCAGCTCGGGCTCACAGTGACTGATGAGTGATTAAAATGGGAACTGGCCTCCTGTTGCTGCTGCTGCTGCCGCTGTCTGTCCGGGCTCGGTTTGGCTGTGCGGGCCCACGCCTGTGCCTGCAGCCCGCCGCCTGCGCGCACAACAGTGTCGCTTCTGCCTCGGATCCGCTTTCCCCACTCACTGCGTGTGTGTCGGCGACCCGCTGGCATTGCGCGCCACACAGGCGCTGCAGGCGCGCCACCGCCTCTTGTCACGTCAAGCGTCTAGGCTGGCTGTCAGGCGCCACGCGCCTGCTTGTGAGGCTTCGTGTGATCGTGACTCGTGTCCATACGACTTGTGCAACGCTTTGTGACCCTCGGGTGAAAGGCGCTATATAAAATGCTATTATAATTATACTGAGACGAGTTTCCGCGTGGCTTCGTTATGACGAGCCGTGGCTCCTCAGTTTGTTAAAGTAGCGGGGAGCGGTGGTGGAGGCACCCGCTCACGGTTTACACCAGTGCCGATTTTCTGAACCGGTCCTGGGCCTCCCCCACTAGGTCGATTCAGCCCCCAAGTGAGTACCTGGTACGATGTGTAAACATCGCCACTAGGGAGATAAATGCGGCCGGGATTGGCACTGGCCACGCACCCCTCGTGTGCCGTGCCGACCTTCATAGGTGCCCGCTAACAGCACTTGCCCCTACAGTCTGTTAAGGCCATACGGAGAAGCGAAGTCTATGTTACAGTAATGTGCTGCAATGTTGTCGTGTAAGAATGAAATGCCTTTGCTGGTCTGAAAGCTCTTAGGCCAACAGATTATGACCCGCCATCCATTGTTTAACTTCTAACGTGCTTATGTATTTCTGGATGGAAACGACGTGTGGGCGTGTGCGTGCGTCCAGCACTTGACCCTACAGTCTGTTAAGCCTACCCTGGGGATCTTTGTCCATGGCTGTGTAGGTGTGTGTGCGTTGACCGGTGTGCGATTTGGTTCAAATGCCGAGCTGTTAAACCAGCTGGGGTAGTAAAGAGTTGATCTCACTGGCAGAAGGTTGTGAGTCTGATTCCTGGTCAGGGCTCGAACTCTGAAATAATCCTCCGGAGTGTATAATATCGAGGAGTGCCGCTGGTGGCGAGATGTGAGGACACAGGCAGCGTCCTCCCACCAGACTGGGTTCACAATTGCTTACACAAGTGGTTCCCAAACTTTCTAAGTTCACGGCGCCCTTAGTGGATCAGGATTTTTTTCCATGGCGCCCAAAGTCAGAAAAAATAATATGGAATATATCGAGTTCCATTCACGGCTCGGGTGATATTCTCCCCATGTCCGTGTGGGTTTTCGCCAGGTACTCCCGGTTTCCTGCCACAGTCCAAAGGCATACTCCTACCTAGGTACTGACTAAATTGCCCCCGGTGTCCTGAGATGTTGTAAACTCGCTTACACATCCGTGCTGGACAACTATTAAAATAGCTACTTAGCTGAACGGTTCAATTCCAGACACTGTAGCGAACGCATTCTGTTGTGCGCCAAGTAAATAGTAGATGCCGTGTGTCATCATCGGGTAGAGTGGGGCACTGTATGCCGTGACACAGTCGTAAAGACCACCTTGTGGAACTTAACAGTTATGGCGACGTGAGTCGCGCGCGTGGGAATCTCTCGGTCACCGGCCCACGGCCACCAGCGGCCAAATCCACATTTGAGATTTTAAATCGTTGTTTTCGCCGCAGGGCCTTGCATTCCCTGATAATGAAAGTTAACAATTGATTCGAACCCCCCCCCCCCCTCCCGCGTAAAAGGGGTTAATTTGAAAATCACTTTGAAATGTCAGTGTACTGGCCACAGAACCGGAATTCGAGTGTACTGCACAACACCGTGCGTCGCGATACGGGGCCCGACCCAGACGATCCCGCATCGCATGTTCGTTGTGTCGTCGCAGGAGTCCCGTAAAGAGCTTGCAAGCTCAAAGGGTATTTTTTTCTGCTGTAATAATAAACATCTATCTAATAATAAACATCTACATACCGATTTGTGCCGCGAGCCATCCCGCTCTCTGTGTGAGATGCACAATCAGGCGTTGTTGATAGCAGCTGCCGGGTGATTAAATTATATTGGCGTGCCTCGATATTATAGCGACTATTAAAATAGATAAAGCCGTGCGTACATACTGTAACACGCGTGACTCGTAAAGACGACGAACCTGCAGGCGCAATGCCCGCCACTTATGCCACTCAGTGTGTACGTCAACTGGAAGGAACCGCTCATCTATGTGGCTCTTTTTAACGGTTGTCCACAGGGGAGGAGTAAGCATGTTATAACATCTCAGGGCACGGGGAGTAACTTAATCAGGACAATTAACCTATGTCTTTGGACACGTCCATTCGGACAGGAGTGTGGAATACGAGCGCTCCTCGGCACAGCCACAGTCTAACACTTCGAAGCCGAGCTGAAAGACAACGATGTCCAGAAGCTAACCATCGTGCTTCGAAGAATCGCAAAGAAGAAGAATACATTATCTTGAATAATACAAAACTGACCTCTATACAAACACTTCATCAAATCACTGAGACTCGGAGTCAGAGGGGGCTGATTTAGTCGTGGTCCTCCATCGGATAGACTGGACCTCACCATGACAATGTGGAATTTCACCAGTCTCGCAAACCACCGATGGAGAGAAGCACTTCCCCGTCTTCATTCGAGTGTGGAGGAACGCGTGGCGTTTTGAGTTTACTCATCTCTATACACTTGTATGATTGGCTCTCGCGCTGGCACACTGTGGCGCGATCGTGCGGACAGCGATTTCACGCGGGTCTCCAACGTCCCCAGTATGAGTGGATGGCACACTTTGGAAAGTTCCCGGGGAAGTAAGTTGGCAGCGACAGAAACGAAACCGCGCTCACGCTCACAGCCTGAATCGCAGCCCGTTATCGATCCACTGCTGGACGAAGGCCCAATGCCGCTGTGGCGGCAGTAAGTGACCCGTAGTGCGACGGAACAGGCGACACTGGTTTCCCCGAAGTGGCCTCTGAGCTCGATGGCGAGGTGCAGGAATGCGCGCGGCGTGCCCTTGGCGATGGCGCACATCAAAGGGCGCGACGCGGGCGGCGCCGCTCGAGGGAAGGGACCGAACGCGCGCCTCGTGTTGTGGTCACGGATGCGCCGCGACGCGCGCGCTGTTTCTTAAGCACTCGGGAGCACTCGTGCGTGGTCACACGAGCGCTTTAACACGGAACACGCAGAGTCACACAGAGCCACACGGAGTCATTATTGCCGCAGACATTCGAATGATTCGGTGCCTTGCAATCAGCGTGGAGGGGCGTGGGTCGTCACTGAATTTTACGACCGCCTGTGTCCACAGGGACAGCTGCCAATGGGGGTGCCGTTTCAGAAATGCGTCGAGACGTCAGTCGCTTACCGCATGTTAAAGTGCCGAGAGTGAGATGCCCCGGTGTAAAGGGCACTCGAAGACAAACCATTTTATGACTCTGTGTATCTGGAATGCAATACACGTTTGGTTTATACGGCATCTAGATTGCACCGCGGTACACCTTCAGATGCTATTTTAGGTGAAAGAGCTGTACTGTACATAGCTTCACGATGGGCGTTCAACACCCAAGCTGCCGAACGCAACTATCATTCAGTAATCTTAGGGTGCCAGTGCCTGAGACTGGTGGAGCCAAACTCAGGAGGTACGGAGCAACAACCGTTGTCATCCGTCGCAGGATTAAGGCCACCGGATGAGCTCGCTGACTGCCGCCTGTCTCTCGCTCCCGTCAACTCGGGCCTAGCGAAGCGTCCTTCCAGATGTCCATGCATTGCGAGCCGGAGGAGGTGCTTTGTGAAATACACAGCGGCGGCGTGGTGTGTCTGCGTGGTGTGTCTGCGTGCGCGGGTGTGAGACGAACGGGGAAAACAGTTGCGTCCAAGGGTTACATAAAAACTGGTGAAGGGCCAAAGTTAGGAAAGCATTCGGTGTTGTTTGGCGCTAAGCAGTGTGTGCACGCTGGACGTGCGTAACCTGCAACAGCTTCGGTCATTTACACCGAACAGTAGAGCCACCTACGCAGCGCTGTTGGAGGAACGTGAGTTCAAATCCAGTCCGGGGTTCAATCGGCCCACAATCCCACCGGGATCGATAAAATAAATAACGCTCTGCTGGAATCCGAGCGGAAGTCTTCCTGCCGCGGAGGGGAAGACACCCCCGCACCGCCCGGGGCGGTGGAGATCAAAGCCGACACTCGCGGCGTGTGGCCGCTGACGCGGACATTCCTTCATCCAGCAGTGGATCGATCATCGCTGGTCATGATGACGCTAGCACCCAACGCGGGAATATGGAAATTCCGGCACCTCACCAAAGAGCCGCTCCGGACGATCGCGTAAGCGGCGAGAAACGTTGACTCTTGTTTCTAAACGTTATATAAATCCTATCATGAGAACGCTTATATCAATCATGACGGGACGAACGCCAGTTGTTGCCACAAGGCAAGTTGCCTCGGGTTACCGACCTTTATCCCCAGCACGGGCGCTGTGGTATCTACCACAGTAACGCATTGGAACTGACAGAGTTATTTTGGCGTGGGACCCATTAATTCGTTCATTATCAGCACCCGCGAGGCCGGAGCCTATCCCGACAGACGCAGGGCGCAATGCAGGCCTATACCCATGATCGGAACCAGTCCATCGCAGGGCAAAGAGGGGGATATTTTGTCCGGTTAATGAACCTAGACAACAGCATGTCTTTGGACTGCGGGAGGAAACCGGAGTACCTGGAGAAAACCCACGCGGACACAGGGGAGAACATGCAAACTCTACGCAAAAATGTGCCCGAGTCAGGAATCCAACCTGGGGTCCTTCTTGCTGCGAGGCGGCAGTGCGCAACACTGCACCGCCGAGGCACCCTCAAAGGTCACATTTTTGCAGTTGTCGTGAATTTGAATCGGTTTCGGGGGAAATGTTGTAAGCAAATATATTACAGCAAGACGACGGCGCGTTTATACGCGGGCAGGTTATGACGGCGGCGAATCGACCTCTACTTCTTCGTCTGTGCGCGTGCGACGGTCAGCGGGCAACCGTCCCGCGGGGCACCGGTGTTGCGCGCCATCGCGATACCGCGCCACAATTACGCTGACGGCGCCGGCGAACGTTGTTTTCTGAACCCGACCCGAACCTCTCGTGGGTCAACCGGCGCGGCCAACGTCAGCAGCGTGGGGGGGATATCAACCCCCCGTCCCCCCCATCCCACCAGCGCCGTCAAACACGATACCGACATAGACACACACGCCCCAAACGCCTCCGCGGCTAATTGTCGATTCCTATCGTCGCTCGCTCGTGCGTGCGTAGGTGCGTGTACGTACGTCGCGCGGCGTTCGCGAGCCGCTCCCGAGGAACGCGAGCGGAGGAGCAGGAGGAGGGGCGCGTCGTGGCCCCCGTCGCGGCACCTGCTGCTGCTGCGTGCGGGCGCGCGGGCGTGCGGGGCGCGGCCCGGACGAAGCGGCCATGGCGGTGCTGCCTCCGCGCGACTACCTCCCGCCGCCCGCGCTCTTCGGGCCCCACGCGTCGACGCTGGCGGCGAGCGTGGCGGAGATGGAGGAGATGATGGAGGAGATGATGGAGGAGGAGCGAGGCGGCGGCGGGGGCGCCGGCCCCGCGCGCCTGCGGCCCGGCCGCCCGCTCCTCTCCGAGGGCGAGGAGGACGAGGAGGAGGACGACTGGCGCTCCGAGTGCTCCAGCCCGCGCTACCTGCGCGCGGCCGGCGGCGGTAGCGAGGGCTCCTCCGCCTGCGCCTCGTGCTGCTCGAGCCCCGACGCGCGGCGCTCGTCGCCGGGACGCTCCTCGTCGTCGCCGGGCTCGTCGCTGTCGTCGCCGTCGCCGCCGCGCTCGGGCCGCCCCGCGGGCCGACACAACGACGCCATCGTCGAGTACCTGCTGGCGCAGTCGGACCCCCGGCTGTGCGACGGGGCCCCGTTCGACGGAGGCTCCTCGGAGGAGCACCTCGCCGCCTTCCATCATCACCACCACCATCACCACGCGGCGGCAGCGGCGGCGGCGTGGCCCGGCTGCTCGCCCAAACTCGAGGCGCCCGACCTCGGCTTCGGCGACGGCTGCTGCGCGTTCCGGCCCACGCTGGACGAGATCGAGGAGTTCCTGGAGGAGCACATGATGTCCATGCAGGCGGCGCCGTGCCCGCTGCCCGGCCCGGGCGGCACGGACGCGGAGGACGTCAAGTACGAGAGGCCGTGCAGGCCGGGCGAGCCGCCCTCCGCGTCGTCGTCGTCGGCGTGCCACGACGCTCAGCAGCCGTGCTCGGCGTTCGGCGAGCGCAAGGGCGCGGCGGGCGCCGGCTCGCAGGCCCCGTCGTCGCCCGGGGGCGGGCCGCCGCAGTCCGCGACGACGGAGGGCGGCGAGCCGGCCGCGCCGCAGCCGCAGCACCCGCAGGCCAACGGCGGGTCGCACCGCTCCGCCGAGCAAGGCGACCGCCTGCAGGGTGGCGGCGGCCCCGGCGGCGGCGGCGGCGGCACCGTGGACGTTAAGGTGGCGCAGCTGTTCGTCACCATCCAGGGACAGACGTTTGCGCTCGTGCCGCAGAACTTTCCCAACGCGGGCGGCTCGGGGAACTCGCGGCAGTACGTAAAGATCGCGCCCGTGCCCATGTCCTCCAAGTCGTGGGGCTCCTCCGCCGGGGGGGCCTCCTTCCAGATCGCGGGCGAGGCGGGCGCGCCGGGCTCGTGCCGGCTGCCCTCCTCCTCCTCCTCCGGCGGCGGCGGCGGCGGCGGCGGCGCCTCGCTCGCCTCCTCCATGGAGCCCCTGAAGGTGCACCGCTGCCAGCACCCGGGCTGCAACAAGACGTACACAAAGAGCAGCCACCTGAAGGCGCACATGAGGAGGCACACGGGCGAGAAGCCCTTCGCCTGCACGTGGTCAGGATGCACTTGGAGGTAATTAACATCGATCGAGTAGAGTTACAGTAACAGATTCTGTCCGCTACTTGCGAGACAGCGGTCCCTCATCGGACGTAATGAAAGCGATATTTTTCGCTGTAGTATTTTTGTTGCCGCTATTAGATATACTTATTATTTTGGTTAATGGTGTTCTTAATATATAGGTTGTTATGTGATACGGCCATTACTGCGTTTGTGTGATCGGCATGTAAATCTGGGCATGTAAATGGCCGACATTAAATGGCCGATAAATCTGGGCATGTAAACTCCCAGATTTATCGGACACCCTTTCCCCCCATAGTCTTGTAAATGGAGCGAGGGAGCGAGCTCGCGGCAGAATCCGTCATCCAGAGACAGCGGCCATTTAAACCCCACCCCGACACAAACTGATTTCCTTCTTGCTTTCCTTTCTCTCAATCCGCTCCGATATCTCCGAGCGTTTCCTCCCCGTGATTTTTTTGTGACGTACAGAGCTTCGGCCACCTTGTCGAGAGGCGCTTTATCAATCAACTCGAAGGCTTTCATGACCAATGTTATCCATAGTGAAGCTCTGTTTATGAGTTACACACTTTGTCACATGACCTAAACTCATAAACGGAGCTTCACTACGCTTTATCAATGTTATTTATTATTCTTATTTTACATCGGTGTGATAAAGTGGCCTCGCGTGGCACTGGAACGCGACACTCGGCGGGCGGCTCGGCGCTCCGTGGGCGACGCGTGCCCCCGGCCTCAGGCGCCGCGGCTCCCACGACCCCTCCGCTGACCTTCACACGCTGGTCACACGACCCGCCACTGACGCCCGTCACGTGGAAACGCCGCTCAGTGACGGCGTTGGTTCTAAAAAAGAAAAGGCCGAGAAATACGATAATGTTAGGATCGTCTCGCTGACGCGAACACGTAGCCGCATCTCGGCCAGCGTTGACGCACTTTACTTGCAGCAGAGGTGTAGGTAGGGACAAACTGGCTGGGTCGCTTATAAAAAACAACAACGCACCGTACCATGAAATCTCCCGAAGGTTTTTCACATCGCAGTATTGGGTCGCCAGTGCTGATGGCCCCACAGTAAAGCAGTGATTGTGGTTTTTTTTCCTATTTTGGATAAATTGACCTGGGGGGATGGCTCAAGGAAACGTTTAAGAACCAATTGCGGTTTAAGAAGCATTATTGGCTAAGACTTCCTATCGAGAGATCGCTATGTGAATGTGCTGTCACGCTGTGATATTAATGTTATAATGTCGGTCGTGGCGTGGAGGGAGTTAGGGATGGCGTTTGTTTCAGTCACGTGGATAACCCTTACGGACGATGGAAGCTCGCCATGGGACATCCATTCAAAGCACGACGTTCCATATAGAGAAGGGAGGAAATACGTATGTCTCTGAAATGTCTCAGCAGTTTGTTGAGGTACTCATTAACGACCAAACTTAGCCAGCACAACTTAAAAAATAAACTCTGCTTTGCCACCTCAGTGCGGTAACCTCTGATTGGAAACTATAGTATCAGTGCACTTAACGCATGTGGTATCCCTCCCATGTGGATAACGCACGCATTGTGTGACTGGCAAGCTTGCTCTACGCTGGTGCCACTTGGGGCACGATTGAGAGCCTTGCCTATTTTCACACCGCGTGTACCAGGTGCTGCCGATTGAATTTCCCTCCATCCTCCAGGGCGTCTCATCGTCTGATCAATCCAGAAGAAAAAATCCAGCAGATGACACCCCAACAGCCCTTAGGACCCCC
>JAZEWU010000014.1:769667-795875 GCA_036362915.1 Geotria australis
TACCCGTGCTGTATCGACAACTGAGAACTTAATTTAGCAGCTGATCCGATGTCAATTAGGCTATATTCTTCTTGTTTACACGGAAACCTTGTTTTTTTTCCAGTTGGGTGGTGCCGAGGTTAGAGCACTTGACTCACTGTCGCAAGGTTGCGCGTTCACGGGTTCTAAAATGCCGTCCCGTATTGTGAGAGGACCGCCGTTGGGGCGGGAGGATGGGCATAATCCTCCCCACCCCCTCCCACCAATCCTCCACTGAGTGAGACTATTTGCAATAATAAAGCATCTCGGTAAGCCAAGCATAGCCAGGTTACACTAACGATTTCAACGGCAGTCTCCAATTCCAATTTTAATCCAAGCTGATGAATGTCGCTGGTGTGTCGCGTGGTTAATTTCGAGGCGGCGGGTTAACAGGCCGAGACCGCGCTCGCGGCAGCGGGGGCCCTACCGACTCCTGGAGGCTTTTCCAGCCCCCGATGGCGAAAAACTGCCGGGTCTTCTCTCCAAACATCTTGCCCGCGATCAGGCGCTCCAAGTACACCGTGTGTCCTTCATTGAGCCTGCGCCGGCAGAGAGGCAATTACAATACAGGAGGGAGTAGTTTAAGCGATGAATGGATATCACGTTTAATGTGCCATCTTAGGGAAAGCATATGGTGTTTAATCTATGAGGCTTTTTCATCAAAATGAATTTTACCCGGTCAAAAAAAAATCCTAATACTGTCCATGTTCAAGCACACAATGTGATGGCACTCAAGTCTGGTGCTGACTTGGAGCCAAGGCTGCAGTAAAAGCTGGCCGAATTAGGTCCTCAAACAAAAGAGGGCCCCCCACCACAGGCCTGTGAAGAGTGGGATAGCCCAGGTTTTGACTGACCTCGTGCCACACAGGGACAGCTGTCACTGGGGGTTCCCTTAGATTTAAGTCACGTATCATTTGTAAAGCGCTCTCGGAGATGCAAGAGCTGTGCTCTCTCAAAAATAAATCACGACTATTATAATATAATTATCGAAATTATTTCATTACATTGTTGCGTTCGTATGTACGAGACAACGTTCATCCAGAACGTTATTTCACACAATTGTACGGATGGCGTATTTTCATTTGAGTCGGCACAGGACAGGCAGCGCTGGTTAATGACGGCGCGTGGCCTACCGTCCACTTTACACCAAACGAAACGCTCGACCCATCAACCCCGCGGATAACAGGCGAGCGGCGAGCACGTCGGCGGCTGGAATATAAAACCGGACAATCAATAACTACTGATAGAAGGTTTCGCTGACATCGTCGCAATTCCAAATAACTGCGTACGAGAAACACTGGCGGCGAAATGTGCCGATCGTGCATTCGGTCAATAGCCTCGACACACGCCCTGCACAACAGCGCTCGAACCCACAATGGCATCATTGTGAGTTGCCTCTGTCGATGCTCACGTCAGAGCCATCAGCCAAGATCCACCGAGGTCCCGAGTTTAAGTTTCAGGCTCACAAACGACAGGTTGAGAATTACAATGTTGTTGGTTCGCCGATAATTACGTAAAGTAACCCCCACTTAGAAAAATAAAATGTATACTTTAATTTGTTCTGGGGCCAGCCCCCGAGGATTGATTTGACATTCGTAGGAATCTATTCACTCAGACAAACTACACAGTCGAGTAGATGTGTGGCTCACGCCACTGCTGGTGGAAGGGCCTCGACTAGATGGAGCGCTAGAGAGCTCCGCTAGACGGTATTTGGCCTACTCTTCCACACCAGCCAGATATCTTGGAAGAGGTCGGAGTACCCACCACTTAACCCCATTTCAAGCAGCCTGCCAATCGACTGTGCTACACGCATTTAAACTGCCGAGTGGAGGGAGACGGAGGAGGGGATTTAAGAATCTTGCACCGTTGCTTCGAGTGTCACGCCGGGAGATGGAACTGAGCCGACTCCTGGATTACCGGGTCCGGCGGGCTAACCCTTGCATTGATTGGGAGTACAATCGGCAATAAACACGAACAAATGAATATAGACAAAGCCGACACACCTGCCACGACAGCAAAGTGGCCACAAGGCGGTGGCACGGTGGGATGAGCGCACGCGATGGCACGGCGTCCGTGCGGAGCGCCGGGCGCCGGCTGCTCGTAAACACAGTGGCGGCGGCGGCGGCGCGCGCCGCTCGCCCCATGTGCCGCTGGTTAGGTGCCGGCCGCCGGCCCGATGGCGTAAGCGGGCGCCAGCGGGGTTACATAACCGAGGGGCACCGACAAAGGGCGTTTATCGAGCGTAGTCCAAAAAAACAAACTGGCACGGCTTCAAAAAGCGCGACTGTTTGCCCCCCCGTCTTTATTTGCCCTGACGGGGAGGCCGGCTCGCCGGGCCGTCTCCCGCGCTCTCCCTCCGCTCCCAGCACCGCGCGAGCGGATTCCCTCGGGACCGCTCGTTTAGTAACCTGTGTATAACGCGACACTGGCGGCGTCGTTCTTTGAGCGTCCCTATCGGCTGGTCGCGTCACGTGACAGCTCAGCGGAGGATCTGGCCGATCGGCCGTCGGCTGTTCTCTCGGCTCAGAGCAGATCGCATCATTGCCATCTAGCGGTCGGCACGGACCTGGCCTAGGCGAACGCAGGCCACCTAAAGGCCAATTCCACGCCTGGCGACGGACCAACCACGGATACGAGGGCGCCAGGACACTGCGCCACCCTGCTGTCCAACCCAAGTAATTCTCATATTGTCTCTCCGAGTGTGATAATTAAACAATTTCCCCAGGAAAGCATTAATTAGTCCGCAAGCCCATTGTGTTGATGATGGCTGACTCCAACAGAAGCTCAGTTTGGTCAGTGTGACCTCCATTTACTCCGTGTGTCTATATTTTGTCACTTCGTGGATGATAATTCGCTTGGTACGTTGCTCGTGAAGCCCACGTGTAACCGTGGTGCAGCGGTTAGTGCAACCGCATTACGACCCTGGTGGAAACTGCAAAAACGTTACCGCTATTGCAACTCCAAGCAGCGGACACGAACTGCTACTTGCCGGTCGGAGTCACGGTACCTCCCTTATGTGCCCCACGCACCAGGACGAAACCCAGTATCCGGGCTGCATGCATATTGTATATCAAGCCACAGCGCGATTCCCAATACGTGTCCTTGTGTTCCCAAGGCTTTAGTTTCGGGCCACAAAGTGTCCTGTCCGTGTTTCGGCAGCTCACGGGACGTGCCGGTGAAGTTGTCGGTAAACGATAGCTCGGGTACGAGCGACGCGAGCGGCATGACGGTGCGTTTCCCGGCATCTCGATCGCTCCGCGTAAAACTCAACACGTGCCCCGTCCCCGGGCGAAGGCCTCCTGTCACGCCGTCACACATCTGTAATTGCCCAATTACGCACACATCTGTTTTTCACAAAGTCGCGTCCCCCCTCTCTCGCCGCCGCCGTGGAAAGCTTTACTGTGTTACATGTAACGACGCGCGAAGCAACAAGCGCACGCGACGTGTAAACACGCCGCGACAAAACATGGATTTCACGTGTCACTCCTCCGCACCAGACATAGAATCATCGCGCAGAGAACGCCTAACCCGGTTTGACTTTAGTCACACTGCCACATTTAGACCATGAAGTGATCTTGAAGCAAGGCCTGTTATTTTACATTTATTTCAATAACAGAAAAAGTCTTAGTATTCAGTCATATTTAAGTTAATTTGGTTAACTTATGGAACACGGGGCAGTCATGTAACCTTGCAATGCGCAACTTATGAACCAATGGATGGAAAAAAATATGTACAGCTTGTACACACACATAAAGACACATGTGCACGCACACACACACGTACCAGAAATGCTCCCAAGTTTTGTTGGTCACCAGATTGCCAGTCCAGCTGTGAGAGATCTCATGGGCCACCACCTGACCAGACAAAGATCCCCCATATAGCCTTAACAGACTGTATGGTCAAGTGCCGTTAGCAAGCACAATCAAACGCTGCCACGTGGACACATCACGATACTCTGTACAGGGCCACAACTACAAGCAAAGGCCTTTTATTAATAGAATAATTACAAAGACAAGGAACAAGCAGGTGTAGCTAAGATGCGGCACGCTGTCATGAAGGGGTGACTAAACGAGGTTGGGACTTACCCCGGCCAGCGACTTATCTCCAGCCTAAAGGAAAGAACAAAAGAGACACAATATATTTGGGAAGCATTAATGTGAGGAAAATTGCTAATTATCGGCTGATAGTGAGACGTGGAATAATGTCACTTAGAGTGCATCGACACTTCTTGTCGTGCAAAATATGCGTCGTTATACGCAGTGTGGTCGCTATTTTAAACCAGATAAATGAAACAGCATCGTCGCCATCACTCCACAGCACTGCGTGTTCCGCCAGAAATTATTACCAATTAAAATTAAAATGTCTACATTTGCTGTGATTGTAAAACTTGATCTGTGCTTAAAAATGTTGCAAATGTTGCACTGGTTCACTCTCTTAATGTCCAATAAGCCATCTATAATTTGTTTCCCAACGCAATTTTTAACTCTTTAAACTACCTTGTATTTTTTTTATTTAAACATTTTTTTGGTCACTTATATGCAATGCTGTGTTTAAATTATTTTTTCGCTTTGGTTAATAAGTGATTATTATATTGTGACTGGTTTATTTTTGTCTATTCGCCTATTTCTTGTGTTGCAGGAATCCTGTAGAGAGCTTGCAAGCTCACTGGGTACTTTCTGCTGTAATAATAAACATACATCTCTCATCTATCTATAAATGGCAGCGTATAATGCGACTCACAAGGGGGGGAGGAGGAACGCTCAACATGGCTATCCAAAAACATCGCCTCTTGAGAGATAGTATTATTTTAATTAATGGTTGCTCTTCAGAGCTGTTCTTTCGGGGTAGCCTTGTCGAGCGATCTTCTTCTCTCCCTCGCGACGTTACGCGAGCATCACGATGACGCTTCCAACGTGGGAGGCGAAACGTCACGAAGGACAGAGGGAGAGCGCTCGACATGGGCTATCCCGAAAGAACAGCTCTGAACAGCCGTGAAAACCTCCATCAGTAGATTATCCTTATTATTCTTTTTATTCCTAGGACGGTTGTTGCGATGGCCGCGTGCTCCGGGCTCACCAGCACGGTGGGCGTCACGAAGGTGAGGCACGGGTTCTCCATGCCGCCGTACGGAAAGGAGGGCGGCAGCACGAGCAGGTCGTAGCGGCCCCACACGTACGGCCCCACCAGCTCCTCCGCCGTCTTCAGCATCGTCTCCGTCTGACGGCGACGACCGACATCGCGACGCGGGATTCGTTTCGTTAGCATTGGACTGCCAAGATATTTCTTGTTTAGTATAACCGCTCGACCTGTGCCATTCAATATCTTGGCGACGGCAAACCGCCTGGTTGCATCCTCCACCTCTCTGTGGTTTCCTCGCGCCTCTGAGTCGTTCTCTCGTCAGATGAATACTTTCGACATTTAATGAATATGTGCGCGTTACAAATTTAATTTTTGAAATAATTATTATTAAATCAGGTTGATACGTCGAGCAAACTGGAGCGTTGAAAATCAGGCAACATTTTGACATATGTTGATGTTCGTTGTTGGAGTTTACACCCAGCATCGTCAGCTGTGAACAGCGGTTCACCTCTCATGTGAATGAGCCTGCTTATCGGGGGCCACATAATAATAATAGCATTTATAGAGCACCTTTCACCCAAGGGTCACAAAGCTGCGGAGAGAACGACATGTCAACAACGACTGAGAAAGGTAAATCAGCAACAATTTTTTTTCTTTTTTTATAATCCGAGCTGTGGAGAGAACGGCAAGTCAACAACGGGGAGACAGAATAACTGATCCCAGTAATCACATGATCCCAGTAGCCTTCTTATCCGGGTCTAAATGATTCTACTTAACTACTATAGATGAATTCTGGTTGATTGCTTGTGACTGGCAGGTGCAATCATATAATAAGGTAAGTCCATTTAACGGTTGATGAAAATATGCTTTCCTTAATTAGATTACCGTGCTGGATGGTGGAGGGTTATTGTAACAAGATAACACTACGACTCGGGCGGCACAGTGGCGTGATGAGTGATGCTGTCGCCTCACAACAAGAAGGTACCGGGTTCAAATCCCGGCTCGGGTGCCTTTCTGTGTGGAGTTTGCATGTTTTCACCGTTTCCGCGTGGGTTTTCACCAGGCACTCCGGTTTCCTCCCACAGTCAAAATACATGCTGCTGAATAGGTTAATTGGCCTGCTGACTAAAATGCCCCCGGTGCCCTGTGATGGACTGGTGTCCCATTCGGGGTATAGCCCTGCCTTGCGCCGTGTGTCTGCCGAGATAGGCTCCGGCTCACCGCAACCCTGTACAGGATTAAGCGTTTCTGACAATGAATTAATGAAAAAAAACCATTACACCTACGCGATCTAACACAAAACGAACTCATTAGAAATCCGTTAAACCTGGAATTAATATGGAATCAAAATTCACAAACAGCAATGTGAGTGAAACGCCCACAGCTCTCAACTGCTCCCTTCCCGCTGCTAGATCTCACAACGCCACACACACACGACCTGCGAGTGTGCGCTACGGTGTCACGCTGTCTTCCCCTGGGTCACAAACCGTTGGCTGCCGCTCTTTACTGCGGTCACGGTGACCTGCACTCCTCCGCACGGCTCGCACGCCCGATCGGCATGGCGCCTTAGCGGCTAGTAGCGCTGCCGCCTCACAGCAAGTAGTCCCCGGGTTCGATTACCGGCACGGGTGCCTTTCTGTGTGGCGTCCACATGTTCTCCCAGTGCCCGCGTGGGTTTTCACCGGTTACTCCGGTTTAATTCCACAGCCTGCAGACTAAATTGCCTCCGGTGCCCTGTGATGGACTAGCGTCCCATCCTGGGAATAGCCCTGCATTTCGCCCTGTGTCTGCCGGGACAGGCTCCGGCTCACCGCGACCCTTTACACTGTACAGGATTAAGCGGTTTCTGACAATGATGATGAAGTTGACCTTCGGGCCCAAGTGTCCAGCTTGAGTGCCTTAATCTGTCAGAAGCGGCATGTGTCTAGTATGGCCCTAAGTAAGGTTAAAGTTTTGCTGAGAGAGGTGGCTCTGTGATGATTGCTGACCAGAGCCAATGCTGTGTAAAGGCACACACCTCAGAAAATTCTGAAGCAGCTTGCTCCACAAATTCCTTCTCAGACCACACCTTGGTCCTTGGGCCTATCTCCCTGTGAACACACAAACACGCACGCAGCCAAGGTGAAACAACCACTATTTACTACTATCGGGTGTAGGCCCAAGTGCTATGAAGGTTGGTAAGGAAGATGATGAGGCGTGGCATCAGCACAATCACCACCTGTGTCTCCCCTGTGCTTAAGCTTACACACTACACCAGGCACTCGATCAATGGAGAGTCGATCCACAACAGGTTCAGACACCATGTGCCATGGGTGGCAGGGTGGCGTTGTGAGCAACGCTACTGCCTCACAGCAGGAATTACCCGGGTTCGATTCCCGGCTCGGGTGCCTTTCTGTGCACGTCCTCTGCGTGTCCGCGTGGGTTTTTGCCGGGTACTCCGGTTTCCTCCCAACGTCCAAAGACATGCTGCTGCTGCCTAGCTTAACTGGCCTGACTACATTGCCCCAAGTGGCCTGTGATGGACTGGAGTCCCATCCTTGGCATAGCCCTACCTCGCGCCCTGCGTCTGCTGGGCTAGTCTGCGGCCCACGCAACCCTGTACAGGATTACGTGGGTACCGATAATGATGATGATGACCACGTGCCACTGATGTCGTCGTGTAGTGTGTGTATGTGTGTGTCCGCGTATCAAGGGTCTGAGAGAAACGGCATTTCGATCCTCTATATGTCCTGTACGTGTGGCAGAATTGACAATAAAGTTGAATTGAATTGAAATGAGGATGACGGGGAGGTGCTTTCAGCACGCACGCTGTCCGCCACTTCCAACCGAGTCCCGAAAGGGTCTCTGAACAATAAACAAGCTCGCGGCCAAGAGCACTGTTGCAAAATACAACAAGCCCGCCAAGTTAATTTTAAGTGAAATTAAAATGTTACCATATTTTTCGGCCATGCATAGCAAATGCGCGAAATTATTGCGTGTTACAGATTCATCAATAATAAACTCAGCACCGCACCGTGTTAAGCCGGTCAACAGGTCATCGGCGACGACGCTCCAACAAACTGCCACGGATGTGAATTGATGGTAAAGAGCTTACATCACATCGTTTGTGGCAGTGACCGCCGAATGGAGGACAAAGCGCGCTCTATTGAACACGTGCATCTGTTTAGCGGCGCCGGGTGAACGTAATTACGCTTGGGTTTCAAGTTGGAGACCCCTGAGCTCGGAACTGGGCTGGAAAACCCCCGAGACACCTTCCTCCAATGCCGAGTTAAAACAAGTTCAAATACTGTTCTATGGTCAACCCAGCCCGATCATACCTTCGGAGGTTGATAAAATGAGTAAGGCTTAGTCACACACCTACAGTGGGTAGTCTTGTGAAGAGACTGGCCCTTGCCATAGAAATGTGAAATTGCCATCACTGGCTCAGGTCCACGGACCGAGACGAGACGTTCCGACACCGCAGTATCGAGCGGGGCGGCAGGGAAACGGCGGATCTGGGAGGTGAGGCCTCACCTGGACCCCACATCCCTTCGGGTGAATCAATACTTTGTTCTTTTCTTCCTGATGAAGCTGATTGCAACTATCAGCGACAAGTCGAACCTTCATTGTGAATGTTGTGGGCTCGCTCTCCAACATATCGGTGTGCTGAGGCAGGAACGAATTGGCACATTTTGTTCACGTGACAACCCTTTACTGATTGGCTGTGTCGGATGGAGGCGGGTTTGCGACACTTACTTTTTACGTGACCTAACTCATAAAAATAGCTGTAATATGCTTTAATGTAAATTAGGTCAACAGTGCCACTGCGACAATGGGCAGAGTGAGCAGGTCACATCTATGGCTGGCTGTCTATGGCATTATGAGCGGCTTGAATCTCCGCTACAAATCCAGCCAGCGTGATTCCTTATGTTCAGACGCTTTAGAGCAAAGGTGCACAACATATGGCCCATGTGCCACTGCGGCCCAGCAATACATTTTATACGGCCCGTAAAGAATAATAAAAAAATCGAGCCAAATCGTACTGAAGACAATTTAGTAGATATTCGGCGTATGTTAAAATCCGCTCGTATTTTGACACAGGCCTCTACTGTCGTAGCCTCCTGTGAATTGTTGTGTGTGCCTGCAAGGCTGGGGGGAGGGGGGAATCCAGAGAGGGAGCAGGGGTCGTGACCAAGTTTGCGGCCCTTCATCTGGTTACTTTATCTGGAACTGGTCGTGCTCTCGACAAACAAGTTGGTGCAGCCCCTGCTTTGGAGCAGGACAATGTGGAGCTCTTGTAGGCTGCGAGGAGTTTTGACCAGGGAGCAATAACCACCGATTCGAAGCGGCTGCTGCCACAGCCGGTCAAACGAGTTTCCTTGGCAGCCAGGCGCGGCGCGCACGTTGCGACACGCTGCGGCGACGTGCGAGACGGTGATATAAACAAAAGAAACGTCGTTTACCACGACGCTTCCGTCTACCGCCCCGCAGCAGAGAGCCTTGACGGACGCGTACAAGGTGGCTACTAGGTGGCCAGCGGAGGACAGCGGAGCGAGTAGGTTGTGGCCCCACCTGCTTGGCTTTTTGGGTTATACGACGCTCATGTGCATGGCCTGTCTTCATTACCTACACCACCACCCAAGCGCAAAGTGCTCGAAAAACACGTTGTGACATGCTTCTTCTTCTTTGCGATTCTTCGAAGCGCGATAGTTAAATTACAGTTTCCCATTTCTTTACACAGTTCTTTGCATTTTTATTGAACTCTGCAAGGTCTTTTGAGCTGCAGAGGTTGGGTAGTAGAGCGCAGACAAGGGAGTGTTCCATAGTATGGTCTGCTTCTCCACATTCACAGGTGGTTGGGTCATGCTGAAACTAATTTATGCAGCAAGTGGTATAATTTTTTTTTATTAAAGAAAGTTTGGTAAAAGGTAATGATTTTTGCAAATGAGACAATTAATCTCAATAAGCTGTTTTCTGCTCCGAAGGCAAATGAGTTTAATTGAATGAATGCCTCTAATCAATCGTATCCGACTCTGCTTTGGTGAATGGATGGTGATGAGCTGTGACGCATGGGTGGAGGTACCTGCTCTCCAGGGCTCCGACCACAAGGGCGATGAGGTAGCTGGGAATCTGCACCTGCAGCACAACACCACAGCGAGGATTACGAGGCAGCTCAGTACAACCGGCTTTCACCGACAGCGCTGAAACCCTGGCTAACGCACACTCCGCAGCTCCACGACCATTATGCTCATAAATGCGGTCACGAGTTAAGTGGTATTACTAACACGCTTTTTTATTTAAGTTAATCAACAAATCAGTTGTCCTATATATCCCCCGCCAGTACAGGATAGTTAATAGATCAAGTCAAGATTGAAAGTGTACCACACTTCGTAAGAGCATTTGGTGGGACACCTGTGCTGGTGGCCCTGGGGCAGTGGTGGAAATTCCACATTCTCACGACGGGGCCCGGTCTCTCCGTTAAGTGGCACACATTACACAGTGAGAAATCGAGATGAATTGAGATATATAGCAGAGAGAGAATGCAACGGAAAGGTGAGAGAGAGGGTCTGCAGCCCGTCAACACGGAATAAGCTGCCAGTCGCTATCTGTGACACATCATAGTTTGCTACTAGACTGAACTCTCGTGTGCTATAAATCCGGCTGCTACCCACGGACACAGCGCCAATAGTCTTGACTATGACGATGTGCGGACATAAATTCCCTTTTTCTGGCTGACTCGGAGGGAGGCGAGCAGGTTTAACGTCCAAATGACCGGTGGATTGATAGTCTGTGAAATTATTTAAACGTAAAACGCGCGACAATTTAAGAAGGAGAGAGAATGCGGTAGCAATTACAGAAAACCCGACTCAAATCGGCCCAGCGTTGTGGTCAGCTCGGGTAATCGTGGAGGGCCACGGGCAGTGCCTGTCAGCATTTGATGGATTAAAACAGGCCGTTCGAAGCCCAGGACAGAAAGTACATAGATGTCTACTAGGGCTGTGATTTTCTATTTAAATTGCTCGATAATAGCCACGGGGCCAGTCCCTGCAGGAAAGCTGTTTGTCAAACTCAGCACATGTACCATGCGAGTTAGCACGTGTTCGGTTGAAAAAGGCACACTTTGAACTCAAATGCTAAGTCACAATGTGCAGTGTTTCACCGGCGTACTGCAAAGCATGCACACAACCTTATCCAACTATTCATTTTGAGGGATTTATCTTTACTAGGCAACACCTAATTGGGGGTCAAGGTAGAAGCGTTCACGTCGCGATCCCTGTCAGGTAATACTTGGTATTGCTTGCGAATTCTACCAAACACTTCGAGGCCGAGGAGCTGAAAGACAACGATGTCCAGAGGCTAACCATCGTGCTTCGAAGAATCGCAAAGAAGAAGATTGTATTACTTGGGAAACAGAAATATTGACAACCCCCCACAATGGTACGGTGATTAGCGCTGTCACCTCACGGCAAGAAGTTCCCGGGTTCGATTCCCGGCTCGGGTGCCTGTCTGTGTGGAATTTGTATGCTCTCCCCGTGTCGGTGTGGGTTTTCGCCGGGTACCACGATTTCCTCCAACAGTCCAAAGACATGCTGCCCTGAGATGTTGTAACTTGCTTAGCCCTCCATGATGGACAACTGTTAAAGAGAGCTTCATTCTGCAACGGTTCCTTCCAGCTTAAATAACAACTGACTGGGTGAGATTCTTGCACGAGAAGCTGTGTACAGCCAATCACACGGCTCATCTCCATCGGCAGCCATTCGTCGCAATTCCATGTTCCTGTGACACGAGCCAGTCGATCCATCGGGTAAAATGCGGTGAATTCTTACTAAGTGTTATTCCTTTTATCAACCCCTCAAGGATGATGGGCTGTTTCACCTCCCCGAGCAGGATTACAGCTCACCACCTGTGGTCAATTAAGATCGTAAGGTGTGCTTTTTTGTAAGTTGTGCGTTGTAAAATCAATTGTAATTTAAGCTAACATTACTGAGGCAAGCATAATTATAACTGCCCTCGTGACTGCTCCCCAGCTTCTGAATGCGAGGCGAGCGTGCTGGCCACATCACCGCCCGACTCGCTCACAACCCCACGTGTGTATTTCACGACGACACTTTCACTTTTGCAAACCTCGTCAAAGTGATTTTGCGACGCCCGTTCGGCCGCTCTCCTTTTGGCGGCTTAATCTCCGCGGATGTCATCCCTCACCTCACGCTGTCCAGATCCACTTGGTTTTGTTTACAGTGAAATCCTAACTTTGCGCTCGTTCGCGGGGCGCACGTGCTTCTGTCTCTCTGCCCGCGCGTCTTTCCATGCTGCTACGCGACCTAGGTAAACACGCTAAATATATCGTTCATCCATCATTTAAGCCTCACCAAGTCGGTAATGCATATTGGTAGCGTGTGCGCCAACGCACGTACCAACGCCGCATCGCCCGCTGCCAATCGCGTGTTCCGCGGCACCTTCCCGCGATTGGACTTTGCGACGCGCCTCGTAGGGGATGCTCACTCACTTGCTGAAATCAAAGGCAGTTGAGAGAGCAAGTGCCACCGATCTGGATGTCCTATCGGTCAATGGGATCTTATTGTTGGTATTTCTTGTTTTAGCAATGGAAACGTTTTCACGGTGATCGTCCCAACAGGACAAGGCTCTTGAAGCGGCGGGCCTCATGGGACAAATGGGGCCCGAGAAGGCTGAACTATGCCCTGCTGAGGGATGAAGAGATACAGATAACCGTGATGAGAGACAAACACGAGAGGGAGATGAGAGGGTTGGAGACAAGTGGCAATGATTCGCAAGATGATCAGCAGGGGGTGGAAGCCCTGGACACAGCAGATACAAGTCCGTGGTCTTGCGTACAAACGAAACAACATCACCAAACCGTGAAATGTCGTGACACCTGCACGTGTGACGTGATGTGGTCCACCAGCACACGCCAATCGTATTACGTGGCCGCTAGAAACTATAGCTCAGGAACCGTGCTGCAGGGAAACTCTGCCTCTTGCCGCAGGAATGCGCAAGTTCCACCCGTGACTCTGTGACGGGCCAACAACAACGACGAATACGGCACGATGCTCGATTGATGACGGAGTCACTAAGACTTTTGAGTGGCTATATTTACTTTATTATTTATCACGACTCTCACAGTGGTGTCGGCCACTCATGCCTCAGAGTGCTGCAGCTGAACCAATGGTTGTCCTGGGAACTTTACAGGACTGAGAACCACAGATGCTGTCGGGGTGACTGGGAGGCTCCCCGAGTTTGACACGCGCTCCGCTATGTCATTTACTGACAGATTCAATGTACTGATGCAGGTTTTCACGGTTTAACGTATAGGAATTTCTCTCCATAGCTGTTCTGTCGGGATGGCCGTGTCGAGTGGTATTCTCTGCTGGTATGGCCGCTGACACTGTACAAGCTCTCGTCCGCCCAGGGTTTCTGAAATCAGTGTTACCTTGTGGTTACATAGAAGGATTGTCCCGCCATTGTGGGAACGTTCTGCTTCTTTTTTGTGATTCTTCGAAGCACGATGGTCAGCTTCTGGACATCGTTGTCTTTCAGCTCGGCTTCGAAATTCCACCAGATCAGGATGACGAGTGGAGGTGCACGCTGCCCCATCACTCAAGAGAGCAGAGAAGTGTTTAGTTTACAGTTCTTTATGAACCCACTGCTGGATGAAGGCCTCCCTATGTCAAGTCAGTCATGGGGGTTGCTTGACCATACTTCACCACCACGCTGGTCAGTGTGGGTTGAAGGTGGGGATACATAGCTCAATACAGCAATAGATGCTGCTGCACTGCCCACTGCTGCACACAATGTAGCCATGCAACCTATAACACCCTGTTAAGCTGGGTGGTTGCCCGTCCAAGCATTACCCAGGCTCCTATCCGCTTAGCTTCTCAAAATATTATGAGATTATCCAGATGACTGTGGTCGTAGGTCGATTGTATCATATATTAAGGTTGAAAAAAGAGAAAGTCGAACACTAGTTTCCGAATGACGCCAGCAGCCGCGAATAACCACCGTGCAGTCTATTTGAAGTGGCCACTCAAAGTGAAGGTCAGACGACACAAACATCCGCATGTCAGGAGGTCAAGCAGCAATATGAAAGGAGTCGCTTTGCTCGGCTCGAGAAAGGTCGCCGCGTGCGTTGTCGTTACGCACAGCGGCCAACTTGTTTTCCCGTGTCCTGCTATTTACCTTGAAGCTATCTCTACACAGGTGTTTTCCGAGTAAATATGGCCACGCACACACGCGCAGTGGCGGCGGCTTACCGCAACTAGCCGTGACGAGGACACGTTCGCAACGTCAACCTGACTTCCTGCTCAAGGAAGCGTCAAGGCTGCAGTGCTCATCTCCTGTTTACAGCCCTGGGTCCGTGGTGGGAACTCTGCGTTCTCATGGTGGGGACGAGTCCCTCCTTTAGACAACCACTCTTGCCTACTCATGTTGATGAAAATTTAACGTATTTGTTTCATCATAAGCAATATTCAATCCAACCAAAATAACTCGTAAAGCTCGTGAAAAGTAACTATCAAAAACTGCACTCTATACTTTACACATTTTTTGTTACAAATATAAAATTGGGAATGCGAAAAAGGCGAAATTCCGATGCCCGAACCAAGTGCTGTGTGTGGAACAGATGTAGGGTTGAGAAGACTTATAAACAGCCGAGTTGAGCAGATTTTGCAAATGTGTCCATGCTCGCTGTTGAAGACAGTGTATTCTGCGGTGGATTTGAAACATGAATGCATTTGATCCTAGTTTAGCTTGATGTACGCACTATGTAGCAAACCTCTCTGAAAAGACCGTATTTAACCGTAGAAAGTGTGAGTAAACGTGACAGTTAATCGCAATCGATTCAAGTGAAAAAAGTGTGTTCGCCGTGGAATTTTTTGTCTCATTGAAGTGTGCAGTATTACTGAAAAGATTGGGAACCGCTGCCCTGGTCAATAAGAGCGGGTGACACATTTATCAATGCCGCCGAGTTCTGTGAACGCGGGCCCCAGGGCCCTTAACGGGGGTTACGGAACACAATGCGATGTGCCTTGAGCGCATGGCCACACCACGCACATCCGCTTGGAATCCCAAGAAAGCCGTGAAAAATTCAACCAATGTTGACTTGCCACGAAGGACACTCAATTTATTGCCCCTGGAAGAATGGTGGGCTGAATTAACCCTGAGAACAGACCTTGAAATGTTGTCTCCGGCGCTCTGAGAACAGTACCACCCAGAACGGGAAATGTTTAATTCACACAGAGAGCCGATTTGTGACCTCCAAGTTGAATGTCAGGAAACTGAGTCCCATGCCTTGGTGTGAGCCATAGGGTTGTTTAAATTAGCGAATGAGATCACGCTATCTTTGCCATGTTTGAGCAATTTGCAGAGAGCGGTGAACAAAGTGTAGCTCAGTTATCGCTCACATCTTCATGTGTTCGACCCACTGGGTTGGCCGTCGTTGCAGAGAAATGTTACAACCATCTACTCCGCTGTGAGTGGCCTGGTCCACGTCGCAGTGCTGGGAGTCTTTCTCCTCCATTCCCGAGGTTGGAGCTTCCTTTTGCTGGCTGCGTCGCTCTGCCGTGAGTGGCTGGAGCCACTCCGTGTTTGCAAGTGTACCACCCCACAGGATGAGGGAAAATTGCTGATGCGTATTTGGGATTTTACACGTGTCCTATCCTGAGGATAGCCCTGTCTTGTGCCCTGTGTCGGCTGGGATAGGCGCCGGCTCACCTCGGCCCTCTACAGGATTAAGTGGCTGCTGATTATGAACGAATGGATAGCATTCATGGCCGCTTACTGCAAAAATGTGGCAGGGTGGTGCGGTGATAACATCTGCGCCTCACCGAAAGAGTCCTGCCCAAGGCAGTTCGATTCCCGCCTCGGGCGCCTTTCTGTGTGGAGTTTGCGTGTTCTCTCCGCCTGCTCTGCGTGGGTTTCCTCCGGGTTCTCTGGTTTCCTCCCACGACTAAAAAAAACCCTCGTTAAAAAATTGGTCGATAACATCATAACATGTTGGAAAGCAGTGTCTGGCAGGTTGGCGCCGGCTGACCGTCTGGCTGACTCATCCCCCCTCTGCGATTTCCTTGCTAGGCCTCCGTATCTCGTCCATGAGCGAGCGTGGAACGTGTGCGCGTTATAAACGGTGTCACTGAAAGAGTCATGAGATTTACAGGGCTGCCCTGAGTGAAGAGACAGTATAAAGTAGTAGCAGAATGACTGGGTACGCAATGGGACACCAGAACGTGCGTTGCCGGTGCTGCAGATTGCAGGAGAGGCCGACTTACGGTCTGCTTGAACTTGTGGACGACGAACTCTGCGTCTTTGGGGTCAGGCTCGCTGCCGTCAGACAGGGCACTCATGAGAGCCACCAGCGCCTTGGGCACGGACACCTAGACACGGGGACACAACCACGATCACTCCTCTCGCGCCGTCGTGGCACATCAACAGTCGGCCGCAAACGTGTCCATCAAATACGTTTACGTACGAGTGGCTCAAAAGGTTAGTTGTTCTTCTTCCTGCAAATGGCAATATGTCTCGTGACTAACGAGGTCCGTTAGTCACGAGGGGCTCCGGGGAGAGTCCGTGCAGTCCCACTGTTCCTCCGTCGAAGGAGCATGAGTGTGTAATGACCTTCAATGTATTATCCATTCCCTCTACTCTTTCCGTTCACTGCCAGGTCAGAAAGGTACTTGTTGTATTTCTCCTAGAGGCCCCTTCACTGCCCCCGAAGGGGAGGTGTCTCATTCAGGGCTCCATCTCTGCATGATCCGCCAACCTCAAGTCCAAGTCACTAGCTTAGGGGTGACTTGGGGGTTTACAGCCGTCATTCACGCCAGCGTCCGACCGTTATTCAGCCTGGCGTCACGACGGGCTTGGCACAAACGCGGCATCTCAGGGTGACCAGCTCGCTCCCATTCCACAGGCCTCGGAGCCCCCGAGGCCTCTGCAAACGCGACTCGCTCGGTACAGCTGGTGCTTTCATTTACACGGTCACGAACGGCACTTAACGTCGCTGGGTTTTGAGACCCTGATGCTACTATCCGATCGCCCTCGCGTAACTTGACGGCTCTAGGATGGGGAAGAGTTTAATTAACCGACGCACCGGTATTAGCGCTGCGAAGGCACAAGTTTTGTTTGGCAGCTATTTCTTGCGTGAGCGTGGGCGCGCGTGTGCCTATTAAAGGTTGCGGCTCAACTTCCAAATGATTTACTTAAACGCCGCGATTTATGTATAAATAGCACACGGGTTCCATAGGGCCCGGCCAAGGTTCATGGCGGCAGTGGCCCCAGCAACGCCGCTCACACATACGGTGGAAGCGGCCCCAATAATGCTGCTCACGCGTACAGCACTCAGCGGCTGTGGCCTCTGTAATGCCACTCACACATACAGTGAAAGTGGCCCTAGTAACGCCGCTCACACACGCAGCGGTGAGCCGCCGTCGGGGAGTTTAGGCACGCCGTTGGCACCGTTCATACACGTTACAGTGGCGTAAAAGCCCACTTGAGGCAAAAAGACAAACATCTTATACAACGGAACAGAATAACAAAACATTACGGCCGCTCGTGGGCGGTCGAAAATTGACACCGAGATTAGGACGTAGCGGCAGGTGCCGTAGCGCAAACACGTGACAGCAAACCGATGGAATGATCACCCGTGTCAAATAAATATAGGCTTGTGGAATCTAAATGTGTGTGACTTAACAAGCTTAGCCTTTAGCCTCAACATGTCCGTTCATCGCGATGGCACTAACACGAGCTTACTAGAGCAAGAAAACAGCCGTGGAAACATTTAAACCCAATTCCTTACAACTACAGAATTAGACGGTGAAATGTGAGGTGGCTGGGGGGGACCGGAGGGATAATGTCTGCATTTAAGTGTGCACCGCTATGTTCTTCGGGTCAAACAGAGGCAGCCACCCGGTGTTAAAGCACATACACTCTGACGTAACTCAGGTTGTGCTGGTTGCGGCGGTTGTGGCGGTGGCGAGGGCACTGCGGTGCGTTTCACTCTGCATCGCCGCGTCGTTACCTTGGCATCGTAGGTGAACTTCAGCGACGGGGTGTCCTGGCAGGGGACCATGCTCCGGCTGTGAATTGCCTGGACAGACAGAGCGCCAGTTTGCGTGAGTATCGTAACTGTCAATACTTAAGTAAAAAATAACGATACAATTTGTAACGCGCAAATTTCACGTCTGGTCACGGTCAAAAACACTGAACGGAGGCACGAGGAAACCACGAAGAGGCGAGGGGAAGGCAGCCATGCAACCAGCCGGCGCGAACATTTGCCAGACACTCGGTACATATTCACATTATAGCTTCAAAACACTTTCACTCTTTTGGGGCAGAGTCCCTTCCATATCAGTGGCTCTTCAAGTAGAGTGTCTTTCCAGGCGGGGATTTTCCTTGGTATTTTGGATTTAAACATTATCGTTAAAGGCTCAACGGGCGTAGTGGTGGTGTCGTGCTTAGCTTGCTGCCCTTGGAATCTGGCAGCCGGCTAACATTAGTGACGAGTGACATCTAAATGGGTCCTGGGCCCTCTGCTAGGTATCACCACTAAAGGAATTGATCACTGGGAGAAAGCATTGCTGTGCAGTTGAGAAGAGCCCAGGTGGCCTAAAGAGACGTCGCAACACACATTGAGCTTTTAACGCATTCATTCATTATTTGATACCTTTAACAGTACTCTACCATGCTCGTCCGTGCAGATTGGGAAAGGCAGAGGGGGCAGGTCAGGACTGGTCCAGAGAACACTCGACCACCAATGTTAGCCATGTCTAGGTCTCAACCTCAGGTCGCCAGGTTCGCTGCCCAGTGTGTAAACCATTGCGCCACTGCTCCACCGCGAGCTGTGTGTTGCAACGGCCGAGTAATTGAATGAACCGGCGGACTCCAGGGCATCCCTTCAGTTAGAGGCTGTTACACTCCCCAACACATGTCCTAACAATGTTTCAGTTGACGAGCCATATTTACATAATTCCATTTCCCAGCTGCGAACGTGTTAATGCGACGGCTTGGGCTGTTAGTGAAACATTAAGACGGCGTTACATAAGTTAACAGAACATTTAACGAGCAGTAACTGGGAAGATGCAATCATTGACGATCCCACCGGGCGAAACTGGACAACCGCCGGGGAGCGACACTCGCCACCGGGCCGTTTTACGAGGAGTCGGCAGTTTGTTCCCCACCGCCGCTGGGCGATAGAAGCAACGGAATAACTACGGCAAGCTGTCAGCAGTTAGGCTATAACCCTCCCGTGTAACATTCGTAATCATTGTGCGCGCCGGTGTCGTAGCCATCATCAATAAATAATAAAAATACAATTTATAACGCGTGCTAATTCCACACCTGGTTATTGATGAGGCGCGGATACTGAGGGAGGGGGGGGAGTCAGGCGGTCAGGCAACGCCATCCCGACAGACACTGCGTCCTATATATTACGATGTTATCGGCCAATTAATTGACGAGTGTTTTTTTTAAGTTGTGGGAGGAAACCGGAGAAGTCGGAGGAAACCCACGCAGAACAGGGGGAAGCACACATACTTCGCACAGAAAGGTGCCCTTGGTGGGAACTGAACTGCCTGGGGCAGGACCTTCTTTCTGTGAGGTGCAGATGTTACCGCCGGATAGTCACCCTGCCGCCCGATCCGCCATGGTCAATCCGCTATCGGATGGAGTCGCACCTCCCAGAGGAACCGGACCGCTCCCACGCCGGGACGGGTGAACTCCCCCGTACAGCAGTGGTTCTCAGCCTTTAGCAACCTCAAGGACCACTTGGCCCACTTGGGTCTGGTCTCCACGGACCACTAGGTGGTGCTTGTGGCCCACTGATGGGTCATTACACACCGGTTGAGTGCGGCGGGACTAGAGCCGTTCAGTGGGCGATCCACTCCCACCCCCTGCGCTCTCCGCGGGTCACGCAAGCGCAGCGCGGCCGACAGCCGTCATTCGGTCAATTCCAGAGAGAGACGATAATACGAACCCGCAACCGAATGTGTAAAAACTGTAACTTAGGGTGGGGGGGGGATATCAGAAAACGTTAATGTGTATGGGTGGTTTTTTATTAAAGCTTTGCTGATGATGCAAGAAAGTATCTTGTTTTCCCATGCAAGGGTGGGGGGAGCACCCCCGGTCCCGACCGCCCCGATTTCAGGCTGCATCATTTTACCAATCTGCATCATTTTACCAATCGCCGCGCTTGAGTGGAAACAAATGGCACGAAATGTCAAACGAGCCGTCTCGCAGCGGCGATCGAAGGCCAGCGAGCGAGTGAATGAATGGAACTTAATTCAGATCAGAGGCAAGCCCCTGCGCGCTCGGCCATGCCAGACGGCAGCTGAGCGACAACGCCAGGCATTGTTAAAGTCGTGACATTGGCACAAACGTTATTAATGTTGTAACGCCACACAAGGGCTAAGGGCTATGTTAGACCACGCTTCCAAATATCTGTCTTTACCGCCTCGATATCTCAATGGATTTGCGCG
Organism: Geotria australis; assembly: GCA_036362915.1. Classification (NCBI taxonomy): domain Eukaryota; kingdom Metazoa; phylum Chordata; class Hyperoartia; order Petromyzontiformes; family Geotriidae; genus Geotria; species Geotria australis. The sequence continues at coordinate 790,226 of JAZEWU010000014.1, forward strand.
TGCGAGGCTCGCTCGCCTGCGCGCTACCGACTTTAATCGACGCGCAGGCGGTATTCACAGTTTGATAATTAAAGGTTTGTTTTGCTACGGTCACATATGAGACGGTGTGCTGTACTCGGTGCTCATCTTCTCTGATGAAATTAATACCACTGGTATAAATTCCACATTTCTCTGGCAGGGACCGGTCTATCCAAAGCATTGTTGACATCCGCACAGAATGGTACAGTATCTAACCACATCGAACTACCTCGGGCAGGACTTTCTTTCCGCGAGGCGCAGACGTGTCAACTGCTAGGCCACCCTGCTGCCCAAAAACAGGTGAAAATCTACTTAATTTCAGCCATTATTTCAAACGGACACAACTTGAAAATGTGATCTCCGATTAAACAGTACGGTGACATTTTTAAACGTCCCCTATTCATTCTCACAGCTCGAATCGTTACCAAACTACACACCGTCGACGACAGAGACGGTGAACCGCTCTCGGTTTGAAACGAGTCGGGCCCGTGCCGGAGTCGGGCAGCACGGAGGAACCTGGCGAGGAAGCGAACGGCGTCTCGCTCTGCGTTCGAAACGACGGCGCGAACGCAACGCAGCCGTGTGTTCTTTCGCTCCGACAACAGCGCGCGCACGCACGGTCACGCAGGCAACGCATCAGCTGCTGCCGTCAAAAATCAAAACAATCTCATTAGCATTGCACACAGGCCACTCGGAGGGCACGCACCGTGAGCCCTGACCGCCGGTCGCTACTACGTGCCGGCTCGGGTTAGCGCGTAACTTAACGCCGGGGTCGGTCGAAAAGTTACCGACTATTTTTCTCGCGTCCCGAATAATGTGGCTGGCGGCAGCACATTTCGCGAACTTGGCTGCGATGCTCGGTAGCGGCGGCGGCGGTAGCGGCGGCGTCGGCGCTATTCATAGCCGCTCCCGCTCGCTCATGTGTCTCAACAGCATCAGCACATTCGCGGCCGGCGCTGCACGGCCGGAGCAAAAAAACCCGCCGCGCATATTTGCAGCAGGAAGCTCGGCTCCGCCGTCGCGGGCGCTCGCTTTATTTTGAGACCGTCACGGCGTTACTTTTTAGTTTCAGAATGTAAGTCGCATTTGCCGGAGCGCGGCTTGATTGAATTACAAGCGCTTACCCAGACTCGAACCCGGGTTACGAGCGGTGCGAGCCCGGTGCTCTGCCACCGATGGTAGCAGAGTGACCGGGCCGCCTCTCGTAAACATGTTTTTGAATGTGGATTTGTGTGTGGCGGTTGTTTACTTTGGCAGGCAGCGCTCGCGGTCGCTCGTTTAATCGCAAGTTTGTCCCCTGCCGCTGTAGGCTACATGTCAACAACACCTTTTTATAATATATTCATGCAATATCCATATTCCTATGGCAACGCCAGTCTCAAGAAAACAACGACATGACTTCCGACCAAGTATAATACGTCAATGTGGTGATATTTACATTGGGGAAAGTGTTTTTTTTTACTTGGTTTAAAAGTAAACATAGCAATTGTATTTCTGCAGGAAATGTCCATTTGAGTCTGAATACTGATTATCAGCGTAGACACACGTTTAAATTTCGCCGAATTTCTCAACAAGAGGCCTTGGACCCTTTCCCTGACGATGGCACACCGACTTCCAGCTGTGCTTAATCGAATATTCATCGTCTATGACAGCAGCAGTAGAGCGTCGTAATCTGTTGATATTTAAACGTGCAAAATGTTTGTCGGGTTAAGTCACTGCTGCAAGTAAAAGTGTGGTTTGCAGCCGCCTGCGTTGGTGAGCGCGGGGACTGCACTCTGAAGGTTATTTGAGACCGCTGCTGATGAATGGCAGCAACCCTTTGAGAGCTCTCTGCTCACACCCTGTAGGATGCCCGAGTCTGGATATCTCCACTATCAAAGCCCATTAATAACCGGCGTCGCATAAATCACCTTGGCGGCACGGTGACATGCTGAAACAGGAGTCGCTGTAGAGAAAAAGACAACGCTAGTGGATACCCCCCCCACCCCTGGGCTGTCTTGAGTCGAGTCCTGGAATCTGTGATTGGTCTTGGAATCGTTCCGCCGTGAGTCTCAGCGAATCGAGGATACGCGCGTGCGCAGAGACTCGTTACGTCACTCGCGGCACATACCTCGAGCGGGACGTGTTTTTTTTTAGCCCGCTCGTTCAACAAGGCCGTAATCAAACACTACGGAAAAATCTCACCTCAGTCATTTGACCTATAAATCACCTGCGCTAATCCCCCGACCTTTTGCCAAAGAGCTTTCCGCATCACCTCAAAGTGCACTTAGCCTGGCACAAGCGCTGCGTTTGTCGCTGCCACTTAGTGGCGAGCGGCAACCGCCGTTGTTGCGTGAAGCGGAGGCGCACCGGCTCGCGCGCTGTACTACGATCACACGCACTCCCGTTTCAATGTCCCGCCGTGCCACATTGGTAGCAATTGGTATCTGAACCTGGATTAATCCTCCCACTAAGTCGACTCCGCCCGGCCGCCCTTGTCTCGCTAGTGGCGATGTTGACACGCCGCGCCGGGTATTCATTTGAGTCCGAGCCGACCTAGGGGAGGCTCGGGATCGGTTCAAAAAATCGTGGCAGGTATCGGCCGCGAGCGGGAATCGATCCGGGGCGCCGTCTCCGTATCGCAGCGCGCTAACCGCTCCGCCGCCGCTCCCCGCCTAGCAGCCGTGCGAGCGCACGCGCGCTCGCACAGCGACGCCCGGCAGCTGCTCACGTACGCGCGTGCACGGTGACGCGCGGCGCTGGCGTCACCGTGGCGGCGCGAGGCATCGCGAGGCGGCGCGGGGCGGCCGCGTCACGCGCGGAGGGGCCGGCACGTCCCGCCGCAGCGCGCCGCAGCGCGCCGCTCCGCGCGCACGCGCGCTACGTGACGCTGGCAGGCGCCAAATTTACCCGGCACCTGCCGCTGCCCACCATGCGTGAGCCCGCGGGTCGTCGCGCGTGCACGCACGCTCGCTCGCCGCCGTGTCCTCGCCTGGCGGCCGTGTGCTCCGAGCGGGCCGGCCCGCTCGTTTGTCGGACGGGCTTGGACCGGTGCTGAATGTTACCCCTGGGGCGGCCAAGCAAACAGGAAATCGGGCATTTTCAACTCGCCATGATGCGCCTTCCAAGGACGCGCGATTGATTCTCAGCTGATTGAGTCAACGCAGAGTGGAGCCGCGCTCAAGCAAGAGTTGAATAGCGCTTGTTTCAACCGGCCATCCAAATCCAGCGGTGTACGTCCCGCATCCTTCTTTTCAGAGACCGGTCTCTCTCTGGGACCGCCTCTGCTGGGGAGGCGATGCAGCTGCGTCCGCATGGTGCGCCCCGTCAGTCGCCGGTCACGCCTGGGGAAACCAATGCTGCAGCTCGCCGGTCGCATCCTCGTGATTCCGGCCAACTCGTGACAACAGTTAGAGCCTACAGTCATGTGTACATGCAGTGAATAAATAAATAAATACAAACTGCCTCTGCTGACCTTTTGTAAAGCAGCACAGATCATACTGATCCCGAAGGAATAATAAGCCAAGTTAGAATGTAACCGGGGTATGAACTTGCTTTATTTTTATCATCGAGCTTGTTTACCCAGAAAAGCCTCACTGAGTCTCGTGACTGTTTCCCTGCCAAGTACTCAGTGGTGGGCGGTGACTGCTGTGTATATTAAATGGAGTTATTTGTTGCTTATGATGTCATTGGCACGTTCACCGTGCAGCGGACAGGGTGTACATTTTGGTTAACACACCTGGAGTATTAACCAGGGCGGCCGCTGGATTTGAACCCTGAAACTATGCAGCAATTGGTGAATGCCCTACCGCTAGGCCGTGTCAAAAATTCAATTCAATTCAACTTTATTGTCAATTCTGCCATATCTACAGGACATATAGAGGATCGAAATGCCATTTCTCTCAGACCCCGGTGTTGGCATATAAATGGACTAGAACACAAGGGTTTAAAAATACCAGGATAATTTTTTTAAATATATAAATGACATTAAAACAAAGTGTTTAACGTCATTGCTAATGTTGACCTAGCAGCAACGTCATCGACTATGATCCAGATGAAGGCCTCTTTCCAAAGCCGCTGCCACCCTCGGCGACACAGCCCACAATCAGAAGAAAAATCCAATTCTCGCTGCAGTGTTCGGGCTGCGTACGGGTGTGGAGTAGGTAGTGCGAGCGGCGTTACGTAACTGTTCCAAGCTATTACCGGTGCTGTGATTTGCGCAGTGGGAGCTCAGCCACGAGGCCTTTTATTCAGCCCCAGCTAAGACAGAACTGTCATCACGCACACCACTCTCTAATGTGTTATAACATATTCCAGAATTACGTTACAACCAAAGGCCAAATAAAACCATAATACTTTGCTTAAGGATTAAAGTAGGGCAATGCCATTTACTTATTCTCAAAGCTGCCCGTGAGTCAGAAGGGTTCACTGGGATGTCTGGCCAACTCCTTTTAAGTTTTTTTTCCCAAGATTAGATACTTTACATGTTTCTGCTGACGGAGAGGGCCTTCACTAGAGGAAGCTCAACATAGCTCTACTTGCCGCTACCGCTAGTGATCCACGCCGACCGGAGGAGCCGCCGTTTTCCCCCAAAATGGAAAGAGCTCCCGTCTAGAGGACGCGGTTCTGCTAAACAAAAGTCATCGCGATTTCCTGTGTCAACGAGGACTTAGGGAAATGCTCCTTTCCGACAAGTCTCTCCGGAGCACAACCAAGTTTTTTTCTCGCCAGATTGTGGTATTTATTTTAGCAATCGCAGAGCGATGATAGTGGGCTGAGTCATCGCGCAATTAAGAGTTGAACTCGCAAGCCTTCCAAATGCAAGTTGCTCCCTCTACCGCTGAACTGCCCAGCCGGACGAGCTTCGTTGAGATCGATGCAGCTGGCCTTAGGTGGGAGACAACGACAAACTCTTGAATTCTGAGAAAAACCCAGGAAGCTCTAACCAGATTGCAGGAATGACAAACCAGAGTCTCAGTAAACATTCTCGAAGACACAGCCCTCATCAAACTCCAATCTATCAGTCGGTCGAGCAGTAGCCAAGCACTGCAATTGTAAATACACTGGCAGATTAATATACCTTTTTATTATCTACTTGGGTTACATTGCAGCTGACTTTTGAGGTAATAAAAACTGGCTCCCTGCAAGGAGAGCATAACTTCATACACCGCAACATACGAGCGTGACTTTGCACGATCTCGCTCACAAAGACACAAATCATCGCAATGAGCTCCCACCGTAGTTAAATATATCGTGACAAAGACGGACAGCTCTTCCCGCACGTGACCTCGGACGGGCCAACGGGCAGGCGGCGCCCTGCGCGTTAGCGCACGGGATCGCCGGCCGAGACCTTCTCGGTGATTATCGATACGAGCGACAAGCGGCCGCGGCACCTAAAATAACAACCTAATGTGGGCGCGGGGTACGGAGAGGGCACGGGCGGAATCCCGGGCACGCGGCCCAGGCTCTCACGCGGCGAGGGCCGGCAGGAGCGCCACCAGCACGCCGCGGGCGCCGGTTAACGGAGGGGCGCTTCCGTCGTTCCGCGACCGCGTACGGGCGAAACACCGCGCGCCGAGCCGAGTGCCGAGCCGTGCCGAGCGCCGCGCGCCCTTTCGGCCACACGTGCCGGGGGCACGGAGCGGAATAATCC
>JAZEWU010000014.1:803052-816328 GCA_036362915.1 Geotria australis
TGCGGTGTGAAAACATTGCCAGTAGGTAGGCAAAGGCGGCCGGGCGTGGTGCTGGTCACCCACCCCCTCCATGTGTGCCGTGTCGACCTTCATAGGTGCTCGCTAACAGCACTTGTCCCTACAGTCTGTTAAGGCTATATAGGGGATCTTTGTCTTGTCTTTGTTGCTGAGTGTGTAGCCGTACTCACTCGCTCGCTGTCCGTGTGGCTGTTGCTGAGTGTGTAGCTTTACTCACTCACTTGCTGTGTGTGCGGCTGTCGCTGTCTGTGTGGCTGTTGCCGAGTGTGTAGCCGTACTCACTCGCTCGCTGTCCGAGTATCGCTTCGCTGCTGTCTTGCAGTGGCAGCTGTCCGCGTGGCCGTTCCGACTGTGTGTCTGTCTCGCTCCGTCTCTTCCTCCCGTCCCCGGGCGGCGCACTCCCATTGGCCGGCGCCTCAACCGCTCGCGTCTCATTGGTCGACCAGCGCTCCGACAAACGCGCTCGGGGTCGCGGCGGGGGTCACGTGTCAAGCTCATTCATTCATTGTCAGAAACCGCTTCATCCTGTGAGAGGGTCGCGGTGAGCCGGAGCCTATCCCGGCAGACACAGGGCGCAAGGCAGGGCTATACCCAGGATGGGACGCCAGGCCATCACAGGGCACCGGGGGGCAATTTAGTCCGCAGGCCCAGTTTGCCGCTATGTAGTTTCTCGCGATACAATGTAATATTTTAACGAAATATGTTTCAATACCTTTAAAGAGGTGACCTTCACCAGAGTGCAGTCCCCTTTGGAGAATTCAATGTGAGGATTAAAATAAATGTCTCAATGCGCCTGCAGGACCAGCGTCAGTACATGCAAATCACCTGGCAATTAATTTCAACAAAAGCTTGTGTTGGTGTCAGTAGTTTGGTGTTGGCGGCAGTAGCTTAGCCTTAGAATCATATTACAGTCATCACTTTCCACATTTTGGCAGTTAATTGTATCAGAGCCCATAATAATAATAGCATTTTATAGCGCCTTTCACCCGATGGTCACAAAGCACTGCACAAGGCTGTGGAGATAACGACATGTCAACAACGACAGAGAACGGAAAATCAGCAACAATTTATTTTTTGGGGTTTTTTAAAAATAATCAGTGCTGTGGTCAGCCTCTGGACATCAAAAGAGGAAACGAAATAATTCGTTTCAACAAATTCTTTCACTTCTGTGTTATTTTCTGCATTTCCGCAGGACATGCTCAAAGAAATGTGCACGGTATGGGTCAGACATGCCACGATGGCTCTGAAGATACCTTCGGGGACATTGAGAAGGTCACGAGATGAGGGTAGAGCAACAGAATTGTCATCAACAGACCCTCTTACAAGTGCGTGGTGTTCCACTGGCCGCTCATGTTAGTGCTCACACGAGCTTGCATTGCGTTCAGTTTCAATCCACTCCGTTTACGCAGAAATAGATTCCCAAGTAAGGACGTTTATCTCCGCGCCTCCTTAGTCAAGACTCTCGTAGAGGCAATATGTGTGGGTGGGTCGTGGGCTCTACGGAGAGTCTTCAGTCAGTTCCGTACGCGGTGTGAATGTTAGCGAGATGTCGCGATAGCACGCGGCAGCTCGTTCCACATTGACGCGCCACACCCCCCTGATATCCTCAATTCATCCCACAAATCTGGCTGCCAGTCGCCGCAACCTATCATCCCACCAGGGTTGATAAAGTGGAAACTGCTTTGTGAAACGTCAACAGTGGTTGTCTTGTGCTGACCGACACCGGCCTGCGCTTTAGGAATGTTGAATTTCCATCACGAGGTCAGGGCAGCCACCAGAGATGACAATTACTCGAAACAAAATACTTGCTGTAGATGGGAAGTGAGGTATACGTTTGTTTTATGTTAAGAGGACGCTGTGTAAAACAGTTATATTGCCTGATTATTTCTTGTGTTACTTATATTGCGCATAACGACGCTAATGGTTGTCTTGCGTCATGTTTTACTATGGCACTTTTACAAAACGGCAAGATACCCAGATTGTCTAACATGCCGGTCGGCACCGGGCCATCCTTAAGCAACGGTTTATCTCTCCCAAACACAACCCACAACCTACACTTATGAGCTCCATGTCCACGAGTCATTGCTTTTATGCAATTCTCAAATGGGAAGTTGAGAAACTTGATGAAAAAATGAGGGCAGTTGGTTTATATCTAGGTCAAAAGTCTTACATAGGCAACCATCAATAGTATCAATAGCACTGTTATACTATTGCACTTCTTTGTCTCGTATTAACTTATTGCAATTATTGGTCATTTTACCTTTATTAGTCAATTTAATGCTGTCAATTTGTTGTTATAGCTTGTGATTTTCTAAATTGTCTGTGTTGACTAGTTAGAACGTTTGCGTGCCCACTGTGTATTTTCTGTTCTAATAATCAACATGTATCGATGTAGCCTGGTTCATTCCGATCAGGACCATGCGCCTTGCTTGAGTAGCCGGTCACGGCTAGGCAAGACCCTGACTGCACCAGGGTCTTGGCGGCTGCTGTCGCTCAGCCCCAGCTCTTGACAACAACACCGCATTGTTCACCCTGGGCACCCTGAATACGTGAATCGCTTTCAGCAGAACTCACGGCGATACACTCACGCACGCTGCGCAACATCTACTGATCATTCCTCGCCGCTAAACGATCAAAGCATGCGTCTCCGACAGGTCACATCAGTCATGACCTTCAAAACGCGACCAGCACGGTACTCGTTCAATGACGTGTACGCACACACGCTCCATGCCTCCGAATTGGCTGCTCGTGAAAAACAGCAACTGAATTCCAGTGCGCGTTACAAATAGTTATTATTCGGGTGAAAGGCGCTATATAAATTGATATTGTTATAATACAATTATATTATTATTCAGCTAAGACCTCCAAACAAACGCTCGCCACTCATCTAACGCTCAACACTCACCTGACATTGTTCACCAAATATCACTCAACTGTCGGTAATCACTCACCTGAAACCCACGTGACGCTTACCAAACGTGACAAAACTCACCATCCACGCTCACCAATGATCGATCACTCACCGTTCACCTCATCTTCAGCACAGTCACACCGCCGCGTAGCACGATTTCAGTCAGTTTGTATTTAAGCTGGAAAGAACCTTTGAGCTATGGAGCTCTTTTTCACAGTTGTCCAGCGGGGAGGGGTGAGCAAGTTGCAACATCTCAGGGCATCGGCGGCAATTTAGTCAGGACAATTAACCTAGGCAGCATGTCTTTAGGTGCTCAGGTTTCCTCCCACAAAGAAACATGAATTGGTCGACAACACCTCAATGCATAGAGGACCACAGAGCTTGGGCAATTGTTGGCGCCGGCTCGCCGTGTTGCTGCCTTCCTGCTCGTATGTGGTTCCTCGCGCCTCTGGAGACGTCCTCTCTCTCTCAGAGCGAGCGAATACTGTGCGGCTTATTACAAGTTGATATAATTAATTATTACCACCGCAAAACATTCGCGAACAAAGTGCCTCGGGGAAAAAAAAAACACAAGCAGATGCAGGCGTGGAAAATTCAGATGTTTATTGCAAGTTCACAAACACAGCTCTCATGAATCAACCTGTGCAAGGGGAGCCACGACTGCTGCTAATACCTGTCTGGCAGCGTACGTCACGAGAGCAACACCGAGCGGCGCGCCGATGAGGCAGGCGGCCACCGCGTTGGTCCGGCACTTGTTTCCAGCCGGGAAATGGGTCGTGAAAGAGGGCCAACAACATTATTCCTGTGTTTTCCCCCCCCCGCCAAAAAAAAAATTGCAGTGTCCCACGAATGTTTGGCAGAAAAAAAATCCTACATCAGTCCAAAAAAAAATAAAAAAATTCAGCAGGAACTGCGGCTGTTTCGTCACAAACGGAGCAAATATTGATGTTGATGGTCTCTTGGCCAAAATTTAATTTGGTCCCGTAGTCTCAGAACGTCGATTTTTCTCATAACAACCTTCATTATCATTGCCGTCATTTTTTTGGAAAAGACCGACACAAATGTTGCTGGTCTCCACAACACGGCCAGGTCCCCGCCAACGTAACCGCTTCAGTATTGCGCTGGGGCCTGATTAATAACCCGCCGTCTCAAACCCGTGGTCTCAAGGCGCTGCCTTTCGGCCTTCGCTTTACTCGGCTGGAAACAAGCGCTCACGACGACACCGGTGGCCCGGCACGCGTCCGGCTTTTCACAGAAACACACGTCACTTGTGCACAGAATCCAGCTGTTGTCACTCAGCCACGGTCACGACCGAAGATCAACGCGCACAGAAAGGAAAGCCACATCGAGGCGAGCGTGGCGTCAACCCGAACGCATTAGCGAGCACGCGGCAGCACGAGCTCGCAGTCGTCGTCGTCGACATGCCAACCAACAGCAACGTCCCGGCTGAAAAGTCTACGACCAGACCGCGAAACTGCCGGTGCGGAGGCAGGCCCGCGAAGTTCTTACTAAATCCATCGCGGTGGATGTGGCCCACCCGCCCCCGGGCAGCGAGGCTGTGCAGGCGAAACGGCTCGCTTACGGCTCTCGCGTAAGGTCAGAGAGACCGGTCAGTCCCGTCGGGTTGGGTTCAGTGAACGCGGCTAGAAATACGATCGCACGGAACAACACGTTACAAATCGCGTGGACTTCTTTCGCCCAGGATGTATTGTTTTTTGTTTGTAACGTATTGTGATAAAACCATGACATGCGGGTTCCATAACACTTCGTGCGAGCGCCGCAAAAAGGGCCTTTTGTCCGTTTCACTTTCCGAGCGTCGTACGGTGGCGCGTGGGCCGAGAGGGCTCCACGCAGGGTGATCCGTTTACAGATACCCCGCGGGCTTGTCTTCTTCTTTGCGATTCTTCGAAGCGCGATGTTAAATTACAGTTTCCCATTTTCTCACACAGCCCCTTGCATTTTCATTGAACTCCGCAAGGTCTTTTGAGCTGCAGAGGTTGGGTAGTAGAGCACAGACAAGGCAGTGTTCCATAGTATGGTCTGCTTCTCCACATTCACAGGTGGTTGGGCCGGTCTTGTAGCCCCATCTGACCAAAGCATCTTTTGATCGTCCCGTTCTAGTTCTCAGGCGGTTGAGTGTCTTCCACTGAATCCATGGTGCATCTGAGCCAGGAGGGAAGTCTTCAGCAGGTGGGATTCCCATGCCAGTTGCAGGAGGGTCACTCTCAAGCTTTTCCATCCAGAGCTGGAGTCTGGTTTCCCCTCGAGATGTTGTTAGGGGCTGCACATGGCTGAGGAAGCTTCTTCTTGACTTCAGTCGTTGGGCCGGGGGTTGACGTCCATGAAGGAGGTGGCGTTCATCGCCAGTAGCCTTTGTCATCTCGACTCGACTGGCCACTTCCCGTCGGATATCAGCAGGGGCAATGCCAGCGAGGAGGTACAGGTTGTTTGTGTGTGTGGGTTTCAAGCAGCCAGTGATCAGGCGGCAGGTGTTGTTCAATGCCGGGTCAAGTTTCTTGGCATGGGTTGACCTCTCCCAGACAGGACATGCATACTCCGCAGAGGAATAGCACAAGGCCAGAGCAGTAGATCTTAATGTGTGTGCTGTGGCTCCCCATTTGGAGTTGACCAGTTTTCGTAGGATGTTGTTTCGGGAACCCACTTTCAATTTGGTGTTTTTGACGTGCTCCTTAAAGGAGAGAGTGCGGTCCAGGGTTACTCCAAGGTAGACAGGGTGCTTACGGTGCTCAAGTGGTGTTCCAGACCATTTGATGTTAAGAGGTCGGTTGGCTTCACGATTCCTGAGATGGAAAGAGCAGACTTGAGTCTTCGCTGGGTTGGCATGTAGGTGGTTGCGCTCATAGTAGAGGTGTAGCTCATCTAGGGCTGAGGTGAGATTTGCTTCCACTGCTTCAAACGTACTCTCTTGGGATGTTACACAGAGGTCGTCGGCATAGATGAACCGTTCAGTATTCTGGTCCATTGGCTGGTCGTTAGTGTAGATGTTATATAGTAGGGGAGCCAACACACTACCTTGGGGTAGGCCATTCCGTTGTCGTCGCCAGCGACTTTGCTTGTTGTTCAAGACAACAAAGAAGCACCTATCTTTTAGGAGGGCTCCAATGAGGTCTGTAAGCGCCAGGTCTTTTGTCAAATCCAAGATCTTTTTCAGGAGGAGGCGGTGGTTCACACTGTCATATGCGGCAGACAGATCAACAAAGACGGCTCCTGTTATCAGTCCTTTCTGAAACCCATCCTCAATGTGCTGAGTGAGATTTAGAAGTTGGCTTGTTGTAGATTTGCCGGGTCGGAATCCGGCTTGTTGGGGGATGATGGCTGGTTCAGCAACAGGGGCAAGCCTGTCACGACCCCCATTCCTCCCAGCAGGTGACTGGACACACACACACAAGCGCCAACGCGATGTCGTGCTTCAGCAGGCTTCAAACGTTCAGTGTATTGAGATTGGTGTAGACTGTAGAGGTTTTGAATTTAAATGCCTTCTGAATTTTAATGTCTCCCCATTAGTAAACGCTGCCCTAGTATGACAGTGAGCGTGCTGGGCTCACAATCCAGAGGTAGCCGGTTCTATCTCCAGGCGCAGCAGTTCAAACAGTTGGTACAAAACTCGGTTTGTTGATTGGCAGGTCACGTGTGGTGGGCTAAGGCGTGGGTACTTCCACCTCTTAAGATATCTACCGAGTGTTAAAATGTCGGCCAAATACCGTGTCGAGGGGCTCTCTAGAGCTCCCTCTAGTGGAACATCTTCCACCAGCAGTGGCGTGAGCCAGCTATCGCGGGGCTGCAGCCTTTACCTCTTGTAAATGTGGTGTATCTCGACACGTGTCGCAGTGTGTGCGTCATCCACAATGCGGTGGCCACTGGCAGCAGTGAGACGGGCTCTATCCGCGCCGCTCGGGGCGGGTGTGCGTGGTTAGAAGGAAGATCACATCCAAACAAGCGACTGGCGGCAGACGGTTTGCATCATCAATGCAATATTCATCGATGGAAATGCGGGAGACGGACCTTTTATCCCGTTAGTTCTGTAAAAACAAACCCGTCGCGTCACCTCTCAAACCCCGGGTCCCGGAGAGACTCCGCCGCACGAAGCTTATCAAATCGCCCCCTCCGTGGGATGAGCGAGGAGGGTAGCCGCTGCTCGTTAGCTCCCGCGAGCGAACGAGGAGCGGCCGTGACTCCGAGCCACGAACCACCCGGCGCGTACCGACGCAGGTCTCTGGCGGCTCCATGTACGAGGAGCAGAGAGAGATAGAAGTGAAGGTTTTTGTCGCGAGTGTTTTGTTGCACTTTTGATAAGAACCAGGAGTTTGGATGTCCCGGGAACATTGACAGATTTGCCAGGATAACGTCACCCAGCCCCCCTACAATCAGGAGGATCGTGGGAAAGAAGGGCACGGGGCACCCCCAGCCGTGTTCCGTGACTTGCCTTTCAGATTCCTTACGAAGCTGCGTTATTGAGGCGCATCCGTGGACACCGTACGGGCAAACTACCACACCGACTAAACGACACCTGTCGGTTTGTTGGGTTGAGTCTTCCTTTTAATTCGAATGGGTGTAACCGCTGTGAGGGGGCTGTTGGGCTGTTAACAATCCTATTCTTGACAAGTAACACAATCCCGGATTCGGTCAAATTTCAAAGCGACGTTCCCTTCGCAAATTACACGATTTTCGCCGTAGACTCGCAACGCGTTCGGCCCGCGTGACGGTAACCGGCTCGGCGCTACGGCGGCGCGGAATGACGACGACTGAAGGCGGCGCGTGCGCGCGTCACGCTCGGCCACGCGACGGGTCGGAAGCAGCCGGGACACGGCGGCCATCGGCACGGCAGCGGGGCACCGGCGCTCGAAGCGGAGAGATCGAGCAAAGCGTCGCACAACGGGGGCTCAAGTACAGAGGGCGGCCGACCCTCGCCGCCGGCGAAAAACACGACGGCCGTGGATTCCCGGTAAGCTACACTCATTTGGCACTAGCGTCTACGCGCAAGCTGGTGAACACGACTATGAGAAAATGAATAAGGGCGAGCTGGAACCGAGGCGCCCGCCGCTTTTGTGGGCTGGGCGATCGCTGCCGGCTCGGGGCGGCTGCCTCGCCGAGCGAGCGCCGGGCAACGACCGTAATTCTCTGACAAATCAAGCCTGCTGGCCTGGCTGATGCCGCGTTTCCACCGCTTCGAGGAGCGGGCCGGCACGCTTTGTAAACTGGCCACCATCTGAGCTCGGTCAGGTTACTCCAGCGAGCCCTGACCACCCTGGCAACCATCGGACATAGCCGTACAGCTCACGGCGCGTCAACGCAGAGACCCACGGCCGGTGATGTCCTTCGTTAAGGTTCGCTTTCAGGCCCGTGTGTTCATTGCTGAACACTGCAGGGAATTACAAACAGACTAGGCGTTCTCAACCTTTTTGCACCTCAAGGCCTACTTGGGTCTGGTCTCCACGGACCACTTAGGTGGCACTCGCAGCCCATTGATGGGTCACGACCCACCGGTTGAGAATGGCGGAAATAGACAACTTTGAGTAACCTGAAATTACACAAAGCTGGCGTGAACCATCTGAAAAGATAAATCTTTCTTTTACGGTGCCGGCCAGAGGGAGGCAGGGGAGAGACCAGGCCCACTGAGCCTCGCCGGTTCTTACGGAGTCTCGACGTGGCCCAGCACGGCCCCCGGGCGCGCGGGCTCGCTTGCCGCTTCCCGTGGCATCGTGGCTCTGGCCCCAGCTCAGGGTAACCTCAACCAGCAAAGGTCTCAATGCTCGCACTTTCCGTACATCAAGCCACTAAGAATCATTGCTTTCTTCATTTACATCAAATGCAAACTGCTGCTTGCTTAAACATTGACCGTTCGTCACTGTGAGCACGCGTCCCTTGTTTGTTTATCCACAGTGTGAGGCCTCGCGAATGGCCCGGTTGCGGTGTAACTTTTCAGGCTGGAGCCTAGTTCAAGTCGCAGGTTGCTGATCACTGCGTACGGATAACGCATCCCCAGCGGGTGTGTTTTCTACGGTTGTGCTGCACAGCTCTCCGAAGCGGTTTCAGGATTGAGCCACGACACACTGTTCGGCACCACGGCACCCACGTCTGGCTCCACGTGCCGGGAGCTTCTCTACGAACTGAAGCTGGGACTCTCCTTGGGAGCCATTTCTCACTTCTTCTTCTTCTTTGCGATTCTTCGAAGCACGATGGTCAGCCTCTGGATATCGTTGTCTTTCAGCTTGGCCTCGAAGTGTTTGGTAGAATTCACAGGCAATACCAAGTATTACTGAAACCATCAGACATCGAGTGCTGCCTCTCACACGAACGTACGTGCTGTTGTAAATTTGTGTATGTGTTTTTGTGTCGCAAAAAACCTGTAAGGAGGTTGCAAGCTCACTGGGTATTTTTCTGCTGTAATAATAAACATCTATCTATAACGCTACGTTCTCTGAAAATGCCACTTAGGTGAGGCCCCCTTCCCAGTGGTTGGACAGGTGAGAGTTGAGGGGATGTTTTATTCGGAGGCACCCACATTGAGACTCGGGGCTGAAACCTACAAATCTGGCTCTGATGAGCTTCCAACGTGGGAGGCAAAACGTCGTGAGGGAGATCGCTCGGTGACACGGCTATCCCGAAAGAACAGCTCTGAAGAGCAACCAATCATGAATCAAGCCGTGAAAACCTCCATCAATAATAAATCTGTCTGTTCGTGATGAGACTCCCATTTCTGAACGCGGCCTTGCCAGGAGGGGGCACCCCTCTCACGCTGGCCATCACCATTACGAACGCAACTGTTGTTGACAGGACACACGGCGGAGGATATGTTGCGAACATAACGGGACCAAAAATGAGCGTCTCTCTCCCTGGAAATGTGAATGCCGCAGCTTCAAGCACACATTCATCTTCATGGTCCCATCCGTCTCTACCGGTTACAATGTATTCAGGTAGAAAATGATCGCCTTCGACTTACTTGTTTTCTCATAAAGACATTGACAATGTCAGCGTGTTGTTTGGCCCGACGCCCGTGATCCTCGTTCTTTAGGAACTCCGAACAACGTGCGCCGCGACCCAAAAACGCATCGAAAACACATCGTGAAACACTTTGAAGAGCTATACGCAGCACAACCGGGAAGACCTCCCCCAGGTTTGGAATGCTATATCCCAAAACATCTTTGCTGGCAGTGAGTGTGTGGCAGGTCAGCTGTATCTAGGGCTGAGACCCCGCTGTGGGTAACACTCCTCCTGCACTCCCACCCACATCGCGCGTGCGGCGTCACAGTGACTCGGGCCATGCCGACAGGCGACGAAGGCTTCTAGGCGAAGACCGGGCCGCGTACAATCTACTGTCGCGATAAAGCGGTGTTATTCAAGACGCACCCCAAAAAGCAAGTGGAAGCTATTTTATTACAATATCAAAACAATATCCATCCATGCAGTGAGGCAGTCGAAGTCTGCTCGAGATTGTGAAATGTTTGGATTTTACCTGCCACGTAACTTTTCATGACCCCTGGCGGGAGGACAGTGTGCTGCCACTGTGGGTTTTAAATTCCCCCTGCGTGCGCAGGGGTTGCCATCTCTCGGGTATAAAACACCAGGACATAACCGTGGGAACATAATTCGCATTGCCTCGAGGGGCACATTATCACGCGACTGAAAGAATTTGGGACGGTTAATGTCCCAGGGATCCTGGGAAAACCAGGACAGGTGGAAACTCTACGGTGAGCGGAGCTTCGACGTTTAACAACGCGGAGCGGCATCCACGCCGCGGCACGCGCCACGCCGAGGTCGGGGTCGCGGGGCGATCTCCGTGCGCTTGAAAGCGACAGGATTCCATCATGGCTGCGACACCAATCGTTGAGCTTCACATTCGGGAGACAGCCCGGAACACAGCTTACGTGCATCGAGACGGCCGTGTGCTCGTTGGGTTGAGTACTCGTTCCGAGCGACCGCACGTTTATACTGGCTCTCATGCAGTCCGATAACTGCAGTACATCAACCAGACATGGACTGTCACACCCAAAAGCGAGCAATACTCTTCAAGTCAATGGCGGACGGGAGGTACGGCTCATTTCCAATCCGCCCGAAACTTCAAACATCTAATCTCGGTGCAATGGCTCACGAAGCCTCAACGAGTGCAGCCCGTGCTACGGTTCCACGATTAGCTCGACGCATGCCAGACCAGCAGACCCTTCCCTTCGCGTGGGAAAATCCCAGGGTTTACCGTGACACATGGACTTACAGTCCCCAAAACTACACGTGTATATGAGGGTCACTGACCTCGTCACTCCCAACGCCGCCTTTACCCGCCCACGCCATCCTTCTCCCTAACCACCGAGGCCTAATGACCGACCCGATTTCGTCGTAGACTCTAGGTGAGGCCAGCACATTAGTAGCTGTTGAAGTGTGTTAATCTGATGTTTAAAAAAAAAACACGTTGGTACACATCAGGGTTTGCGGAACGGTGAGTTAAGTTCGACAGTGGTATTTTTCTCACGGAGTACTCTTGGCTGCTATATTGTTTCGCTATCTCAGCTGTGGGATCTAGCAGAAGGAAAGACGTGATGGAGAACATTGATGGCACGTATGGGCACAGGCCGTAATGACATCTTAACGTCGTCATACTAGTTGAACGTGGCCTAGTGATTGCGACGGGAGCTAAAGCCACGGTGACCTTTAACATCACGACATTCTGGGGCCCGACCTGCGTGGAAAGCCTGCTTTCACAGCACAGTGCCGAGCAAAGAGATGACATCACCGGCCCGCTTGTCAAATCACGGGAACTTACGGTTACGGGCGTTTGTATGGCCAGGAAGAAGGGTCAGGGTCTGGCAGGGTTCAATACTCCCGTGGAATCGGGCCGCTCGAGAGCGATTGGCCAGCGGTGTTGGTTGGCGAGAGGCAACGATGCACCGAGCCCAGGGTAGCGGTTGGTCGGGGTGGTTTGGAGTGTTATAAAAACGACAAGACATAATTGAAACAGCAATAACCTAAGAACAAGTTAATAAGTTAGTTTGACGACAAAATATTACACGGGATAATCAAACTATTTTTTTTTTTACAGTTATGAACAATAAAGTTAGTGTTTTCTTCTTCTAATATACAACATTACAAGAATTTTTCAAGATAACATTATTTTTTTTTAACTGTAAAGTCGGCCAAAAAAACAAAAAAACATTTTTCAAACGTAACCGAGTACAGTTAGAAAGACAAATATACTGGTAAGCATGCGGTAAGCTGTAGTGCTCTCCTGGTTCGTCATTACATCTCACCTATAAACGCGCCTCATTTTATTCCCATCGACTACAAGTGGTTAACAACAATTCGCGGAGTATTTTTTTGGGGGGGGAATTAGTTTAACCTTTTGAATTAGTTTTACCTTTTCCTCCAAAACGGACATGATCTGTTTTCAGATCAAATCGTCGTCCACATAACCACGTATAAATTGTATTGTTTTAATGTTACACTATCGTTATTTTAATAAAAACTAAAAAAAATATTTTCACTCGTCGTAAGAAACTGTGCGTTGCCTCCCCGCGCCCCCCTACGATCAACCGAGTGGAGAGAGGGAGCGAGTTATCCGAGCACTCTTTAGCGGAAATGTTTTGACTACGAAGCAATGCGCGGTAATGTTAACGTCCCGTGAACATTTTAAATGTGATCGATAATAACGAAGAAAACTTCATGTGACCGGCCTGCATATTTTACGATCATTTCTAATCAAACACTGTACATTCTGTACACACAACCAACATAGAGCAACACTGAGGTTTAAGAAGAAAAAAAATCGAAGAGTTAATGCGCACACTCCCACGGTGAACCAACACAACCCCTTCTCAAGTTCTCAAGACTATACAGAATTTTAAAAAATATAATTATAATAATGAGAAGACACGAAAACAAACACGACAAACACAACACTCAAAATACCGCGGCTATCGTTCATCAAAGGTGTTGTTAGGAAGCACAAACAGTGTTTTTTTTTCTCTCCTCTCAAAGTTCATCGACGGAACCCGAACGTGGCGCCGCGTTCTCACGACTCTCGCTAACCGAGCGTCGCCGAAGCCAAAACCACAATAAATTAGCGCGCACACTCATTGCCATTGAAAATTAGGACGGGACGGGTGGGGGGTGGTAGTGAAGGAGCCCGGTGACACGCCGAGATTAGGGGGTCGTGGTTCAGGGTTCAGCTGCGGAGCCGTGGAGGGCAATTACCCGAGTGACTGGATTGGAGTCTGTGGATTACGTCGCGGTGTTTGGGATTTGCGAGGAAGCCGAGGGCAATACGGATTAGGGTACAGCGTGTGCGTTTGGGTTAGCGGTTGGCATATTGCCCGTTAGTCACTGCGATGGCTGCGG
>JAZEWU010000014.1:816344-829997 GCA_036362915.1 Geotria australis
GGGGGGGGGGGGGGGGGGGGGGGGGGGACGAGCTCGGCGCGACGCACCTGACCGCGGCCGCCGCGTTTCGCAACCGGCGGCACGCTCGCTGGAATGACGCGCGGGCAAGGAAACGACGACACGATTGCACGGGTACTCGTGACGAACGCTCGCGGTGGGCTGCGCGCCACCCGGCGGTGGGTCGGGGGTCGGGGGGGGGCGATAACGCCAACGGAGGCGGCGCAGGGAGAGAGAAGCGTGACCAAACCACGCGGCGGCTGCGCGCTGATTGGACGACGAGTGCTCGATCGCCGCTCTCACAGAGGAAAATACTGTTCGGAGAACGGGGGGAAAAACCTTCAAAGGAGATGATTTGTAGATGCCTCATGGGTCCGTGCGGTTGTTGTTTGTTTCTTTAATCCATTCTGTGCGCGTTTAGAACAGCATGCTCTGTCTTCTGTTCTTACCGTGCGCTGCAAGGGAAGGAGACGCATGGCGAGCGCGTCAGGGCGCGACCTCGGGATTCACGCGGCGGGGTCGACGCACGAGGGTTCACAAAGCTACCGATTCGTTCATTTGTTATGCGTCAATTACAGTTGCTTTTATGGACGCGAGGGAGAGGGTTTGCGATCTCCGGCTGACAGAGGTCGGACCCACACGTGGCCCTTATTTCCACAAACGCCCCCGAGGAAAACCCTTGGCTTATAAACCCTGCTGCGCGAGGCCACGTTGTCAATAAGGGAGAGGGCATTTGTGAGATGAGCGTCTGAACTGATAATGTTTTAAATCAATCAAAGAACATCTTACGGAAAGCACACCACTCTATGCGCTGTATTAAAATATACAGTTACTTTACGGAGCATTTGTAACGGTATTTTTTCTCGCGTGAGAATAACACCATGAACATAAAGGCATGAGACACAGACGGGTCCCTCTAAAATTCCTACGACTAGCAAGAGACCATCGCGATTTGGAAATAAATAATTTAAACTTGTGACGCGGCGCACAGCATTCGCTCGGTGTCGAAGAGACGGAACGACTCGGAGAGAAAGGACGGAACGATTCAGAGGCCGAGGAACCAAAAGCATGAGCTGGAGCTCATCCCATATTCTTGCGATGGGACCGATCTCTGACACGGGACACCGTGTGCTCACCTTCACCCAGTGGCAAGGTTCACTAAACCCACTGGGATGAAGGGCTCAGTCAAACTCTGAATGGGATTTAAATTCAACGCCTTCCAATTGCCAGTTAACCCCTCTACCACAGCTTCGTATGTTTGCTAATGCATTACCGCTGCAGGCTCAGAAGCCGGAAGTCATCTCTAGAAACGTTGTTCCTGATGAAGCTGATTGTAACTATCATCGAAACGTCGTACCTTCGTTGTAAACGTCGTGGGTTCACTCTCCACCATAGCGGTGTGCTGAAGTCGTAACGAACTCGCAGGTTTTGTTCACGTGACAAACCTTACTAATTGGCCGTCTGGGTTGGGGGTGGCCTAACACAAACATATGAGACATACTATGGAAATAAGAGTTATTCTCTGCAGCTTTGTGCAGCGCTTTGTCACCCTCGGGTGAAAGGCGCAATATAAATGCTATCATTATTATTATTATTATTTAAAACAGAAATGAATGAGCAAAGGAACAAAAAGTGTTAGGGGTCAATTAAATAGGGATCACAAGACATGTGGACCAGCCTGTGTACAATGTCCCCTGCCACAGGAATGCACACAATCCACCAGAGACTCCGGGCTAGCGATGGACAGAACCACCACGGGACACTCACTCAATGCGGGAAGGACACCACAAAGAAAATATTTGAGCAAATGTCCTCCGACTGTGACTCGACGGACGGACAAGAAGAACGGTGTTAGCGGCGGATGCTGTTACCGGCAGAGGTTCACGTCTTGACGCGAAGAGCAGATCCTAAGTGTTGTTGGTGCACTGATAGAGTGAGTAGCTAGTGGTCATGCCAAGCGGCTGGTCAATTGGGGTGGAGGAGGCGTCAGCCAGAAATGCTAGCGGACAAAGGCAAACGAGAAAAACAAAAAAGGGAAAGGCATACGTGAGAGCCGAAGGGAAATGAGGAGGGAACAGTTGAACAAAGCAGACTTTGTGGAAGCTTAGAAAATGAAATGAATACAATTCGCTCGCTGGAGGCCGACGCGGTGTGGCACGGGGAGGGGTCGTTGCCGAGCGGCGGCGGGGCGTCACGTGACCGCCGGCGCCATCTTACCAGAGTCCTGGTAGGAGGACATCCTGTGGCCGGGGTCCTTCTGCAGCTCCACCTCCTTGAGAGCGAACACCGAGATAACTGAACACGCGACAGCACGCGGGGAGAGATCGCACGCACGCCGCGGTTTGGCGCTCAAGCGTCGCGCAGGCCGGGCCGCTGCCCGCTGGGCATGGGGGTCCCGTCCGAATTTAAGAGATATTCAACCCCCATTGACAGTGACAATGTATTTTTGTTTTGTACCAAATATCGTCAAAAATTAAATGGCCACAGTGAGCTTTGTTGATGACGGTGGGCATGACAGTCGTTGGCGATGATGATGATGATGCTCACGGTGCTGTACTCACTGTCTGGGAGGGAATGCACCTCTTCCCCAAAGCTCTTGAAGTACGGACGCTTCAAAGCATCCTCCGCCGAGATCCTCTTTTTGGCTTCGTACTGGGCACAGCGCAGGGAGACCGGCGTGAGACACGCTCCGGGCGGCAGACCGGGGAACACAACGCTGTACAGTGACTACCACGCTGCATCAGGGACATCTGGCCAGTTGTGTAAGAGTAAGACAAATACAACGATGTCGGTTGTTGCGGCAATCCGGGTGTCAATCCACATTCTGTCTATGTTCTTATTGGCTGGTCGCATCATGTGACACCTCTACAGAGGATGTCGCCAATCAGCTGTCGGCTATTCTCTCGGCTCGGAGCTGATCGCATCACCATCGCCAGAAGAAGAAGCACAGGCCTGACCTAGGCGGACACAGGCCGCCATAAAGGCCGGTCAGGTTAACAGACGAGGAACGCTCGACACGGTTTTGCCAAAAGAACAGCTCTTGAGAGCAACTCTCAGTACGACAAATAATCTCTACAGGTCCGCTCGACAGCTCCCACTCGGAGAGGCTCTCCACCGTGCACAGTGGCACGATCCAGCGATTCCAGGGCTGCATCATCACCACCGCTCCTTCGTGGCCGTGGTCCCAATGCCGCTACAGACCGCCTAGCGCCTTCACCAGCAGCTACACGTATCGGTGTCCGTGTTACGATGCCCCCCTAGCTGCGGCGCTGCGGCTCTTACCAGCAGGAACTTTGACAGCAGGTCCAGCCCGTCCACGTCCAACCTGCACAATCAAACACGTCACGCGGCGGTCAGCGACACTCGGCGTCAGTGCAGCGAGCCGCGTCTCTAAACAGAAGAGCATCGCTCTCGCTCTCATAGCAGGGATCAGAAATCTGAGACGTTTTGCAGTAGCAACGGGGCAGGATACAGTGCCACTCGTGTGCTATGGCAGGGTACAGTGCGGCCCGCGTGCTGTGGCAGGGTACAGTGCCGGCGGTGTGATGCGAGGCGCCCATGAGTACCGGGGCGCGTGGGAGATCATGGGCTCCGAGCGGTACTTGGGGAAGTTGTAGGACTTGTACTCGTCATTTGACGAAATCCCTGGCCACACCTCTTCTCTCGGCGAGCCTGCGGCGGGAAACAGGCGCAGGCGGAGCACGGCAAGGGGCGTCAAATCGTCACGTTCACCGTCGATAGTTCACAACAACAATACTCCTCATCCATCCTTCAGAGTGGGTCGCGCTGTGTCCAGTGATAGACTCAGAATCGGAAGTTTGAGTTTAAAACTCTGTTGATGGCAACATTGCCGGGAACGTCATCGGAATTCAGTTCCTACAGACGCTCCCGGCGTGGGGAGCGATAGTCGGACATCATCATGTTAATTGTTTTTTATAAGGGCGCCATTTCCTCTGGGGCATCTCACGATACTGCACGCGCGGTAAACACGTGACCGCGACCACTGCTGCTGCCCGCCGCGAGCGTTACCCAGCATGCTGTGCGAGCGTTACCCAGCATCCCGTGCGAGCGTTACCCAGCATCCTGAAGATGAGGTGCAGTTCGTCCTCCACGGTGGAGCCGGGAAAGAGGGGTCGCCCCGCCGCCATCTCGAAGAAGATGCAGCCCACGCCCCTGCGGGGAGACAGGGCGGCGCGTCTCACTCGCGGGCGTCAGCCTCGCAATCGTCAGCATCGCGGCGTCACGCGGGCACGGGAGCGCCCGCAGACTCGCGACGGGAACACAACGGCACGAGCGTAGCCGATTGACCGGGAAGTCGATGGGTACACGAAACCGCGGAAGAATCGAGCGTCCAAGCGATTCGAACGATCGGACGCAGCCGCGAGCGTCTGACGCGCGGTTCCTGAGTTAATATTGTAGGGGTAAATGGACGACAGCCGACGGCTTTGCAAAAGGACACGGCGCGGAGAGAGGGACACCGCCAACAGCTCGTGCGGACGCCTCGAGTCTAGCACTCCTGCCAGGGTCTCCCTTGGTGGACAGCTCTGGCGGCAGCTTGCAGACAAATCGCCACCTGAAAACCCTCCGACTAAAGTAGGTTGGCATCAGGAAGAAGCATTCCGCTCCAATAGTCCCGTCTGGTCAACTCGGGTCAACCTGGATACCGACCGTTTGAACCGGAGACAACATTTACGGCCGCACAGCGTTACCGGTGCACCGTGTGCCGGGCGTTTTGTTATCTGTGGCAGAGCTTCTCCTGCTCGGTTGCCGTTCACAGGGCGCCGTGCCGCCGCTCACCACATGTCGATCTGGGTGGAGTACTCGGTGGAGCCGAGCAGCACGTCGGGCGGCCGGTACCACAGCGTCACCACCTCGTTCGAGTACGTCTTGGTGGGCACCGACTTGGCCCGGGCGAGGCCTAGGTCGCACGCGCACACGAGCGGCCCCGCGGGGGGTCGTTTACAAACAACGCATCGTTCCACGTCCCCGCGCGCCGTGCCCACCAAGCAGACGAGCACGCGGAGGGAAGGCTTGTCCGCAGCTTGGCGCCGCTGTGAGGATGGCGCCGTTGGGTGAACGTCGGGGCTATATCATTATATATCTTTATATAATGGAGGAAGTCTTTGTCTGTATAAGTGTATGTATGTCCACACTAAGAGTAGTGGATTTGAATTCTTCATGAGTCAGGTTTAATCTGCACAACACCAACGGTTTTATGTCTTATATCGGCTTTACTTCCCACTTATTGATTGCTCTTCCAAAAACTTTAACACTATTTCGGCTTTAAATTTCTACGTTTCCACCAATAACATCAATCCTCTTAAGCCTTACTTCTGCCTCTATACGGACGTCAGGGGAACGTGCTACACGCCTGGGACAAGATCGCCCATAGGACGGGTACTCTGCTCATAACAACAATCCGCGCGTTTGTTGCGTCGCAGGAATCCCGTAAAGAGCTCGCAGGCTCACTGGGTATTTTTCTGCTGCAATCATAAATATCTATCTAACGTCTATATATAGCAAGCCCAGGCATGCGTCAGTTCACCGACGACTTCCTGGCCTGTCATCAGTTGTCCCGCTCGGAGCTGATCGCATCATCGCCGTCTAGCGATCTGCACAGCTCTGGCCTAGGCGGCTCGCAGGCCACCGTAAACGCCAGCGATGGGGTATAACGATGTCGACGCCGCGTGCGTGTGGCCGGCGGGCGGCGTTCGCCGGCCGAGCGCGTACCGAAGTCTGCCAGCTTGAGCTCGCCCTTGTCGTTGATGAGCAGGTTCTGCGGCTTGAGGTCGCGGTGGAGCACGCGTCGCTTGTGGCAGTAGGCCAGCCCGCGCAGCAGCTGCAGCAGGAAAATCTGAAACACGCCGCAGCGGCGGCAGCCCCCACACTCAGTTACGACACGAGTCGGTGCAGAAATAACGCCGATCGCGACGACAGGTCCGGACCGGTGTCGGTGACAAACACGGCGCGGATGTGGGTAACGCCGCGGCTCGGTTATCAATAAACAATATACACAGGGTGTACCGAAAGTGAACGTATCGAGAAGAAAGTTGAAAAGAGTTATTGTTTTATTTGAGACGCTGACGGACGATCGTTGGCAGACGATCGGCCGGACGCAGGCCCACGCCGCTCCGTGGCTTTAAGCGCATCGTAATCCGTAATCGATAGATAAATGATAGATGTTTAATATTACAGCAGAAAAATACCCAGTGAGCTTGCAAGCTCTTTACGGGACTCTTGCGACACAACAAACACGCGAATTGCTGACAATAATAAAAATATACACAAGATTCATAAATAACCACATTTAAATCAGCCAACAAAAAAACATTTACACGTAGCATTGCACGCTTAATGACGGGAGATCGCTCCTCGGGATGACCGATCGTCGACTATGCCAGCAACCCCCTTGTCGCACTGCTGCCCAGTGGCCGCCACGGGTTTAGAGCCCACGATGATTTACGAGCGACCAACTCCGCCGTCGAACCGGCGGTTAATCAAAAATTATTGCGAATAAATAATTGATTAATGACCGCGTTGACAGCGGGCAGCAAAGCCGCTCATATTTCTGGTTCGTTGCGCGTGGCAGCGCGTGGCAGCGCGTGGGCGAGCGTCGTTCACACGCACGCATTCGCAACGCGGGTAGCGGCGAATTGCTAATTTTTTATCAAGCCGACGGAAACGTCGACTCTGCACGCATCGCTCTGACACAGAGCCGTGGGAAGGTGTGTAATTTATTCGCTCTCCAGATTTTTTCGCACAACGGCGCCGGCTCGACATTCACCGCGAGACGTTCTGTGCGAGCGAGGAGCCCTCCACGCGTCTGCATCTCCGCCTGCGCTCGCCTCGCCGCGTTCAATCGTGCGCACCGTCGCGGCGCCATTTTAACCGCAGCCCGAGAAACGACCGAGCGGCCGATCAAAACGCCGGCTCGTCGGCAGGTCGTGCGCGGTGGGGTAAAGTGCGGGTACTCCCACCTCCTCCGAGACGTCTGGCCAGTGTGGAAGAATAGGCCAAATACCCTTAATAGCAGCTCTCTAGAGTCAGTCTAGTGGAGGCCCTTCTGCCGGTGGTGGCGTGAGCGAGCGACTGCAGGGCTCAGCTCCTACCTCTTATGCGTGTGGTGTAGCTCTAGAGCTCTAGAGGGGCTCTCTGGCGCCACTCCTCATTGAGACCCTTCCGCCATTGGTGGCGCGAGCAAGACATTGCGGGGCTACACCTTTACCGTTGCTTGCCCCTCCCTGCTGGGAGACCGGTTAAAAAAGAGCCACATAGCTCAACGGTTGCTTCCAGCTTAAACACAGACCGGCTGACGGAGCCGACGAGCACGGAGCGAGCACGCAGAGCGAATGGGAACGCGCGGAACAGGACGCGGGGGGCCGCGCGAGCGTCGCGTATCCTTCGCCGGCGGCTTCGACTGGTCCGGGGGAGAGTCGCCGGAATTAACACGCCGCGACCCGATTGGCCGGACCGCCCCGTCAGCCGCGAGAGCAGCCGTCCGTGATGACACTCGCTCGCCGGAGAGGCTTAACGTGTCGCTAGAGCGCTGACGGATTGGAGTGAGCGTTCTGAGCAGAAAATCCTTCTTAAGACAAGCTGATCCCCCCGCCCCCCCCATCCAGCTCACTGATGTCACGGCGAGAGGGCAATGACCTACGTGCATTGTGCACTTGGCACACGTGAAGGGGAAACAATCTCAACTTCCCACTTAAAGCGATTGCACTGGCCGACAAGGATACACTGTACAGTGCCTGACAAGAGGCCGTATCGATCGCTGGACGGACGGCCGGCCGACGCACCTTCACGTTGTGCATGCTCATGATGTTTCCACAGTCGTCCATGTACTGCTTCAAGTCCTTCTCCTGCAGCAGGCAGACGGAGACATCGCAGAACCACTGATGAGTATCGCATCGCGTGCAAATGACTTGTTATTCGTAGGTGCTGTCGTATTGAGAGGTAAACAATAGGCCAGGGGTTCTCTAACTTTTGCACCTCAGGGCATAGACACCGCATTAATCCCGTCGATCCCGAGCGACTTGAACGGCGACAAGCGCGGCGCTCACCAGGTACTCGAAGACCAGGGTGAGGGACTTGTCGGTGTGCACGATGTCGTGCAGCGTCACGATGTTGGCGTGCTTCAGATCCTTCAGCAGCGACACTGCAACCGTCAACACCCTCGTCAGTCACATGACCACCGCCGCCCCCCCCTTTCGCGTGCGGAACAAAAACACAACATTCAGGCGTCGGTCCGGGCCGGAGCGGCGCGGGCGCTCAGTGACGCGACCCGCGATCGTCCCCGCGTCTCCAAACGCAGCCGCTCGCCTGCCCCGTCGCGCTATCGTCCCTCTGTGGATTAGAATTAACATTTCTGCCTAGCTGTGATTGTAAAACTTGATTTGTGTTTGAAATGTCGCAAATGTTGCCCTTGTTCGCTCTCTTAATGTGCAATAAGGTGCCTAATATTTTTTGGCCAATTAGGTCCAATGCCGTGTGCAAACAATAATATTCTTTTTTTTTGTTTGGTTAATTTGTGATTTTGAAGTTTGTATTTATTTCTGTCAATTCGCGTGTTTGCTGCGTCGCAGGAATCCCGTAATGAGCTTGCGAGCTCATTGGGTACTTTCTGCTGTAATCTATCTATCTATCCATCAATTTCCATGTATCTCTATCCCGGCAACCCGAAGCCGAATCGTCGGGTGGATTTGGAAAGCACGCGCGCAGCGCGAGCGGGATGACGAGGAGCGGGGAGACGTCGCCCCGCGCGGCCGCCGGCGCCCTCACCCTCACGGATGGCGGTGCACGGCGCCCCCTCCTCGTGCTCCAGGCGGATCTCCTTGAGCGCCACCAGGTTGTCGGTCAGCTTGCTGCGGCCCTTGTACACCGTCGCGTACGTGCCCTGCGGCAAGGTCACCCGTCCGTCAACACCGCCGCGTCGGGTTTCGTGGCTTACGGCATTCGCTCTCCGTAGCCGTTCTTTCGGCTATCCCGAAAAGAACGCCCGCCGATGGAAATTCCCGTCAGTCAATACGCGTATTATTTGAATTCCTATTAATAGCCAACGAGCTGCCGGCAGGTGAAACAATGGTGCAAGTTTACGCAATCTGCCCCCCCCTTCCCCCCGGACTATGTGGTGGACATGGCAATGCAGCAAGTGGTTTCTAGTAACGAGAAGTATATCGAGTCGGTCGTTTCCACAGAATGTCTCCGTTATCCTCGAGTACGTGTGGTGTTTCACCGGGTCTTCCAGCATCCTCTCACATGCGGAAATAATCTGTAAAGGATTGGGCCAAATATTTGAAAGCAGGCTTTTCTGGGTTAATTGGCCTACCGAGTATATTTTCCTCGATGCCCCGCGATTGAATGGAATCCGATTCTGGGTATAGCTCTACCTTGCGCCCTTTGTCTGCGTACCCGTCTCTGCTGGACAACTGTTAAAAAGAGCTGCGTAGCTCAACGCTTCCATCCAACTTCAATAAAAACTGTCCAAGACTACTCAAATACGAAGGAAAACTGTACCGATACATCACCGAAAAGTGAACAGTTTTATTTAGCAAAACGGAACATTGTTCACACGAAATTAGTGCCAATGTAACCGGTCACAATAGCTGCATGGGCTGTGGGTGCTTGTAATGGGGTTCGGAGATGGAGGTGCGTGGGGTTCAGAGACGGAGGTGGGCGTGATAATTACCTCTCCGAGCTTGTCGAGCTTCGTGTAGGTTTCCAGTTTCCCAAATCCAATTTCCGACTGCAAGAGCAAAACAACCAAGGGGGAACATTTAATCGCCACGTTCCTTGATGTTAACACGAGCACGATGATTGCAAACTGGGGGAGCGTTGAAATACAACGAACGCATCGCACGACGCTTCACAATATACAGTGGTCCCTCGCTTTGCGATGGCCTCCACAATACGATGAAATCACTTTACGATAAGAACATTAGTATCACGTTACGATCAAATGTCACGATATGGCTGCGCGTGAGTGTGGGTGGCGCGGAAGCCAATCAGCGATGCAAACGCATGCCGCTTGGGTAGCTGGGAAGGGAGAGGACCACAATGCACTCCTTCAGGAAATGCAGATGAGATTGTTTTGTAGTAAGTGCACAAAAAGGCCGTGTGCTTTTTACACATTTACGCGCCTTATTTCATGGTTTTCAGCCGGCACTGTGGTTCTGTAATGACGATGGGTTTTTCTTGTCAATTATAGATTAGACTGACGTGGGAAAAGGGTGCAGGACACAAGTGTGCATCAGGGGCAATCGAAGGCACTCGAGAGTGAGTTAGGTGACATCACCTTCCAGAGCCACTTACAATTTATAATGCGCACAGTGTTCGTTCAATGTCGAAGGTATTTGTTTGAAGAGAAACGACTCTGAGGCCCGAGGGAACCGCAGCAGAGAGGCGGGGGAGCGGGTAAGCAGCCACGTGGTTAGCCGGTGCCAACATTTGCCAGATGCTGCGTCTTATATATTTTGACGCTACCGGCCAATTAAATCGTGTTTTGTAGTTATGAAATTAAACCGGAGAGCCCGGAGGAAACCCACACAGAACAGGGCGAGAACACACAAACTCCGCAGAGCGAGGCGCCGAAGGCGGCAATCGAACCGCCTCGGGCAGGACCTTCTTTGTTGACACGCACGATGTCACGACTTCACCGCCATCCTGATGCCACGACGACACAGAGAGAGAGAGAGACAACGAGCACTCCGCTCTTACCAGAGAGGCGCGTCGCAGCCGCCGGCTCAGCGGCGCGTCGAAGGAGCGCCCGTTCAGCTGAAACTTCTCCAGGTATCCCTCCGGCAGGCGGATGTCGGCCGGCAGGGACAGCCGCTTGTTCAGGTCCTGCCGACGGCACGCGAGCGTGAGCCGGGCGGCCCGCTCCGAGGTTTATTGGGTTTGCGATCCGGCCGCGTTTGCGCCCGAGCGGACCCGCGCTCGGGCCTTCAACGCCGCGCCGGCCCCCTCCACCGCCGCGCGCGGCGTGAGATTGCGTGCGAGCGGTGCGTGAGCGCACGTGCTTTGAGTGTGTGTTTGGCTGTGTGCGTGCGAGAGCGAGCGTGTGTGTGTGCGCGTGTGTGCGCGTGTGAGCACCCACCTCCTGGGAGATGCGCCGGTTCTGGTGGTTGCGCATGCGCACGTGCACGGGGGACTGCACCTCGTCCGAGGAGGTCCCGGACGCCTGGTCGCTCTCCCCGTCCGATCCCATCTTCAGGTTCTCGTGGACGATTCCTGAGGACGACAACCGCGACCGCGACGATAGCACCGGGCGACTCGCGAGTCTCGCGGCTCGGACGCGCGAGGGCGCCGCTCGGACCGTTTGGCGGCAGGCTCGGTTGGCCGGGACGTCCGCGCTTCGTCGGGTCGACCCGCGATGACCCCGTGGGTCTCATCCCGAGTTACGCGGCCTCTCATCTTATTGACAGCAGCGGGCAGGTCGCTGGCCGGTTTGGTCAAGTCCCTTAGCGGTTACCTGGATTTTTTTTTATAAATCAATGCTGAAAGCAGAATCGTTTGTTGGAAGAAACCAAATAGATATGGGAAAATCCTCAAAAGTCCTTACAGACAGATCAGCAACACGATTTCTAGGAAAATCATCAAAAGTCCTTAGAGACAGATCAGCAACACGATTTCTGTACGATGTACAACACACGGGCGCACGCCGCACACGATGGCAGCCTCCCGCGCACGACGTCTCTCTGCGACGAAGGAGGCTTAACGAGCAAAACAAATTCGGCTTTTGATCGCCGTCTGGCGCTTGCCCAGCACTCCGGCCACGACACCCATCACCGACGTCTCGCATTAAGCCGCTCGTCTTATTATTGTTGTTATCGTAACGCGGCCGTAGCCGTGAGCGCGCCGTCGTGCGGTTTGCGATGAGCGAGGCTAATAAAGTGGACCGCTGACATTTACTGCCCAGAGCGCTCGAGTCCCCTGCAGGCCGAGGGGGGAGGGGGCGCGGGGCGAGGGTGCGGCGTGCCCACCGAGCCGGTTGTTGTTGTTGATGGGCATGTTGACGTAGGAGCCGAAGCCTCCGTTGCCGATGACGCTGTGCGGCCGGCGCAGCGGCGGCTTGCGCAGGCTGCCCGCGTACTGGTGCAGGAACGAGTGCATGCTCTGCGACGACGGAGGCTTCCCGTTCTTCACGATGGGCTCTGCGGCGATCGGCCGGGCGCACGGGGGAGAAAACAGCCGTGAGCGCGGGTTCGCAGCTCGATAAACAGATCCACGCGCGACGCGTCTCGTTCCTCGACGGGAAAGGAATTCTGAATTTTGCAGACTCGCGCCTCGTCCCGACCCGACAAACGCACCGACCGAAGGGGGTTATCGTCGATATTCTGGGTCATCATTCGATTCAAGAATCTGCTGTTTTTGTTTGACCTTGCACGACCTCGTTTGCACGGTTTGATCGGCCCCGACTACGTTGTTCATCCGATGCGAATCATCCACGGAATCGGATCGGTCTCTGTCGAGCGAGCGGTCCGGCTGAGGCCGTATCCGTTGCTCCGCTTGGTTAACCACGGACATTCGCCACGAAGAACAACACGCGCTCATCGCGCATGAGCGCACAAACATGACGGTGCTCGCACGCACGATTCGATGAGCATCGCGACCACGAGAATCTATTTTAAACAACACAATGTTCGCACGGTTAATTACTTGCACTGATGTGGACGGAACCATTATCTGTAAACAGTTTGGGGGGTTTCCGGAGATCTCTTTGAAAAAGGTATTTTCGCAGAAGCCACTCGTAGCTTATAAATATTCAAGTTACAAATATTTTACCAAATATCATTCCTCGAGGGCTGATGAAATGAGTTCAACCTGGACCAGAATTTAAATCAAGTTGTTCTGTTTATAATATGAGTACTCTGCATGTAGCAACCACTGGGATAGATCACACAAAGGCAGAGATCCCCCATATAGCCTTAACAGACTGTTGGGGCAAGTGCTGTTAGCAAGTAGCACCGATGGAGGCCAACGTGGCACACGAGGCGGTGGGAAGCAAGCACCACACCCGGCCACCTTTGTCTCCCGAGTGACGATGTTTGCACACCACACCAGGTACTCATTGGAGGCTGGGTCGACCTAGGGGAGGCCCAAGACCGGTTTAGAAAATCGTCGCTGGTGTAGGCCGTGACCAGGGATCAAACCTCGGTCGCCGAGTTCGTAGCACAGCTAAACTACCCTGCCACTCACACACGCATATCTCTGCGCACACCCCCACACACATACCCCCACACACACCCAGACACAGAGGGAGCCCTGGGGCACGAGGTCAGTGTGCTAAGACAGCTGTGTTTGACTCGCCCTGACAGCTGGGGAGTGGCCCTGCATAAACATCATCGGAACGCCTCCCTGCTGGGCAAACAGACAGCGCGCATGATTCCCACTGCCTAAACATAGGCCCGCAGGAAGCGGCACTTAATGTCAAGAGCAAACGCCGAGGAACAAGAGGGCGTTTAACGGCACGCTCGACAGCGCGTCGTTCTCTTCCCGTTACCCGCGACGCTACGGAACGTCGGAATTCCTCTAGGGACGCCGGAGGTGTGCCGCGGGTCGCGGGCGGGCGAGGAGAGCGGCGCCATCGCCGTTCGGGGGGGTGGGCACCCGCCGCTCGGAGGGCACCCGCCTCGGCCGCGCTGGATCACGCGCTCG
>JAZEWU010000014.1:830258-928313 GCA_036362915.1 Geotria australis
CGACAGTCACCAGGTTAAGGGTTCAAATGCAACTTCGGGTGAATATTTTTACGAACAATAATTATATTTACTCAGGGTTGCGTTTCGCGTTGTTGAAAATTAGTACTACGATTTTAAAAATAATTCCACACAAATGTTTTCGTTTCACCCCCCAGCCGTAGTTCCGTATGGCACTTTGCGACCTTGGGGTGAAAGACACTTAAAATGTTTCAATTATTATCTTTAAATAGACGGCAGCGACGCCTAGACCTTAGGGGCAGGGGTGGCGGGGCGGCGCCGCTCCCGTCCGTAGCATCGCCACGCTCGTGCCAACACCGCGACGACAGCGAGCGAGAAGCGGCGGAATCGACGGAGGTTTTCGCGACCCGACGCACGGGAACCGCTCTAAAGATCCGCTCTTTCAGTTTAGCCGTGGAGGAGGAAGCGCTCGACACGGCGCTCTCTCTCTGTGGAGAGCGATTCTCCGAGAGAGGACAAGCGAACGGGCGAGAGCAGGGAGACGGGAGATGCTCACCGCAGTCTCCGCGCGGGGCTCCGTCCTCCACGTTCATCTGCTCGGCGAGCTCCGACAGAGACTCGTCGATGGTGCGGCCCACGCGCAGCGTCACCGACAGACGGCGCTTGAGCCGCTTCATGCGGTCCATGGCGCCCGCGCGCGCACACGCCACGCGCCGCTCACCTGCCGGAACACACACACGGGTCAACGTGGAGCCTTCAACGGACTGTAGGGCCAAGTGATGTCATTACACACACACGTCCCCGTGTAGGATTTAACAGTGTTATTCACACACACACACACACTGGCATTCGGCTCCTGACCATATTGCCGCATGCACGAGGAGAATACAATGGATTAATTAAGAACAAGAGACCCTTGCAGCCCAAAGAGGCTCGGCATTCTCCACCACTGTAACAGTAAAGAATTCAACTCTTCGATGAAATCACGAACCCACAACTGTGATGATTCAATGAATCACCACGGGGTGAATCATTTCCACAAACAGCTTTCTGGAAACATGAATCATGGGATGTAGGTTTGTCAGGACTTTCTGAGTCCCCCTGATGATGCTGAGTGGAATCTCAGCAAAACGTCGGTGCCATCTTTTGAGGTTAGTGATGCATGTGCTCGCTCGTTTGCTCCAACATATCAACGGGTGCACTTCACTTACACACCTTTATTCACATGACCTAAACTCATAAACAGAGCCTCACTATGAATAGCATTGGTCATGAAAGCCTACGAGTTAGATATAGTTTACATGTTTTTGCAGCGTTTGGCCCAAAACACTAACTCCCTTAACGGTGACTTGACGTTTGAACCCAAATACCTGAAAAAAGTAGTTTAGCGGCTGAATTTAGTGAGAGCTGCATTCCCATTTCACAGATTGAATCTTTAATTGGCAATTATAGCTGCAAAATTCTCTCAAGCGCTGCCTGCGCCTGCCCACCCCCTCCAGCGGTCACAGTGAGCGCGTTTTATGTAAATGTAATTATCAGAATTACACGGCCGTCATTCACTCCGCATCCTTCATCACCACGCTCGCTGCACTGTAACTCGAAGCACGTATTGGATAACAATAATAAGAACATAACTTTCAAGGCGTTGTGCAAATTCCGTGTCTCGTGCCTGCCCGGTTAGGGCCGAGACACGGATATGGAGGCACGGAGCTGGGCTCAGAGTAGGTATGCCATGAGAATGTGGAATTTCCACTGCTGGAAATTCCAGCAGTCCAGTTGATTTACCAGTCCATCTATATGACAACCCCTGTCGACTTCCCACAACGTGGGACGTGTTTTATCGATTACTCGTGGATGAGTGACAATTCATCGCGTCGCTGGCAGACTGATTCGTTGACGATCGAGCCGGAGTGATGCGTGTATAAATATTTTCAATTCATGCATCCATCCCCATTTTCTAAACCGCTTGTCCTGGTGAGGGTCGCGGTGGCAGCAGTTCAAGGAGAGTGGACCAGACATCCCTTTCCTCGGCAACAGATTCCAGCTCTTCCTGGGGGATTCCCAGGCGTTCCCAGGCCAGCCGAAGGATATAGACCCTCCAACGTGTCCTGGGTCGGCCTCTAGGTCTCCGCCCAGTGGGCCGCGTCTGGAATACCTCCCGAGGGAGCCTTCCGGGGGGCATCCTTACAATTCAATTCAACTAAATTGTCAATTCTGCCCTATATACAGGACATATAGAGGATCGAAATTCCGTTTCTCTCAGACCCCGGTGTTGGCATATACATGGACCGGAACACAACAAGAAGGGTTTAAAAATACTAGGATAAAAAAAAACCGAAAATACTAACAATGTTTTAATATTTGTTCAGTTGCCCGAGCGAGTCGCGCAAGCTGAACCAATCGACCAATTACTCCAGCTCAACTGCCCTGGCATTACGAGCACAGATCACGCAAATATTTAAGCTACAAAAAACAAAATAAACCGCAGTTACAAACGACACAGTCCCACGGAACAAGCGCAAGGCACACGCCGCTGCAGAGCACGACTCTCTCCGATCCCCGGCACCTGAGGGGATGGGTGGGCCTGCCTCCGCGCCAGCTCGGGTGCACGTGTCCGGCTGTGTTTGTGTTAGCCTGGCAGCGCACGGCCGCCGCCGCCGCCGCCACCGCCCGCTGGCCGCGCGCACGGTTTCCCCCGAGCGAGTTTCCCGCGCCGCACCCTCCGCCTGCGCCCACGCGTTTCCACTGTTCGGGGGGGGACTCCCGTGTGTAATGAGACATCCCCTCTGGCTCCCGCTCTTTCCTGGACGTCGCCGCTACTCGGGGCCCAGACCCGGCTCCGAGGGGGGTCAGGGTGGGCCGCGCCCATCTGCTGCACGGGCCTCCTGCTATTTCTCGAGCCCGGCGGTTAAACGCGCTTCGACGCGAGCCGCCGCCGCCACCGCCGCCACCGCCGCCGCGCGCGTACCGCAACCTGGCGTTGTGAAAAACAAATTCGCGGCGTTTAAGCGAATCGTTAACTTACGTCTCGGCGCAATCGCAGGTCGCGAGGGACAGGGTAAATCACGCGCGTGGATGCGTGCTGTCGGTTAAAAGCAAACGTTTCCATCTCGCCGGTTGATAATATTTCAGAATGATATTTTTCGAGATGCCACCCTGCCAACCCCCCTCCCCGGGACAGCTGGGGCCAAAGCGTCCTCACGTTCCCGAGCCTCTGCGAGACCTGCCGCTAGATATAGACAGATCTAGATCTCGTCGATCGTCGCCTCTCGGGACGTTAGGGACGGCGACCGTTTGTTTGCCGTCGTGGGAAATACACAATCTTATAGGATCTTAGGCGAAGGTGAATTTAAATGTGTTGTTACAACAGTAGCGCCGTGGTGCGATGGCGAGCACGCTGGACCTGCGAGAGGTTCGGACTCTCAGGGCCGCGGATGAAACGCGGGACGAATATCTGAAATTCCTCCGCCTGTCCGCAGTCTGGAACAAATGGCTAGGTGACAGTTGATTGGCAGGTGGCATGTGCTCGGGTTTGTGTTGTAAAGTAGGCCACACACGCTCGAGAGGGCCTCCATAGAGCTCCCTCGACTGGAGGCCTCTCTGCCAGCAGTGTCACGAGCCAGCACGTGCAGGACTGCGCCTTTACCTTTGTAAGGTGTCACGAGTATAGTATCAGAAGTGTATGACAGCATACAACGGCACTTCTGAACAGTGGGTCGCGACCCACCGGTTCAGAATGACGGCACTAGAACACTACGAACAGAACACTTGCACCGGACAGTCCTGCCCGAGGCAGTTCCATTCCGCCTTAAGTGCTTTTCCTTGCGGAGTTTGTGTTCTCTCCCCCTATTCTGCATAGGTTTCCTCCGGGTTCTCAGTTTTCCTCCCACAACCAAAAAACACTCATTAATGAATCGACCGATAACATCATAATATGATTTCAAACTAGTCCAGGAAATAATTTCCCTGTTGGAACAAAAGCTCCTGCAAAGGTTCTTTTTTTTCCCCAAAGGATTTGATTGATAACACATTACTTTATTTATGCAACCAAAACACATCTCATCACCTCGCAGCCAAAACACATCTCATCACCTCTAGCATTTGGCTCGAGAGACTCAGCATTTTTAAAGGCTGCGTGACTTTAAAGGGACTCCGGTTATTAGTTATGCCGGAAGCATATAGTTCATTTTGCAGACAATTACGTTTGAGCCTTTAATCAATGGCTTTACGTTGTGTCTAGCCGATGGGCAGAGTACAGTATCGTCGGAAGCGCGAGCCGGACCAACGCAACCTCTAACGGCACCAATGTAAACGTCGCAAGAGTAAGCACATCGAGATTTGGGGGAAACGTTTTTGTGGCGGCTGCCGCTCGTTTTTGGAACAATATCGCTGTGGCTTGAAGCTACAGTCACTACCTTCGTTGAGCCGCCTCAGAAGATTTACAATGTCTGCCTCGGGGGCAACAGAGCAAATTAATAGGTGGGGTTTAAGGGCGGCATATGCACTTTCATTTTATTACGAAGTAGCTTGATTCCCATCGCACTGTTACACTACTTTTGCACTGCCTTGTGTCTGAGAAATGTATTGGAATTATTGGACCTTTTAATCTTGTACAATTCTGTGTGTTACTGTTTACTTTGTAATCATGGATAATCTGTCATCCCTGCACAATTTAATGCTGCAGATTTGTTAAATTAATGCTGTAGATTTGTTAAAATTTGTTGCGTAACCTTCGGTTCACCGATGTATTTATGTTAGTTTATTCGTACGTTTGTTGTATAACAGAAATCCCGCTTCAAGAGCTGGCAAAATCCCTGCCTATGTTCTGCTGTAATAATACACATCCATCTATCTAAGCCACGGGGAGGACACCCCTCGGCGTTTTTATTTTTGCCGCTAATCCAAAGCCACCGCGCGTAGAAATAAATACGTTTGACAAGCGCTCGATAATCTAACGGTCATTACGTCACACAGCACAGCAACAGCAGCAGCGGCACGAAATAGTCACCGTGCTGCTGCCGGGCGCTCCCGTCGCGGCACCGGCTGTCTGTCGGCAGCACGGATAGACGTGCATAGATCGATAGATGTTTACTATTACAGCTGAAAAATACCCAGTGAGCGTGCAAGCTCGTTACGGGACTCCTGCATTGACGCAACAAACGTGCGAATTGCTGGATGAAGCTCAAGCGAGGAGGCTGTGGATGACCGTGGCACCATCTGCACGACGCGTTCGGCCAGATGACCTTTGGTTCTTTTGGCCTCCGTAACCGTCACCTACGGGAGTCTGGCGACCGGTTCAGAAATTTGTCGTCGACGGTAGCCACGGAACGGGAATCGAACTCGGGTCACCAATTTACTTTTCTGCTGTAACAATAAACATCTATCTATCGATAAACATCTGATTTTTTCCCCAGTGCGGCGTGCGACATATCCGCTCCCCGCACGCACGCAACACGCACATCACGCGCAAACGTGTGCACCAGCAGGGGCTGCTTTAGGAACGTTTGCTCGTAATTGTGCGTTGGTCGCGCTTAAAGGGCACACGAGCGTCCATCAACATTTAATAGCCGTAACGGCAGCCCTGAGGTGCGCTATAGCAGCCCCCGCTGGTGCAAAAGGCTCCGGGTTCTAACAAACTTCCGTCTCGCGGAGCCTCATGGGGGGGGGGGATGTAATCACACGAAGTGAGTCATTGCCGCTTGGCTCAGGAAACAAAACATTGTTATCAGGGTGAGAAGCCCACGCTCTCGCAGGGAGGCAGAATTCACGAATCTGTCACAACCCACGGGCTTAGCGAGGAATGAAGAGGTGTTCGCGCCAGATAGAGTCGTGCTCCCGTTATTTGGCGTGTTATTCCGTACGGCAGTAATGCGATAATTACTCCTTCCACTAAACCCGCCGAACTCTGTCTCGGCAGCGATGCTAGACGGCAGCTTAGCGGGCGGGCCCGCGGTGCACATTCCACGTTCCCATGGCGGGTGGATGTCACTCCGAAGGACTGGAGCCCACTGCTGACTTCCCGCTAAATGAAGAGGCGGGTCCACTCCGCCCAGAATGTGAACTCATTACCCTCCAGTCACGAGTCGCAAACCTTTAACACGGCGACAGAAACATTCAACACAAGTACGATAACGCCTGATGATGCCTCCAACGTCGGAGGCGAAACGTCGCGAGGGAGAGACGTTGATCGCTCGACACGGCCATTCCGATTCCGAAAGAACAGCTCTGAAGAGCAACCATCGCGAGTACGTCCCTTTGACAATCCGCAGCACAGCGAGTCTGTCATCCAGCAGTACGGTACAGAGGCTGTTGAACCATACTTCACCCTGCTGACCAATGGGGGTTGATTTAAATATCGTTTCCCAATGACGAGCGCAGCGGCCGGGAATCGAGCTCCGGTCGACGGGTTCAGAGTGCGGCGCGCTGACCCCTACGCCATCGCTCCTCATTGCAACCGCTGACCCCGAGCATCTCAACGTCAGGCCGCGTGCAGTGCGGAGATGCATTTGTTACGGGCGCGATCCACCGCGCTTGACGAGCTGTGCGGCCGGGCGCAGGGGCAGACGGCGATGATCTGACGATTTCGCGGAGGGATTGATGGATCACACGGGGATCGTCGATGCTACAAATCGCTCCGTGCGCTGGGATGACAGGGGGCCAGGAGATGGTAGCAGAAGAAGAAGAAGAAGCGTTAACCTCTCGCGGGCGTGCTTGTTCGACAGGCACTCCGGTTTCCTCCCGCACGCCAAACAATCGCGGACCAGACAAAACATCTCAATGCAGGGGCCTCACGAGAAAAGTCTTGGGAAACGTCGGAGAGGCTTTCCTGTATCAAGAACAGACACTGTTGTCTGGGTGGGAGACTGAGATCTGAGGACTCTTCAGCTCTGGCTCAGG
This sequence comes from Geotria australis, assembly GCA_036362915.1. Classification (NCBI taxonomy): domain Eukaryota; kingdom Metazoa; phylum Chordata; class Hyperoartia; order Petromyzontiformes; family Geotriidae; genus Geotria; species Geotria australis. The sequence continues at coordinate 837,114 of JAZEWU010000014.1, forward strand.
GCTGTAACAGAGAGGCATCGCCTCGACGCTCATTTGAGCAAATAATCACATTGACCTTTTTGAATTATCTGATATGGACGCCCAGCGTGCCGCAGACTGACCTATCCGTGTGCCTCATTAACGCATTAACGACGCAAATTACACTAAATGCAGCAATAATATAACACGTAATGAAGACCGTTTGTAATCGACCGCCAGTTTACCCGGCGTCCATTCTGACAGAACCCCACCGGCCGGGATCATCGACACAATCTCGTTCCGCTTCTCGAACGGGAAACCGCGAAGACGCGTTCGATCGCAAGGAATCCACCCGTCGGCGTCGCGCGGAAACGGCACGCGGCTCGCCGCACGACGCCGCCACGTTCGCGCCGATCGGAGCGAGCGCGGAGCGCAGAGCGCAGAGCGCGTCCCCAGCGCCGCTCCACGTGAAGCTCAGGGGAGGCGACACGCGGAGGTGCACGGCACGCGATGCGGCGCTCGCGGCGGGAGCGAGCGCCGACGCCGCGACACGCGCGCCGTTAACGACGCGAGACAGCCCGTCCGCCCGGAGCGCTCTCCCCTCCGCCGTCCGGGAAGCTCCGCGCGGACGGAACGGTTGGATTCCCGCGGTGACGATATCACAACCCCACCCTCACTCCCTACATATATAAAGACTATATATATCTCCAGAAGTTTGTTCGAGAAGTTGATTGCAACTATCAGCGAAATGTCGCATTTCAATATAAACGTTGTGGGTTCGCTCTCCAACATACCGGTGAAGTAGTAAAGAAATGGCACGTTTTGTTTACGTGACAACCCTTACTAACTGTCCGTGTTTTGTGGAGGCGGGTTTACGACACTTATTTTATACGTGACCCAACCAATAAACAAGGGATATATTATGAAGGAATTAAAACTACTAATATAATAATAATATAACATTACATACCCGGATCCATGTGATTTTGGGTTGGCCGATGTAGTTTTTTCGCCAAAATACTTGTCGCTGGCCCTCTATCGCCCAACCTTTACAAAGATGTCGATATTTATACGTGGACAAATTTAGAACCGATAAAGCTCAATTCCTGAGCGCGCTACCCGACATTATTCCCGGTCGTCGGCCACCATCCCTTCCAGCGACGCGCCCATGACATCTGCAGCTTGTAGACGTTCACAAACCGGGAAATTGACAAAGACGGCGCGAGACAAGAGATCAAGCGGCGCAACGACGTACGAAGAGGTGCAGGCGTGGAATTACAGTGAGAGGAATTACAGTGAGAGGCAGAAAGGGGGTCGTGTGCAGACGTCACTCGATGGCCTGGATAGGCCGTCCCGGGTAGAACAGCGCAGCTGCTAATCGTGAGATTACGCGTTCAAATCCGGGCCAGGGTCAACGCCATCCCTCATCCCCGTTCAGGGCCCTTAGACGGAGCTCCAGCTGGAGAGGATGAACTTGGTGCGAAGCCAATGGTGGTTACGTGGGGCCCACTGGCTCCTGCCGCGTGAATGTGGAATTTCTGTAGAAGCCCAATGCCCGAGTGAGCACGGAGACGCTCACACGTAATATTGTTTATTTTGTAATGTAACGCTGGCCGTGCGGAACTTTATTTCAAGAGATGCGTCATGTCAAAGGGCTCTCACCTGGCTGAAAGAAAGGCAGTGAATCAATATCCGTGGGGTGAGTGGATCCAAACTACAATGAAGAACTGTGTCTCAGACTCCTAATGCTGACAAATCAGAGTGCCGCCTGAAACATTGGTGGTGAAACCAGGCGGGCACAGCAAGGGCCAGCATTTCTCTATTCAATTCACGAAAAAATTGCTTTCCAAGGAATGCCTCCGAGATGTATAGCTCCTGTCCACCACAGTAAACAAAATAAACTTCACTACAAGATACGACTAGACAACACAGAAATGGGCTAGGGTTTTCAATCTGGGTGTTTAAGTGAGGGTCTCTAAAGCCCTGATAGAATGTGCCCTTGCCTTGCACGTGCCGCTTATGTGGAGACGTTCACAGAATGCTGCGCGAGTATTAAATGCCACTCGCCTAACGACAGACGACCTACGGTTTCCCATAAACGGTGACATTTAAAAACTGGTATCCTGTGCAAAAAAAGTATGGTAATGCGTAAAAACGAGTTAACACCTTCCAACAAGGATCAAGACATAAAACCGAATGCATTACGTTGAGCCATAAATAAGGATTATAAAGTGCCCCAAGCAAAGTCAATGGAAAGGACAACACTATCCGTAGCCACTGAATCTCATTTTACAAATAAGTGACAGGTTGGGACACCTCTTCCTTACGCCTCTAAATGCATAACAAAGACAAAGATCCCCCATATAGCCTCAACAGACAATTGGGGTAATGATAATGCATTCGACAATCAATTCCACGTCCTGCTTTTATTTCACGTGGCAAAAAGCCCCACTTACACGTCACGGCCACTTTTGTCCGGGGGAGCTGGATAGCTGTGTGGAACGCTTACGTGGGCAAAAGGGTCACGTCGAAGTGTCGCCTTGCCCAGAATGAGTGCGTGGCATTTGTGGCCTTGAACTGAGCTGGACATACCACATTCGTATAACCAGAGCCAATCTACCGAAAAGACAATTACTGCTGACTGTCCGCACAGACAGAGTTCCACTGCTGACCCCGAAAAGACGACGGGCTGGGATTTGAACTCGCCACCTCCCAATGATGAGTCAAGCACCACCCAGCCAATTAGCCACTACCGTGTGCACCTGGCCTGGCACTGGCGCCGAGGCGACGTCACCGCCGCGTAGTGGCGAACAGCGGTTGTCGTTATTGTTGCAGCGAGAAGGCCACATCACGGTGGCGCGAACGTGTTTGTGAAACAACGTGGGGATCTTTGAGGACGACGATTATTTATTCTGTCGCACGCACCGTTTTCTCAGAGCATGCCAGTTTGCTTTCCACGTGTAAAATTACTCACCGGTAATTTGGCCAGATGCTCTCCTAATAATAGTCTCGGTTGTTGGTGCGGCTCCCGGGATGAAAAAATGGCATCGTTATTATTTTACGCTCACGGGATGAGTCACGCACTGCGTGCAGCTCATGTGCCACAGCAGAGCTCTCCAACCAGTCGATCGATCCCAGAGTCTTGAATATATTCAAGTGAACATCTTCGACATTGAAAATGTGCACGTCATAAATTGTAATTATTATTATTATTAATCCGCGCATTTCACACGAATTAGGAGTTAAATGAATAGAGCCCAACATTAGACAGGTCAATAATTATTCTACCTGCCTATATTACATTTTTATGATTTGGCCTGATTTAAGCTTATAAATATTTAATAAAAAAACCAATCAATATCTACAAACCAATGCATATCTATTTAGAATAAACCCATCAATTGCACATCTCTGCATGTTCCGTTTCTAATTTGTCACAATAAAGTCTAATTAAAAAACATGCTCACAGAATGGGAATTAAAGAGACAATAACTGCCAGATAAACATAAACTTCCCTCCACTAATTCCACCACTTTAACAACTCCAGATGTTTGACGCTACTCTCTGCTTTGATTGTGATAGTAATTGCAAGGGTAGGTAACCACAGACAACATATCGGAGGATACGATAGCAACTTCGAAGAGTATAAAATCAGGTCGGGCCTCTGTCCTGACTTGACGGCAATGTGGGTTAACGGCCGTTCTCCAAGCGCATTGCACAGACAACCGACTGAGTTATCGCAATAGCAACAAACGTACCAGAGCGAAACACAACTGACAAATCCATAGCAAAAATAAATCAATGCCAAGACTGAGTGAAATTCGGAGTGAATCCCAGAGGCGCCGCCGGACTGCAACACAGCGCGGTGGTGGGCGGCAGCGCCGGGGCGCGGTGACCGAGCAACCGGACCTTGGCCGCCACCGCCGACATCTCGGTTTCTAAGTCGCGTAGACATCTTTGGCGAAACCTGCTTCTCGCACGACTAGCAGAGTCGATCTCACCAACAATTTGTTAATGCTGACACCATCTCTAGGGCATCTATTTCTAGTTTAACAGACGGTTGATACAAGGCAGGAGTCTGGTCTAACGCAGGGGTGCTCAACATATCGCACATCAACGTCCTTTCGGACCACTTGGGTCTGGTCTCCACGGACCACTCGGTGGTGCTCGCTGCCCACTGATGGGTCGCGACCCACCGGTTGACAATGACACCTAGAGTTGCGTAAGACACAAACTGACGTAATAGCACAAGTAGTTCTGCAGTGGCAACCTTTATGGCCATTCCGTGATGTAACGGGAAGCCCTGCCATGTGTTGATGTTCTTCTCCCCGTGACAACACAGCTCCGATCTTACTCTCGACATACGCAGCATGGCAATGACTTCAATTCAAGAATAGGTGACGGCAGATGAATTATGCTTTGCAAAATGATTGAACTGACTGGAAATTGCACATTCCCACGACAAGGCGTTTTACATATAAACAATGAATCTGGGGTGCCCAGAGGGCTAACGACCGAGTCGGTACATGGGGCCACCGCTGCCATCAACCGGTTTCAAACACCAGCGTCGTACAACAGAGCGATGGATTGTGCTTGAGTAGATTCTCGCTGCAAAGCCCTCTCTCCACAACGAGACCCACATCCTGGCCTTCAACAGGGGGGAACCATCCCATCTGGATTCCAGAGCAGCTACTCGTGTGTGTGTGTGTCCACGGTGCTCCTGGTGACGGCACAGCGCTAGCGGCTAATGTGTCACAAGAGATGGCCCCTTTCTGATAAACCGATGTAACAAACCCACGGTGTCCTTGTGAACAAGCAAGGAATTAACCCCAGTCAAGGCTACATTCCCACCATCTACCCAACACTTTGAGGCCGAGCTGAAAGACAACGATGTCCAGAGGCTGTCCATCGTGCTTCGAAGAATCGCAAAGAAGAAGAAGATCAATGGGCAAACGGTGATACCCATGGTCTGAGAAAATTATAGCCACACCAACTTCACGACTAATTCCTCAGATAAAACATTTGCCTCATGGCAGTTTGGACATTCCTGGAAATGACAGGCAATCCTTTTCTTAGCGTACGTCCAGCCAAGAGAATAAAAAACCTCCTCTATGTTTCAGAATCTCCAAACCCTGCGCTGGTATCTCGGGCTTGTGTTCCAACATGTAAAACTACTGTAAGTATATCCTTTGGAATGTGACCGATGTTAGGGCATGACACGGAGGAAAAAAAAAGAATCTGTGACGGTCACAGTAAACAAAAGGCGAATGTCTCCAAAATGTTGATACGGAGCCTGTTTACGCTCGCAGCGCAATTTTAAAAGTTGCGGGGCCAATCTTGGAACAAAGCGTCGTCATTATTCAACTCCGGCCCATTGACACGTCTGGATTAAGTTCATCCCAGGAACTGAGCCAAGTCAAAATCTTGGCCCCTTTTCTCCACGCTCCTGCGTCTGCCGTTACCCACCGCCCTGTGAACTCCTTGGGGCTATAGACAACAGCCGGTTGCAAACGACGGGTGCAGAGGACCTTATTAGACGAGACCATTACGGCCGACTTCCAGAACCATCGACATGATGAGCCGTGGGGAAGTCACGCGACCGTTAAACCTGGAGCCTCCGCGACGTACTGTATTCAAAGGTAAAGGTGCAGCCACGCAATTGTTTCCTCTCACGCCGCTGCTGGCTGAAGGGGCCTCAACTAAAGCAAAGTGGGGCTTCCCAAGCTTTTACACCCTGAAGCCCACTTGGAACACACGCATGAGAGGACGCACGCAGGTTACTGGCATCGCACCGACCGCTGAGAATAGTGAGTAGGATCGGGTGGAACATGCGGCGGGAGGCGAGCGAGATTAACTACTGAGCGGCAGCCAAAGGAGGGAACGCGCCCAACAGAACGCCAAAGTGAAAGACTGCCGAAATATGGACAGGCCTTCATCCAGAAGTGGACTGATCATGGCTGAAGAATAATAACAATCAAATGTATAACGTACGCACATTCCACGGCTGGCCGTGGATGAGACACGGAGACTGAGCTGGTGCCAGAAGTTGGTGCGGATGGCGATGAACACAACCACACACCTGGATTTGCGCCGTGGAGGAATGACCACGGCTGGGCAGAATTTCCCCGCATTAAGCAATCGCCAATTAGCATAAATGATTGCCCGATAACACGAATGGACACAAGGAGACATATACACAGAGACACTGACAGTGACACGGACGCAGAGACAGGGTTTAGGCAGACAGAGAGAGAGTGAGAGACATGGACCCAGAGATAGAGTTACGCTCAGACAGAGAGAGAGAGAGATAGACAAGTAATGATTCGTTTGTCGCGCTGCCCGAACGGACGTTATGCGGCGCGTGACTGTACAGACCCTTGGCAGCGATGAGACGGCGGCCGAGGGGACGTTTCGCGTATCACATCACGTATCACATCACGTCTCCCCGTCGCCCATCTCTCTCTCTGCGACACATTGGCCGAGGGTGAATGTTCCGAGCGCAGCTCAGAGGCTCTTTACTCTGGCACGCAAACAAGGAAGGGATTGTTATTGTAAACTTTGCGTCATTTGCTCGCCTCGGGGCCAGGTTGCGTGGCACAGGAGGTGGGTGGACGGCGGTTCCACAGCACCGCGACCGGTTCTCCGACATCGGCCACGCGGATGAAGCAACGCGGCAAGTTTCCGAAAATCACCTCTGTCCACCCAGCGGTGTAATTGGATGCACCTGTTAGTCGATCGGCAGCTGGTGGGGTGAAGTGTGGGTATTCCCACCTTTGTCCAGTGTGGGAAATTAGGCCAAATATCCTCTGTAGAAGGGCTCTCTGGTGCCACTCCTCGTGGAAACTTCGGCCAGCGTTGGCGCGAGCAGGCAATCGCGGGGCTGCACTTTTACCATCCGACCGCCTCGTTGGATCATACAGAGCCTGTGATACACCTCACTTGTGCGGAACAAAAACGTTCGGGTGCCTGCGTTAAAACTAAACTGACAAATCGTGCAGGTGTCATCAAGCGCTATACGCCAGCGAGGAAGCGCGTTCTCACACGAGCATTGGGATGAAATGGTCTTCATGTTGCCAAACCGAGTACATCATTCCCCACACGGTAAAACAACCGTTCGCTTTGCTCACAGCGGTTCCTATTTTAGCAACCACAGAGAAATTATGTTCCGAGCCGACACCAAACTGAGATTTGATATTACGGCGCTTCTGATTCTGAGCGCTCCGTCACAGCACAGGTTTACTCGGCTACTTATATACACGCTGCACATATTACGCGACGTAAATAACGCTACCATTACATATTTATATCCCTTCCAATGTATGCTGTACGTACAGAAAAAACTCAAAACATTTGTCAACAATGTCCCTTATTTATAGCACGCGCAATTGTGCAGATTGTATTTGCGCATGCCTCTCCTTCCAAGGCCGCCGTGTTATTTCCAAACGTGACTTTTTGTTTTGTAACTTTTTCTCGAGCACCACGGCCAATGCAGCGGCTCCGCCACGTGACTTGCGTAAATAGAGACGTTGTCATCGATATTTCATTAAAGACTTAAAATAACAAGGCGCGCGTTACAAATAACTTATTCAGCGGGGTTGAATTATGAAAATCCCGCCAGCTCCGCACGATTATCCTCCGCCCGCTGCTGCCACTTTGCATTAGAGGCTTACGGCCCTACTTAGCAACTGTGACCTGAAGAAATGTTTGATGGGAATGTGCTTAAAAGCCCGGGAAGGCCCATATTATAAAAGGCAACTGGAAAAATGGCCGAATTAATTTCAGACGGAATCACAAAACTAAACCCTGCAGCTGATGAGATGAGAACATTACTTTATTTTTTTTCTGTGGAGTAACAATTACCGACCCAGGACACGCCGGAGGGATTATATCGTTCGGCTGGCCTGGGAACGCCTGGGAATCCCCCAGGAAGAGCTGGAATCTGTGGCTGAGCAAAGGGATGTCTGGTGCACCCTCCTTAAACAGCTGCCGCCGTGACCCCTCACCAGGACAAACGGTTTAGAAAATGGAAGGGACAGATCACATGAAGGAGGCTTATTGTTTGACTCTAGATTGTTTAACTATCGATCTTGTTACTAATATTCTACCGACTACTTGCAGAGGAACAACCCTCGTGCAGTGCAGACACACAACACGATGCCTCCCACGTGGGAGGCGAAACGTCGCAGAGAGAGGGACACTCGACACTGGAATCCCGAAAGAACAGCTACGTCGGGCAATTCTCACTCATCGAGGCGTGAAAACCTACATCGGTAAAACATTCTATCGCGCCGCTTTGAAATACTCGGGCACGGTGGCCGACGTACGAAATCGAGCGGCACCGCATCAAACCATCTCCGCGCGGAGCGTGACAGTCTCGACGAGCGGGGGCGGCGGGGAGCCTGGGTGGGCCCGGGCCGGCCCCGAGTGGCTGCTGAGCTGATGCGAAGGCCTCCGAGCCAAAAGCAGGGAAGCACTGTGGGAGTTGTCTCTGGACACGAGCCCTGGGCGGCCTTTTGTTTACGGGACGCGGGAGGAGTGCGGATGTGGCGCGCTGCCAACCGGGCAGCGTCCCCGGGACAGACAAAACAAACGCTGGCTCCCCGCGCTAGCGCCGAGCCTCCGCTGGCGAGCCAGGATTTCTCAGCCGGCGCTAAGAGAGAGGGAGCACGGCTCGGGAGAGAGAGAGAGAGCGCATTATCCAGACGTGACTCATTGGCGCGCTACGTCAGCCACTTACATCATCTTGTTTATAGGCACAAAGGCGGCTGGGGAGAGGATAGAGCGCGAGAGAAAGAGGAAAAAGTCCGGGGGAACAAAAAAACCCCACTTAACACGTAGGCCGGCGCGGAGCCACGAAACGCACCTCCAACAAGAGCGAGCATTCATTCGCTTAAATAACGCATTTAGGAGCCTACGTGTTCAACGCATCGGGCACTTACACTTTCACATATCAATCATTCGTGAACTACTGGAAAATCCATGTTTAACAAAGGTCGAAAAGGTCAACGTGTTATCCTGTTGAAATCAGCAAGGGGGGCGGTTTTTCGTACTTAATCAGTTGGTGGGACACATTCCGACAGCAGGCGCCAGTGGCGGCCGTAAGCATAGCGGCCTAGACCTCGTGGCCCGGCCTGGTTATCATGGCAACCAACGTGTTTGCACCATCTCGAACCGGAATCAAGGTTCCACAAGCGCGGGTTTGCGATTACTGCCATTTATCTTCAAAATGACACGCTGTGTTTCGTTCTAAAGTGGGGTTATCTCGTGAGACGGCCACTGGGCTGCTAGGACAGCACACCCACCATAGCTGACCTACACAGTGGTACTCATTTTATCTGATCCAGAGCAGTGATTTGCTTGCGTCGATTCCAAATTGGGATTTAACTCACACGACGCAAAAATTACCATCTCACGCATTCTGGCGGTTAAATATCCCCGATCGCCCGCTGATACCTGCATAAAACTTCAGCCACAAAGTTAATGTTATAAAATACTTTTACACTATTAAAATGAGAAGGTGCCTGCCTGCATTACAACACACATTGAACACTGTTATTTACAAATTAAGTGGAATGTGTTCAAATAAAGCCACATTCCAGTAGCTCAGGTCTCCCTTTAAAGCTTATCCGTACGGGCAAAGGTGTAGCCCTGCAATTACTCGCTCACGGAACAGCTGGCAGAAGGCCCTCCACTCCGAGTGGGAGCTCCTGTGACGGTAGAGAGGATTTGACACTATTCCAGACTGGTAAGATAATCTTAAAGGTTAGAGTTATCAACACTTTAACTCACCACACGCAAACCTGCCATTTGTAAAATGCAGGGTGCGGCATAAGTCACCTTCCTGTTAAAAAAAAAAGCTACACAGCTGAACGGTTTCTCTCAGCTAGAATAAAAAAACTGACTGACTAAATAATGAAATCACTTTGTGAGGTATAATGTTTTTTAGTTATGACAGAAATTGTTCAAAGTGTCCTCCAAAATATTCAATCCACATCCGGGGGTCAAGGTAGAAGCGTTCACGTCGCGATCCCTGTCAGGTAGTACTTGGTATTGCCTGCGAATTCTACCAAACACTTCGAAGCCAAGCTGGGGGACGACCATGTCCAGGGGCTGGCCATCGTGCTTCGAAGAATCGCAAAGAAGAAGAATCCACATCCCATATTTGGACCACTGAAAAGACGTATAGCGCGACAGCGGCGGCCCGGTTCTTTGTGATTATTCAACGTCTCGAACTCTTGGCGAATCAAATAAGTATTCACGGTAAAGCGACTTATGCCGCACCCTGTAGATGATGAATGTTGAGAGAGAGATGGATAACATCTGCCCCGATTGGTCGATTGAACGGATCACAAAAGAGTCGGGTTTTCCCCACCACAAGCGCCAGTCGCTGCAGATAAAACGGACGAGAGTGGAGGAGCGGCGGGTGAAACGAAACGGTGAAACGGGGCGCAGGAATGTAGGGGCCCGAGTCGATAAGAGAGAGAAGTGCACCTGTGCCACATTCTCACAAACCTACATCTGCCTGCGTGTTTCTCTCATTGGCGAGTTCTGGCCAGACCAGTTACCACACTGTCACAGCCCAACCCCGTGGCTTCACCACCGGTGTGTGTCGTGTTGGGATTTTTTTCAGCAGTTCAAAGGGAATGGTTACAGCGAGAAACGAAACTGGATTTGGGTTTTAAATGTCTTAAACACAGCAGCGTATTCAGGTCGATCAAACACGTGAGCAAAACTAACGTGATGGCTTTCGTGTGCAAATGTTAGTCATTGTATATCGGTTGTTGTGGGTCGGGGTTAGGGTTAGGGCACGTAAACAATAAGCGTTGTAAACCCTCCTCCACCCAATACAGCCAATTAGTAAGGTTTGAAACATGAACAAGACCGGCCAATTCTTTACTACTTCAAGCACACCGGTGTGTTGGAAAGCGAACCCGCCAACCAATCAGAGAATTAACCGACTGTCTAATTAACACAACCGCGACCCTCACCAGGACAAGCGGATTAGAAAATGGATGGATGGATAATTAACACAGCATTAATTGTGCGTACGGCTTAATGTTGACATCTAAAACATCCAGCCAACGCAGTGGGGTGGCAGAAACGATCCTCGATGATCCCGCATCGAGGCCGAGGCACGCGCGGTCAACGGCGACGCACGGCCGGGGATTATCGTCGCGGGATTGAACTCGGGTGGCCGGCTTTAGGAGGGCCCCCGTGTGTCCGTCGTTTCGCGGCCCTCCTCGGCGTAGCGCCGACAGAGCGATCCGCTCATCGCACTTGACCGCGTGCGTCACCCGGGCCTGCGTCTTTAGTGATTGTCACCGGCTCGGCGGGGCTATATTTAACACGGAACCGTCACTCCTACGCGGGGGCACGGTTGCCATTGTATCGCTAATTGCAGAGGAAAAGCGAAGGCATACTTCAAGGTTGTTTGTGGCCGAGGAAATGACATTCCTGCTGCCACTTATCAAACAGCAGCGCCCACACGCTCCCGCGCTCCCCGCGTCGATCGCAACAAACGCCCCAGAAGATCGACACGCAAACAACGGCGCTCCTTCTTGTCCGACACACACACACAGAGCGCTCGCTCGCTCGCTCACAAAGGACGATACCCTTTTAGCGGTAGTGCAGCGGCCGCTGATGCGTATAACAGCCTGCCCACCCGCAAGCGGGACACTTCAACGTTTGACATTTGTATTTGTTCACCGCGGAGAGTGGCTGCTTAGGATTGTTTGATTTGTACGACCACCTCGCAAAATACATCCACTCAGAGGAGACGCTCGTGCGGGGCACCATTCTCCGTCTCGTCCTGCACGTAGAGAATTACCGGTGCGGTCGCTTTGTGACCCTCGGGTGAAAGGCGCCATATAAAATTATATTATTATTATCACAGCCCCGCTTCCCATCTGCACCGTACTCAACGCGTCGCGGCTTCGTTGCCAGCGGTACGCCGTACCGGACCGAACTGGCTCGCTCAACCGTTGCCCCACGGGCCGGTCGGAAAGGACGTGGGGAGGATTTAACCTTCTCAAACGGTGAGTCGCGGTCCATCGGTGGGCCCGAGCACCGCCTAGTGGTCCGGCCCTTGAGGTGCAAAGGTTGGAGAGCCCATGCCGTGGCGTCAAGCACTCGCCGCCAGGAGACAGAACGAGGTGCCGCGCGACCCAACGATCTGTCGGCGTCGCGTTGACGGTGTTGGGAGGGTTGCTCACGGCTCGCTCCCCGCGGTGTCGCGTCACACCGCCCGCGCACCACCGTCGCGCAGTCGCCCTCCCACCTCCCCCTCGATCAGCCGAGCGGCACCTCGCTATCAGCACCGGTTTGTATTCGTGTAGGCGCAAGCGAGAGCGGCGTACGGCTTTTAGGGTCGGCAGCAAAAGGCCGAGGAAATCCCATTTGTATGGAACCTAACGAGCGCATTCTACGGAAAGAGAGATTAAAAAGAACAAAGGTATTGTGCTGTACATTCCACAGTCCCCTTAGCGTAATAGCAGAAATAATTCAGGAATTTACACCGATGGCTCAGTCCCCAGCAGAGACGGGGGTCAGCCGTCTTCCTCGCGGTCGGCCAACGCTCGTTTGAGGAGCGGGGAGACACCGAGCCAGCCTCTGAGCAGACACCAGCCCTGGCTACGAGGAGACACTGACCCTGGCTCCGAGGAGACGTTGCGCCAGACTAGGTGTAGACCCTCATTGAACCTGACAGACACATGCCAAGCCACCCGATTGGGGGTGTCTCATACGCCACTCGGATTAAGATGCCAGTTTCAGATCGTTCGTCTAGAACCCGTCTTAACGTGTAATCAATACCGGCACGCTGCACGGTGCACTCTCCAGCTATCGCTCAACCCCTCCGCTGTTATCGCACGGCCATGAAGGAGGACCATTGCCTGAAACATCACCTACTGCACAGTGTCTCCTCTGCAGGGGTCAAGGTAGAAGCGTTCACGTCGCGATCCCTGTCAGGCAATACTTGGTGTTGCCTGCGAATTCTACCAAACACTTCGAAGCCGAGGAGCTGAAAGACAACGATGTCCAGAAGCTGACCATCGTGTTTCGAAGAATCGCAAAGACGAAGAAGCGCAGTGCTCTACACCCGCCATTCTCAACCGGTGGGTCTCGACCCATCAGTGGAGAGCAATTCTCAAACCATTGAACCGTGAGAAAACCTACATCAGTAAAGCAATCGGTCGGCGTGAATGTCACGACGTGTTCAACACTCTGTGCGGGAGCAGATTGCTTGATGGCACGTGCGCAGTTCTTATACGATGCTGGAGAAAATCTAAAATATTTATACAAGGATATAAACAGAGGATGGCTATAATAAATAACGACCTTTGCGATAACATTACTCAACCCTTGCGTAATCACGCACGAGCACGAATAACAAAACTCCAATTACCGACAGAAAACCTTCTGCCGCGACGAAGGCTCCGTCGTCCGAAACGTCGCCCGCCAAACATTTCCCCGTTTGCGGCCGCGGCGGCCGCGGCGGCACGTACGAGCGCGTTGAGATTTGCCTTCGCGGCCATCGGTCCAACGTTGCGCCCACGACTCGACCGCCTGTCGACACGACGAAGATGCCCCCTCCCGTGTCTGTGCGGTCGCGTTCCCACGCCGGATAATAATAAAACGGGCCGCATTGCACAAAGTGGCACCTTCGCCGTCACCGTTAATTATCGACACGGCCGAGACCGCGGAGGCGCGCATCTCCGCGGCGGCAGAACGGGAGGGAGGTAATTACTCGGCAAGGAAGCGACTTCCGAACGCGAACGGTGCTCGGAAACAACACGCTGCTGACGATACACAAATACACCGAGAATTAATAAAAGAGAGAAGCTCTGGCTCACAGCCGTCCGACTGCGATTCTAGCACTCTGGCACAGCACGAAAAGAATAAAGAGAAATATTTTGCACGTATAACGCTCCGCACAGAGTTTGTTCGGTCTCGAAGCGAGACGGAGAGAATTCTTCCGATGCGCGAGGAACCGCAGAGGCAGGGAGGGGGAACGGCAGCCACGCGGTAAGCCGGGGCCAACATTTGCGCGACACTGCATCCACTATGTACTACGACGTTATTGGCCAAATAGTGAGCGGTTTGTAATTAAGCTCTGTTTAAGGGTTTAGGTCATGTGGAAAGGTATGTAAGTGCTGTGCACTCATCGATATGTTGGAGAATCAAGCGAGCACACACAGCACTTACCTCCAAAGATGTTACCGACGTTTCGTTGGAACTTGCACCCAACGTCTTGAGGGTTTGGAAAGAAAGTTCACTCTGAAGACGTTGGGTGCAAGTTTCAACAAAACGTCGGTAACATCTTTGGAGGTAAGTGCTGTGTGTGCTCGCTTGATTCTCCTAAACCCATAAACAGAGCTTTTATTATGGATAACATTGGTCATGAAAGCCTTCGAGTTAAATTTTGCGAGCGGTTTGTTTATGAGGACAACGACCCGCATCGGTGATCGCGAGTCGCGGTGCCGCGGAGTTCGTAACGACGGGTCGGGTCACGGAACCCCGTTGGTGACCTTCGTCCCATCGGCAATGAGTCACTGCGGTTACAAACGGGACTTTGAAATTCAACTCGAGGCTGTCATTACATTCACGCGGGTAACAAAAAAATCCCACCGGAGCCAACAATTACGACAAACAGAAAAGCTCGACATTTCCTCACGGCGTCTGAACGATATTGATTATCCGTAATGATCGTGCCGAGACCCTCCATTAGGAACTAACGGCGCGACGGGCGGGGAGCGCGCCGGTTCGCGAGGGTTCGCGAGGGTTCGTCCGGTGACGCGGCGCCGCGACCCCTCGCTCATCCTGCGCTGCCGGCGGAGGACGGCGCCAAAGCGCGATGCAGGGAGCGCAGCGAATGTCGAGCGAGCGCCTCCTACGCGGAATGAACAGCGTCGTGCAATCAAGACACACGATGCATCGACTCGGCGGCAGGGTGTCTACGCAGCGATAACATCCGCGTCTCACAGCCAGAAGACGCTCCTGCCCGAGGCGGTTTGATTCCCACCTCGGGCGCCTTTCTGTGCGGAGTTTGCGTCTTCCTCCCCATGTTCTGCGTGGATTTCCTCCACATTCTGCGGTTTCCTCCCACAACTAAAACAAAAAAAAACTAATTTATTAATCGATCGATAACATCATATGTAATGACGTAGGTTTTCACGGCTCGATGCGTGACAGTTGCTTTCCAAAGCTGTTCGGGGTTAAAGGTGGCTGCGTCTGACCCACCGCCCCCCCCCCATGGAGCAGCTCCCGCTCATTCAGCCCCTCCATCCCCGCACTCGAGCCTCGCAGAGCACGGCTCTGTCTCTCTCTCTCCAAGCGAGCGAGTGAGCGCGAGACATCGTCGAGGAAAGAATGAAAATCTTAAGCCACGGAGTTGGTCATTGTTGCTTAGGTTTGTGCTCATTAGCGAAACCTACAGCCACCGAGTCAAGTCTCCCCTCCGCGGCCCCTCGTGCCACTCGGATCGCGGTCGCCGCATTCCAGCGATTCCACGCCGGCTCGAGTGGCCTCCGTCGCCACCGTCGACGCGACCACGCAATTATTCGCCGCTCATTACCGCCGCGGGCCGCGCGCGCTCCTCGGGGGCCGCGCAGCACGTGAGCTGCAAAGGAAACCAGCCTCGTTCTCGTCCAGTTTGCACCGACGCGAAAATCGCAATTTGTAGGGATTCGCGTTGCGTGACCGCGGGAGGTCCGTTCGTCAAGACGGGGGTCGGTTCGTTTGCGAGCGAGCGGAAAACGTGAACCGGAATAAACTGAAGCCGCCGCGCGGGCTTCTTGACGAATATTTCAGCAGAAGGTTGAAAGTTCGAACGACGGCCGCCGGATGACCGAGGTTGCTGATGCCCCCCACGGTAGTGCGGTTAGCGGTTGTGTGGTTAGCGGCTGTTGCTATGGAGAAACTGTCCCCCCCCCACGCTAGAGGAATGTGGATTTTCCACCACTGACACAAGGCCACTGGCAGAGCACCACACCACACGCACACGAAGCGGGCAGACTATCGCTCCGATTTCCCCAACACGCAGAGGGCACCGTCATTATTATTCTAATTCTCGCACCGATTCTTCAATAATTAAAGCGGCCTCGTGGGACCGGGCCTAGCTGCGGCGCGTGACGAGCGGCGCGCCGCTCCCTGCCGTGCCGCGTTTACGCCGCACGGCCTCCGCTCAGAGTGGGAACTGTCATTGCCATCGTCGGCTATGGTCAATCTACTGCTGGCCTGCCCCCAAAGCCCTACCATCTGGACTCCATTTAACTCCGTCAAAACGATTTCCTGACCAATAAGCGCATCGGGGCGGCGCTCATCAACCTGTTCACGGCCCTCAAGCTGGTGATGGAAATTCCACTTTCCTACAACGGGAGCGAGTCTACCCCATAGGGTCGCTGTAGGATTCCATCCATCCATCCATTGTCAGAAACCGAGACAGCTGACCGGGGGCCCTCGCCGGTGCCCTCACCGGTACACGCGGATGTTGAAGGGCATTGCAGGGGGGGGGGGGGGGAAAAGGGGGGGTGTCCCCCTGCCCCGAACACCACGGTCAGCGTGATCGGCGTGTCTCCCCCATTGTCCTCCGTCCCTGGCGGGGGAACGGAAGTCACGACGTCCGTTTCCCGCGGTGCCGGCAGCCGACGCGGTGCGGGCCGTGCTAGCTGCGGGTGGCGGGGATCAGGGCCGCGGGGGGACGCGCCCACTCAAGGTCACCCGTCGGGGACAGAGGTCGCGTGACGAGGAGGATTGTTGGAGGACGACGGAGCTCGGGTAGAAGCGGCCTTTGAGAATTATAGGAAAATTCACGCTTCGCACCTCTGACTCGATTGGTCCCGCGGAGTGTGGCCGGTTTGTTACGCAGTGCGGTTGGACAAACTCAGAGGAAACGACAATCTCCGTGCCTTTGTGACCGACAACAGGTTCCTGTTCGTGCAAATCGTGGGCTCGCCGTACGAAAAATGAGTTGAGAATTCGGTGCCGTCGCCCGAGGCGGCGTTACAATCGCAAGAAGAAGTTGATGATGTCTGCTGTGAATCAATTTTAATGTTTGACTAATGCGAGTCTGAAAACGCGATGGTGTCTGCACTTATAACCGAGCGTGGGACCACCCTCGCGGTCCTGGAACTAGTGGAAGAAATTCCACGGTCCATTTGTGGGAGCCAGCATCTCCGTGAAAACATCACTCTTCGGTTTCCCACAAAATGCCGATTGTTCTGCACATCTGAAAATGATGACGGACCAAAGTTGTCCCTCGATGGTGGATTTAAAACCTCCACACTGCGAGCCAACATCGCGATTTTCGTTACATCACGCGCCTTCAATTCCCCGTTCGCTTTCCCCGCCTTCAGCCTGGCCTTACGGCACAAATATCGAAAACAAAAAAGGACACAACGGCACCGTAAAAATAACCGAGTCGAACGGAGCAGACGACCAGAACACCGAGCACTCGGCGCTTTTAATAGCGCACATCTCGAGCGTGGCTCGGAGCGCTGGGATGCCTGCGGAGGGCGACGCGATTATTCGCGAGGCGTCGCGTCCCGGCGCGCGGCGCTCGGCCGGCGTCGCGACCGCGCCGTGCCACGCCCGCGCCGCCCGCGCCGGAGACACCGACCCCGAGCGGGCGACGCCGACCCTGAGCCGGCTACCCTGGGAAACCACGCGCCACCGACCAGCAACGCGAGTCGGCAAGCGCTGGCGAGCGGCGTTCAGAGAGCGCCGCGCCAAGCCCGGGGGTGGCCGAGCTCGACACAATACCTCGTCTTATTTAGAGCGGCGGCCGCGGCGGTGGGGCGGTTTCTATTCTCGCGCGCGATGGCAGCGGCAATACGCTCAGGAGCCGAATGCCAACGCCGAGGTCTGCTCGCCACGACGAGAGAGCTTCGCGGGTGGTTTTGCCGTTACGCTCCTCCGACGAAGGAGCCCAGGCTACAGGCCGCGGCGGTGTAAGTATTATGCATAACGAACCCGCGAGACCCCGGGCTGATGCGCCTGGCAACGGGAAGGTTTGCGAGTTGACGCGTTCACGCGCCGGGCAGGGGTCACCTCGGCCCGCCGTCCCCGCGCGGCTTCATCGTAATGAACGCCACGTTGCGCGCGAGGTCACCGAGCGGTCGCACCGCGGTCTGCGGACCCCACCGCGCGAACGTGGAGTTCACACCGCTTGCTGGGAGCCGCCAACCGCCGCTCCCCGTTGCTCGTTTGACGGACGATGTGAGTATTGCTCTCCATAGCCGCTCTTTCGGAACAACCGTATTGAGTGTTCCTGCTCTCTCCTTCGGGATGTTTCGGCTCCCACTTTGGGAGTACAGTGCCTCCCCTCTTCCCCCGTTTACCCACCTCTACGTTTCACCTCCCACGCTGGAGCCATTACCCTCCAACGCGGGAGACGGAACGTCCCGGAGGGGAGAGCAGGAACGCTCGACACGGCCATCCCGATAGAACGGCTACGGAGAGCGATTCTCACACATCGAGCCGTGAAAACCTACGTCGGTACAAACGACGTGACTTTGAGTTTGAACAACTCACACTTTGTTTGACCAAATGAAATGTCACCTTAGCAGTGCTTCAGAGCAATCTATACCCGTGGTATGGATACCCCGCGGTGTAGAGTTCACGCAACGCAAGAGAAACCTGATGCAAACACTCGAGAGCAATAACCTTTAGGGGCCCTGATCGCTGTTGATACAAGGTGAATTCAGAGTACACAAGCTCACGGTAACACCGATTACCATCGGACAAAGTTCCTTTAAGTGCATCGTTTCAACTAATGTGGCTTAATGTGTTTAATTTACGTAAAATGCAAGGTTGGGATTATTTTATTTAGAGACGAGGCATGCGTTTCGTAACTTTGTCACTCGAGGAATACGAAATCCGTCGCTTGGTCTAAACTCCGCTGCCTCCTGGCCTGGATTGCGTTGTTTACCCGTGTTGTTTTTGTCCCCAGTGAGGGCCGTTCCTCTCTCTCGCCGCGTCGCAGCGAGCGTTGCATCACGGCCGCGCGCGAGCACTTCCTGTCTTGAATTAGCCGAGGACGGAGGCAAGCCGCGGGTCGTCCCGCGAGCATGCCGTCAAACCGAAACGCCGCATCGCGCGCACACACAATCCTGTCACGCGATTCGGAAATTAAACGAGGAAGAGGACGGGAGGGCAGAACGACACGAGCTCTGGGTGAACGGTGCTTGAAAAGTATCACTATTTATTATTATTATTACAGCGAGAAACGGGAGCTCGAAGCACCAAAGAGGACGTGGAAGTTCGCCGATTCGCCAACTTGGAGCAATTTGGTACAAATCTCCAAGAGCAAAAATTATCAATCGTCTCTCGGGAATCAAATTATTTCTCAGACGAAGTGCCAAAAAATACCGCAGCTCACACTTCGATTAGACGAGCTTCGCGCTTGGAGCTACTCTCGGGCAAATCGCGACGAAAATTCCCTCGCGCCATCGCTGCAGCGATCGGTTAAACGGCGCAGCGATCGGTTAAACGGCGCAGCGATCGGTCATACGGCGCAGCGCCGACGACACCGACATCGCTAACGCGCGACGGCCACGCGACTGCGCGGTCTCTCTTTTCGTGACGCTTCAAAGTCGTATTGCACAGCCGAGGTAGACACAGCCAGGTGCGTCGTTATCAGAGCAGGGACTATGTGTTTCCTTATTTGCATATTCCTTTGTGTCTCATAACAGAATTCCTCACACCTTTGTGAAGGCTGTTGTCAAAGGATCATTGCGGCAGCAGATGGTTCACTCCACGCATTCTCCGCTAACCCCCCCCCACCGCCTCGGCAGTGGATTTATCATGAGCCAAATACGCAGCTGCATTTGTGGTCGTTGATAGCAAACCTGCAGAGCTGCGAGGCGGCCACGAGGTGGCAGAACACCAAGTAGGTCTCTAACTTCTATACCTGGATGTATTTGAGTGTTGTACCCTAGCTAGGTAAGCGTTAAGTGTGCAGCGTTAAATGACGCGACTGCTCGCTAGAGAGCCTCTTGGGAGAGGTGGGAGTAGAGCTCAGGTGTTGGACCAAAAATTCCAAGCAGGATCCTTCACCAAACACAATTCCTAAGTTTAATGTGGTTCACGATAAAAAACAGAGTATGCTACTGTTGTTTCTGTTATACGAGGCAATCAGCCTCCAACAACAGCGGAGGGCTGAGGAGCGATGCTCACAACAAGCGGAGCGCCGCGCGGCTAAAACGCGGCGAGGTGGCACAGTAGTGAGCCCAGGCCGGTGCATCTGCCAGTCATCTCTGCCAGGTTATTTTGGAGGGAAAAAAAAATGTGTGAAATGCTATGAATTTTGGAATTTTTTTTACTTGAAAAATTGCGTGCAATGCTATGTGTAAATGGTTTTTTTGGTTGATTTAACATTTTTTTGGTCATTTATAATCTTGTAAATATATATATTTTTTGTCAGCAACTCGCATGTTTGTTGTGTCGCAGGAGTCCCGTAAAGAGCTTGCAAGTTCACTGGGTATCTTTTCTGCTGTAATAATAAACATCCATCCATCTCCTTCAGCTCATCGCATCCGAGTCTGTCCCGTGACCTCGTGCCAGCAGCGAGCCTTCCACACTTCACTCGGGCCACAAGGCTGCACCTAGCCTGGCACAAACGAACGGCAGTTATTGTGGAGTCCGGCTACCGTGCGCCGCGGTTGCCTATTGAGGAACGTACATTCGAAAAAAGTTGTGTGCACAGTTGGCATTTCCAAGCACGCATGGAATGTTTGTTTTTTGTGTTGTTGTGTCGCTCCCAGGCAAGGCCTATGCGACCTGAACCCAGGGTGTCACCCCCTTGGGGGCACACAGGCAGCACAGTTGCTGGCACAGTCAGCTGGCGAGAGACGGGGGGAGGAGGGGGACCCCGGGGAGGGACGGAGGGAGAGCGACGATGTTCACGACTGACCGATACCCCGTTTCCATCCACACGTTTCTCCAGCCAGCGCCAAAAAACGCATATTAGTCGTTCGGTGGAAAAGTCAAAATGTGTCGCTGCCCAAACGGGCGCGGGGGGGGGCAGAGCTCATCCCTGCTTACGGCTACGAGCCAGAGGAGGTGAGCCTCCGTTACCGTGACGACGGCCGGGTAACCGTCTGCACACCAATCACAGAAGACTTGGTGATGGTGGAACGACGGGTGGGGAGTTGATCCCCGAGCGCTCTCAACTGGGTGGGGGCGCAAAACGAACACGGTTAGGAAGCTCCGCTCGCCGCTCCCATGCAAGCATCCCCCACCACCACCTCCCCTCCACCGCCCCGCTGAGAATCGGAGCCTTTCCGCTGCCTGCAGTGGCGCTGCTCCGCCACGTACAGTGCGGATGGCAGGAAGGAAGCCCCGGAGCCGCCAATTGGCGACGGTCGTCCACGGGAGCGGTGGCCGCGGGGAGAAAACTGTCCGACGGAAAACGCGTTTCCCTCGTGCACAGCGCCGGTCCTGTGAGCCCCGAAAAGTCGCACGTTTCAGCCTGGAAGGTTTTTACAAATAAAA
This sequence comes from Geotria australis, assembly GCA_036362915.1. Taxonomy (NCBI): domain Eukaryota; kingdom Metazoa; phylum Chordata; class Hyperoartia; order Petromyzontiformes; family Geotriidae; genus Geotria; species Geotria australis. The sequence continues at coordinate 858,561 of JAZEWU010000014.1, forward strand.
TAAAAATAATGATGAGCGAGGTTTTCCCTCACGCTAACTGGAAGCCACCGCAATGCCCGACGCGGTCATTGCTGGGAGAACATGCCAACTTCACACAGAAAGGAACCCGAGCCGCTGTTCGAACCTGGGACCTTCTTGCCGCGAGGCGGCAGCGCTACTCGCCGCGCTACCGTGCCGCCCTCTGCCGTGATCAGTTTCATAATAATGCGAATCACGAACACAGAATTATTTGTATAGCCACCTTTGCTCCTCATTGAATAATAATAATGATGATGAGCAATCCCACCGCATTGATCTGCTCGCGGCTGAGCACCGTGTGGGTGGCTTAATGTGGCTCTGCTCTAGGATGAAAAAGCTTGCCCTATTTTATTGAGTAAATAATTCAGCGCTGCGCAGAAATGAAACTCTTGCCTGCCGCGGGACAGGGAAGCATGCTTCTGTCCGCAAATTGCGGCCGTTTGCGTCCTCATATTTAGTTATTTACGAGGGCTTTAAACGTCGCTCCCGAAAGTGAGTAACGCGGAGACAAAATCCAATCTACGGTTGACTCGGCAAAAAAAAAACCCCTGCTCTTGGTGATGTTTTCCCACGGACATTCTGGAGACGTTTGTTTTACGTGTAACATTTAAAAAGTTGTGCAGGTATTTACAGTACTGGTATTTGGCCGTGAGCGGGATTCGAACTCGGGTCACAGCCAGATTCGGTTGGGGACGCGCCGCGAGCGCTGGCTCGCAAAGGTTGCGCGTCGCTAGCGTCCGCTGTGCGCGAGCAACGATCGCCAGGGAGAGACGACGCACACAGGCCCGGTTGTGAGCGTGACGCGCGGGGAATTCGGCTGCTGGCACCGCGGCTGCTCACTGAACGGATTTCAACATTTAATTCAAAGCCGCTCTCTGCCCACCCATGTTGCTCGGCTCTTAAACTGCCTTACGCAACGACTTGTTATAATAATCGCTGCTCCCCTCCGCCCCTTACAAACCTGCATTAATAATAATAATAGCGTTTTATATAACGCCTTTCACCCGAGGGTGAAATTACGTTTCCTGAAACGTATAATCCGCAGCTATTAAAGGAGGCATGCAAACTAGCAATACGGGCTGGTCGAGATTTTATACCGGACAATGTTGATGTTGGTTGCGCGGTTTACATTGTGAGGAGCGGTGGCGCAGTGGTTAGCGCACTGCACTAGGAACCTGGTGCAGTGTGTAAAGATCTGCACTGGGGAGACAAAGGCGGCCGTGCATGTCGTGTGTTGCCACCCACCCCCTAGTGCGCTGTGTCAGCCCTTCATAGGTGCTCACTAACGGCACTAGCAGTCCTTGTACAAATTTAACCGATCTATTTTTTTTAACCACTTACACTAACACATTTTACATTAATTGCGTCGTGTATTTTTCTGAACGCGCAGCCATATATCACGCCAGGAAATGCAAAGCAAGTCAAATCAGATCTTTAAGCCGAACATCCTTCAAGGGTATTTCCTGCTCCACCTTTGCGACCGCGCGGTGGTTGATCGAGTGCGGTTCGTGTCGTGCTTATCTGCCGAAAAATGTCAAACGCGGTGCAAATAGAACTGTACACGACCCATTAAGTGTGCGAGTGACGGCGCCGGGACGAGCAATTCGCCGCGCGCGAGCGGCCCGTATAACCGTGGGTGCCTTGTACGTGTTCAAAAACAGAATTTCCATTCTCCGACGCCGTCGGCTAAAAACCCACGGAGCCTCGCGACCATTTTCCTATTCACCCAATCTAACGGAGGCAGGATGGCAGCAGCAGCACGTGCTGCGTTTTCCATCCGCTGCAGTGGATGGTAACGCAATTAATCGGGAGCGTCGCTAACGACGGACGAGCGGACGCGCGGATTAAGCGTACGCGCGCCGCGGCGGCGCCGGCGGCGGTTCGCGTCCGGAACCCGGCGCCGGCGAGGAGCGGGCGGATCGCGGCGCTCCGCCTCGAGAGGCAAGCGGTGGCCGCCAGATTACGGGGCGAAAAGTCGGCGCGGTCGTAAGCGCATCGCGCGATGAACCCGGCGACCCGAGTTCGGTTCCCGGTCAGAGACGGCACTTCCGATCGAACCGACCCACGATCGACGCGGCGCCGGGAGGCATTCATCCCGGCGGCGGAGAGACAAACAGCTGACGATCGTTAGTTTGTGTAGACTGCTCTTTAGCGTGGCCTCCTGCCACCTCGGCCAAGATGAGCGTTGCCCGAGTGGCAAATGCACGGGCCTGTGTTTCCCGCCTAGCGAGGCCGCACTCGCACCCCGTGGTGTATGACGCGATCAGACCCGAGCCGAGAGAACAGCCGACAACTGATTGGCGAGATCCTCTGCAGAGTTGTCACGTCACGCGACCAGCCAATAGGAAGGAACGCTCAAAGAATGTGGAACGACACCCCGAACTGCCGCATTAATAGACAGCTTGCAATAAAGCAGGTAAGTTGCTGACCTGTCTGAACGGACTTCTTAATTATCCTTACACGTATGACTTTCCTCCAAGTGATGCACTCTAGTTTCCTCCCACATATGAAATATTCATCCCATTACAGAGACTTCCTGCGAGAGTGTTGGGTGTCGGCGCCGCGTTCCTGGACAGCGTAACACCGTTAACAGACACCCGTACGAAATTAACGGTGCCTGGCCAGCCCGAGTGGTTAACACACAGACACAGGAAACCCAAGGTTTAACCGGCCAGCTGGTCGGTACTCGACGCAGGGAGTTACGAGCGTGCCGCGTGTCGCAAACATAAAATCCCGCCGTGACGCTGGACAAGTGGGGCCAGTGGGACGGACTGTGCCGATGCACCGAGCTGGCACCGTGAGGAACTCGGGTGTGAACCCAAAACAACACCCCGAACCTGGTACCCGCACGCAAACCGCGTCACGGGCTCACAGCCTGGTCACCAGCGGCTGCACAGAACGACCCATCGCGATAAGTCGGACGTGATGAACACTGTCCGCAGACCATATTCAGGAATAATTTTTAATCTGCACGCGGGCAAATAAATTGGAAAAATACTGCACGCGTTTCATCATCTTGAATTATACTGTCCTCCGTCGAGGATTGAAACCAACAAATACGTCCCGTTGGTCTGATTAAAGACAAGTACAGTGCATCAATCAATTAACGTGGACCTGAAGGGAATTTTATCAGCAAAGGCCAGACGTAGCCGCTCGATCGAGCGCGCAGCGAGGAAGGTCGAACGTTATTTAGGTTGCGGTTTTACAAAACCCACTCGCGCCATCGCCATTCCACCAAACGAACGACATCGAAATCAAGCGCTCGGTTCAGACGTCAACTGCATTCGGATCGGGTTTAAACTGCACCGCTATCCCCGTCCCGATAACTGGCGCTTGTATATACGGCAACGAAAAGGGAAGCGAGCTTAAAATATTAATGGGGTTTCTATCGTCGGCTGGCGGAGGCAGAGCGGCACGCCGCATTTTGATGAGGGTGCCGTATCAGCACGCTGCGCCTGATCCCCATCAGGAGCCAGCGTGATGCCCGTGTGGCCACAAAGCAAGCCAGCTGTCCTATCTGTGCAATAAGCCGATAGACACAGAGCAGACTTATCATCGCGCGTTATCTTTATTTATAATGTGCGATTCACAACACGGGTCTCTGTGCGCAGCCTCCCAGGCGCAGTTGAAGAGATACAGGCTTTGAACTGGCGATGCGATTTCTAAACGTCGTTCAACTTTATTTAAAAAGCCCAATACATAATAAATATTGGACTATGATAAATTGGGCGGCACGGTAGCGTAGCGGGTTGCGCTGCCGCCTCACAGCAAGAAGGTCTCGGGTTCGAATCTCGGCTCGGGGGCCTTTCTGTGTGGAGTTTGCATGTTCTCCCCGTGTCCGCGTGGGTTTTCGCCGGGCACTCCGGTTTCCTCCCACAGTCCAAAAACATGCATAGGTTAATGGGCCTGCGGACTAATTTGCCCCCGGTGCCCTGTGATGGACTAGCGTCCCGTCCTGGGTATAATAATAATTAATAATAATAATTCAATTTATATAGCGCCTTTCACCCGAGGGTCACAAAGCGCTGCAATGCCTAGCGCCCTATGTCTGCCGGGATAGGCTCCGGCTCACTGCGACCCTGTACAGGAGTAAGCGGTTTCTGATAATGAATGAATGAATGATAAATAGGAAACGTATTGCTGCGTGCTGTGAAAGAGAAAAAAACGCCTAATTTGATGCGGAGTGGGGAGAGGAAAAAGTTGTTTATGTGTTTGGTACCCTATGACTAATTTGCCAAAAACCTTGACAAATGAATGTTTTCAATTTTGAAGAGAGGCTGAGAAAAACGTTTTCATCAGCTTCGAGGGAGAGTCCACGACACAAGTGATGCTACAAAGATTTTTAGTGTTTTTGATGTGATGCGCGTCACGGTACGCGATGTACGGTACAGTATGCTCAGCCGTGTCCCATGCAAGTTTCATGGAACTGCACGACGGAGCTCTTGCCCTCGTACAGTGCATTCATAAATCTACTGCTGGATGAGGCTCTCCCCCAAGTCATGCGGGTCGTTGACGTTTACTTGACCACGCTGGTCAAGTGTGCTTTGGCAAAGGCGCGGTGCAGTGCAGAACAACGGCTGTCTTAACGGTGCTGCGACACACAGCAGAGGGAAAACAGGGCACGCGTGGCGAATTAAATAACGACACAAACGGAGGAACTTGGCAGCCTCCGCGCCGCTCGCTCCGTCGCCGACCGACCGTCGATCAGCGGTCCGCGGTTTCTCAACGGCGACGGCTCGAATCGTCGGCTGGAATCGGCGCGCCTCGTGACACCGATCGAAACGTAGTAAGAACGACGACAACCCCGCGACGGCGCCGCCGCGTCGGTCGCGTCGCTCGGCCGACGGAGACGCCGACCGATGTGACCTCGCGCCGGCCGCTCTGAGGGCTTCGCGGAGAAAACCGAATCAAAGAGGCCGGGAGGAGTCCGTTTGCAGGCCGAAGGCGCTTGACGCTAAGCCCGCGATTCGAACACTTCAAACGGCGCGCTCTGCCCTTGTGGCTTTGCAAAAGGGCAGAGCGGTTCAAGTTGCATTCTTCCTGCAGGGACAAATGATGTGGCATCTCCCGTGCAAAAACAACAAAGGATTCAAGAAACAAGCTGCCTCTGCTGCTGCACGGGAAGCTGCCACAATGTGTATTCTGGGCAATACTGAGATCTGACAACTCGACATTCCTGCCGCAATACAAATAAAGTTTCCATCTTTATTAACGAGGTGAGATTCCTTTGAGCCTCACAAACGCATCTTTCTTACACGTGACATGGGAAGGATTTTACAACCAAGGGGCCTTGCTACGTTTTGCCACGATTTGGTGGGAAATAAGAATTTTATTGGGGATTTTTTGCTCCAAATCCCAACTAGAACTAGAAAAAAGCTCCTCTCGGGATTGAGAAACGTAATCCGTAAAGGAACCAAACGCAGCACTGTAGCTAATGAAAAATGTTAATCCTCCGAGTGTAGACTCGAGCATCTGTTGATTTTTTTTTTTGACTCAACCCCAGTCAACAGCTACACGGCATGTGCATTACATCAGCGCATAACCGTACTGTATTTCAACAATAGTCGTGTGGCACCTAATGCCGCAATGATAAAGAATGCTGGGAGTTTGGTTGCTTTAAAAAAAAAAATCTGTTTAACTCCAAGCATGCTCCTGGTTTTTTTTTATCCACAAAAATCTAAGCTCAGCCAATGCGCTTCAGCGTCGCACACCGTGACCTCCGAGACACAGTCGCGATGGTTCCAGCCGCGCCACGGTTGCCATTGTCAGATTATTCTGGCAGAATCTTGCACAGACACACATCTCGATTGCCTACATTGGAGAAGTGTCAAAGAAATGCGTGTCCTACATTCGTGTAAAGCACAGAGTTTGAATGCAAATACTTCGCAATGTTTACGGCTTTCAAGGATACCAAGAATAGGTTCTTGGAAACTGGGAGCAGATTTGGCCATCTGCCCCACCGTACGACCAAGTGACCTAACTTCTTCTTTGCGATTCTTCAAAGCAGCACGATGGTCAGCCTCTGGACATCGTTGTCTTTCAGCTCGGCCTCGAAGTGTTTGGTAGAATTTGCAGGCAATACCAAGTATTACCTGACAGGGATCGCGACGTGAACGCTTCAACCTTGACCCCCAGTGACCTAACTGAACATTCCTCACTGCTCAGAAAAATACGGGTAAAGGTGCTGCCCTGAAATGTCTTATTTGTGCCACTGCTGGGGAAAGCTCTCCAATAGGCAGCACTCCAGAGGGTATTTTGACCTACGCTTCCAAACTTAGAAAAGGAATGCAGTACCCACACTTTACCCCACCACACCACACGCGACTGCTGGCTGGACAGAGGCAGCGATTGGTGGGATTGAAAAACTCGCGTCATTGTTTCAACCGCCGCCAAAAGACGGAATCGAACCAGCAACCTCTGGGTTGTAGGTTCTGCGTGGTAGGAGCTCACGCAGCGAAATAACCATGGAATAAACATGCTTTTGAAATAATTCACACACAAGGACGACTGCAATGGAAACAGTAATTCTAGGCATGACATTTAAAATTACAGTGCTGTAAATAAAACAACTGGAATGGGTAGGACGTGTCATCGCTGTTACGATCCAGCCCAGGAACAGATGGGCAACTATGCTCATGGGAATGCGGTTGGGGATTTCACGAGACCAACGATGTTCCAAGAGGGACGGCTTTAATAGAGTAATGCATGGGTTTCCTCCAATAACATGGGAGCAAAGATTAGTTAATCAGGCCAGAAACGCGCACACGTACAGAACACAACGTACAACGTTCAGACTGCGGCACTAGACTGTAATGTAATTGTGATAAAGTTTTGAAATTCACAACACCATTCCCGTTTTGATGTTTAATGTGGTATTGGCTTTTTACGAAAGAACTAAAACACATAACCACTATGACCTATTGTTCAGGATGAAGACAGCAATTCGGCCCTGACATGTCTGGCTGACACCACTGCTGGCAAAAAGGCCACCACGAGAGGATATTTTAGCCTACTCTTCCACAATGCCTATGCGTCTTGGACGAGTTGGGAGTACCCACACTTTACCCCTCCACACAAGGGACCTGCCATTCGACCAACTGCGGTGAACCCATTGGTACTGCTGGGTGGACTGAGGTCGGAGCGATTTCAGAAACTTTCCCGATGTTCCAAATGCCGCGCTGAGCGATCGCAAACAAACCGGCGACCTGCAAACAGCAAGCACGAAGCGCTAACCATTACAGCTCGGCAGCGCTGCGCTCCAATTCAAAACGAAGACTTAACCTGTCGCGACGCGTTGAGGAAATACATTTAAGAAAAATATCGCTTGACACTGCATAATAAACAAATCCTCTTTGGCGTTTTCCCCACAGATGGATTACCCACAAGTTAGTAATTATCCTTTGGCAAAGTGCGTGTAAAAAGTTGGACCGCGGCGCGGTGCCGGTCTGCGAACGCAGGCCGCCTTACAGGATGCAGCCGTAGGAGCCGGGTTGGGGCCCCAGCGCGGCCAAGGACAACGGCCACTAGGGACCGCTTCGGCCCATAGCAACGCAAGCACAGCCACAGCAGCACACACAGGACTGCAGCAATGTCACGGCGGCTAAGCCAGGGTGGCACAGAGAGGAACATTGAGGATCTAGGACTCTGCAAATAGGTGCAACTTGCAGACACTTGGGATCGGATTGACTCGGGGTGCAGTGAGAAACGAGATGGGGATGGGTGGCCAGGAGGTGGTGCAGTATTGATCCGGTTGATGCATCGTCAGGGAGCCGTTTAAACACCCTTCATTCCTGGAGTCGTGGCCAAGGTAGCCATGCCGATGCCAATTTCATATTTGGCAATGGATTGCATCGCAGACCATTTAATGTCCATTATAATTCATGGACATTTTAATCACTTATAATGGACGTTTGATCCCCACCGCTGCCAGCGCGCGACCCATTAGTTACGGAAACGCTGTTCATATTATCCGCAACGTTTTCACCAACAAGTGGAGTGGCGCGACACTCGTGCCGTTATCGGCCGATTGTCCATTCATCTTGACCTAGCCATTTTCCCAGTATGCACTTTGGGAAATTACATAATCACTCCGATTAGCCGCATTTATTTTTTATTTTTACAGACAAGTGGAGTTCAGCGTTAAAATTAATTCTGTGATCTGCAAGTGGTTGCAGATAAGCACGGCGGACTGTGGGTAACATCACCCCAGATGCGGGGATTTCTGCTGCAGAGTATTACAAGTACACGGAGGCCTCCTTATCCGCGGATTCTCTGGTTGTGCATTCAGCTCCTCGTGGGATCAGCCCGGCCTAACAGCCGTTCTCGAAGCTTCTTGAACCGTCCCAGAGGCTCCATTCGAATCCCCGTGCGCGGCACCAACCATCGCTTCCCTCCCGCATCCCATTCCGCTTGGTCAAGTTCTTCACGCTGTCTGCCTTGGTACAGTAGTGTAAAGTATTCTCTCGCTGTCATTTTTGGCATCTTTAAGGCATGTTACATTTTATCATAATATTTATTTTGTCATGTTTTGTTTATTATTATCATTTCCTTTCGGGTATTTACAGTACAGCTCTACTGTTACTGTATTAATAGCCGTTAATGTTTTCAGAACATTATTTGGTAAATGCATGTTGTATTGTGTACACCGTCTCTCAACTTACGACGGGGTTACGTACGATGGGCCCTCGTAAGCCGAGGAGAGACTGCCAGTCTCCGCGATGTCCGCTAACCGCGGCCACTCTTGCCACCTATCCCCAGGGAACAGGGAGGACTGAGTGTACCGTGTGTCGGCGTTTGCTCACTCAGGATCAGACTGAGGACTAGGCACCTAACAACGCATCGATTCAAACCGATTATTATGCTTTACAATCCTTGCCTTTACCCCAATCAATTACGCGTGATTCATGCACACCGTATGCAGATTACACACACACAGCTCTAGGCTAGTGTCAGCATGCGTCCATATAAAGGGAATATGTTTGAACAACGTCGAAATTGCAACCAACAGTAGAATCAACCTGAAAAAAAACGAGACAAAAACATACATATAGTCTAATCTTAACCCAATGCTGACTCACGAGAACACATTGAATCTCGGAAGGTGAATTATTACCCAGTAAACATGCAGAGTTGGGCCAAATCTGGCGTGAGATTGGAACGGCTGGCCCGACATTCACCCAATGTCCCGTATTTACTGGGTACGTGTTTACCACGTCGTGTGTCCCAGGAGCACATTGGGGTGTTTTTGTGCGCAGACATGGGACTACTTTGTTGGCGCGTACGTCATGTGGGGCCACAGGGCAGATGTGCAACAGGCACAAAGATGGTTAGCGCGCTGTTATAATTTGTTATACTTATCGTTTTTGTTTCAGCTCTGTGCCTTGTTATTGTCCCCCCCCCGACCCCCAGCTTAGCTTAACTTGTAAATACTAAAATTGTTAGTATTTTGTTTTTTTTATCCTAGTATTGTTAAACCCTTGTTGTTGTGTTCCAGTAAATGTATATGCTAACACCGGGGTCTGAAAGAAATGGCATTTTGATCTCTATATGTCCTGTATATATGGCAGAATTGACAATAAAGTTGAAATTGAATTGAATTGCTGCAAACAATTCGATTCTAGCTCACGGCCAACGCCAGTGACGATGTTTTGAACCGGTCCTGGGCCTCCTCTAGGTCGACTCGGCCTCAAGTGAGTACTTAATGCGGTGTGTAAACATCGCCACTCGGGAGACAAAGGCGGTCGGGCGTGGTGCTGGTCACCCACCCCCTCGTGTCTCGTTTGCCGTGCTGACCTTCATAGGTGCTACTCGCTCACGACACTTGGCCCTACATTCCGTTAAGGCTATACGGGGGATCTTTGTCTTTGTGTGGGGGGGCCACGGTGTGCATTGGGAGGCCATGTGTTTGTGACTTTGTGTGTGTTTGTGGCAAGGTGACCTGGTGATGTTTGTGTGCGTGTGAGGAGGAAGGCATGGGGACGTGTGTGCGTGTGTGGGAAGCTTCCAGAATACAGTGGAACGGTTTAACAGACAGGATGCTCCCAAAATCACTGCACGCTTCCTGCAGCCACCTACAATTGTGTTGGACCTTCTGTACGCTAAAGATTGTGGGGTTTTTTTTTAAACGTTTAATGCGTGTGTCGGTACAGTGTCAAAGCTGACTTTCGTCTCAAACGAAGCTGGTTTGACGGAGAGACTTGGCCACTGCCATATCAATGTGGAATTTACCACCACCGCAACTGTCCCAAAAACAGAATTCACTGCTTTAATGCGGTAACTGACATTTCCCTTTACCTGCTGCCATTATATTTGGTCGCGTAAATCTGCGAGACATCCTATTCCCACGTTTAACAATTCCCCACTGATGCCTCCATCACGTGTTTATCGTCATCTTGCGGAAAAGCTTGAGAGTGACCCTCCTCCAACTGGCATGGGAATCCCCCCTGCTGAAGACCTCCCTCCTGGCTCAGATGCACCATGGATTCAGTGGAAGACACTCAACCGCCTGAGAACTAGAACGGGACGATCAAAAGATGCTTTGGTCAGATGGGGCTACAAGACCGGCCCAACCACCTGTGAATGTGGAGAAGCAGACCATACTATGGAACACTGCCTTGTCTGCGCTCTACTACCCAACCTCTGCAGCTCAAAAGACCTTGCGGAGTTCAATGAAAATGCAAGGGGCTGTGTAAGGAAATGGGAAACTGTAATTTGACCATCGCGCTTCGAACAATCGCAAAGAAGAAGATCATCTTGCGTAACGTGCGCTGCTGCGTGGGAAACGCGCCACACGCTTGCAATCGATGAGTTCGCTACGTGATGCGGAAAAATACCGTCTTGGGGACGAATCAGAGCGGCTCACTTGACTCTCAAGTGTGGCATTTAAATAGAAGCTGGCATTGTTTTCAACAGAACGGTGGCATTGGACCTTCTGTACGCTAAAGATTGTGAGTTGCCTTTGACATCAGGCCCCCGGTGCCCTGTGGTGGACTGGCGTCCCATCCAGGGTATAGCCCTGCCTAGCGCCCTGTGTCTGCCGGGATAGGCTCCGGATTTCCCGCGACCCTGTACAGGATTAAGCGGTTTTCTGACAATGGATGGATGGATGAGGCAACATATAGCACCCCACACTCACCGTTCACTCAGTCTCAGATCGTATGAGGATGCCTCCAACGCGGGAGGCGAAATGTCACGAAGGAGCGAGGAGGAGCGCTCGACACGGCTATCCCGAAAGAACAGCTTTGGAAAGCAATGCTCATGGATGCAATGAATCAAACTACGTAACATTGGCCTCCATTATTAGCCTGTAGTAAATATACAGCACGCAGAGCGTATCCCTGAATGACCATATGGTTATTCAAGTCTACTTTCAACAGTAATGCATCTTAATGGGCACTCAGACGCTTAGGCAAAGTGACATTCATCGATCGCTATCACAGGTCACTATGGGTTATTTGGCAACTGCTGGCGCTAAGTAAGCCGTGATAAAGATATAATGAAACGCAGCTCGCGCATTAAACTTTAAACCATTACAAGAATTATGAAATGTCCCTATCTTCATCCTTTTAAATGGCTGCGATACAGCGTGGTTCATTAAGCCGCACGTGCACCGCAGCTGGCTCCACGGCTCCCATCGAATCCGCGGCTCGCAGAGAGCTGGGGGGGGCACAGTTGTGTTGACCGACTTTCCCGTTAATTAGATGTCATGTGCGTTATGAGCATCAAAAGAAACCGGCAATGTGTTGTAATAATAATAGCATTTATATAGCGCCTTTCACCCGAGGGTCACAAAGCACTGCACAAAGCTGCAGAGAGAACGACATGTCGACAACGACAGAGCACGGAAAATCAGCAACCAATTTTTTTTTGGGGTTTTTTTTTGTGAAGAGAAAACGGCACAACAACAACGGGGAGACAGATATCTGTAACTCCACTTTGAAGGCTTACAGATGCAAAACATCCTCAAATCGCATTGACAAATACAGCGGGCAGGATGCAGCAAAGAACTAAAGTGCAATTATCCAACTGGAGTGAACCACGACTCAATACATTCTGCCGAGGCGATGCCTCCACCTTCATCTGTAAGCCTATCCGCTGAATCAAGTTGGAGGTGCTTAATGCAATCATCTTAAGGGAGGGAATCATTAATTAATATCAAGCGTTAGGCATTGTGACGAGATGTGCGTCTAAAGTGTATGTTTAAGAATCGATTACAGGCAACTCGGTTTAATTTGATCCGTGAAAATGTTATGTAAATGTGGATAAGTTGTTGTCCACTGAGCTATGAACCCGGCCACCTGAGTTCAATTCCCAGCTGTGACCAAGTGGTAACAGGGAATTGATTTGATTCGATTGCATCCACAAACACACGCATGGATGCAAACTCACACTTACACGCGTTTAACTCAAAAGCACACGCTCACACGCAGATACACACACACCAACCCTGTTCACGTTCGCACATACAACCCGACACACGTGAACACGCCGTGACACCCGTACGAACACACGCACAGACAAAGCCACGTTCAAACGCACGCAATCAAAGGACTGTAGCAAAGGATGCACCTATAGTTTAACATGTCCCTCGTATGAAATTACTGATTATCAAGTGCGATACTGCAGTCCAGTCAGTATTTATTAGAATGTAGACCGGTGGTACCTGGGTGTCTATGGACTGGCGAATGCAATGAGATTGCAGAGGATTAGGCTGTCTTCACCAAGCACCCAAACATAGGATGCTGCCGATGAGTGCTCATGAATTTTCCGTCAAATTCTTGTGAATACGTTTTTTACTTGCACTTGAACCCAAACACAGGTGTCCATGGGGCACTGGGCAAACAAGACTGTTTTTATATCCAGTGGCCGCACAGTACAGTGTAAACATCGCCACTAGGGAGACAAAGGCGGCCGGGCGTGGTGCTGGTCACCCACCCCCTCGTGTGCCGTGCCGGCTTTTATGGGTGCTACTCGCTAACGGCACTTGCCCCTCCGTGTTTGCCTTTAAGGAAGTGACGGCCATCTTAGGGGACGCTGGCAGATTTTTGCCGCTCTTAAGATTGCCAGTTTCACGACCTTTCAGTGTATTCGAAGCAGCCTTAATCATTTAATTTTTGTTGCTTTGTTTTTTTATGTGTTGATTTTTTTTTCTGTCGTTGTTGACATGCCATTCTCTCCGCGGCCTTTGTGCTATTATTATTACTGCTAGATGATTAGATCACTAAATAACGTTCCACTTCACAGGGTCAAAGTGAGTTTATATGTTTAGTGGCATCGTCAGATTTTCCTCGATCGGCCGATCACGTGTCGCGACCGGTGAAAACAACATCTGCTCAGAGACGTTGGCACAATGCAGCCTCATAACGGTTTTATAAACATAGTACAGTGCTGTCCCGGCAGGCGTTGGCACGAACGGGAGGTCGCGTTGCCGCACAGTGTTTTGGCAAGAAGCAATTCAACAACGCGGAACCGGAGATGTGGTGCCCGCCCATTGCTAACATCAGTGTTCTCTCGTCGAATGAGTACCTTCGACAGTGAATGAATGTGTGCGCGTTATAAATGTAAAATTATTATTATTATTTATCAGTGGCGAAATGATTTCTGAACCAGGCCTTGGGCGCCCAATTCACCAACCCTGCACTACCCCCGGTGTGATGAAGTATGGTCAAACTATAGCCGTGATCAGGACTGGAGCTGGACAAATGTCACCGTGGCAATGCACCCGAATTCGCGACCCCTTAAAACGGGGTGTCTGGGGGTCCTCCTCCAGAAATGTTGAGTTTATGGGAGCGCATTTCCTGCATTTGTTAGTTCTGAGCGTTAAAGTAACCATCCCGATTTGAGACCACGATAGCCTCACCGCGTTGAAGCTGATTTTCCGTTCTCTGTCGTTGTTGACATGTCGTTCTCTCCGCAACCCTGTGCAGCGCTTTGTGACCCTCGGGTGAAAAGCGCTCTATAAATGCTATTATTATTCTCACTCTGCAAACGGCGTTCCGACGCGTTCCCATGCATTCCCACTCAATTCCACCCCTGGCCGTGACCCGATAGACTGTGGGAAGGATTTCACCCAGCAGCTGACTGATAAACTACGGCGATTTGAAGTTTCACGAGGGATTTGCTGATTTAATAATTACTCTAATACTGTATCGTGCTGTGGACCATTTAATGGGGAGGCTGTTGACAGATGGTGAGCACAGTTGTGTTCTATTTAATGTTTTTGTTCCCAATCAGCTACAATGTGTTAATAAACACATTTTAAACAAGCCCCTCAAATTTATTTTGCCTGTCATTTGTTACTATGTCTCATCCACTTTGAGCCAGGGAGTCATCATAATCATAAAACGCTTCGGTTTATAAGTATTTATTAGCTGGAATCACGCCACAATCGTCCCCCACTGCGCCCACTCAGTGGCCCGAAAGCTGGTCTCGTGAAATCGTATGTGTAATGTGGTACTACAGAGAAAGACAAATGTCACTTGAGTGTGTGTTTGGAAACCGTAGCTTGAGGCGGTTGACACAAGAGGCCAATCAAAGGGAGATGAGATAGTTGTCCACATTACAATTTGATTTCTTAAGAGCACGCCTGCACGTACATCTTGCGACACATTAACACCAATCGTTATTAGTTTCCTTAAAGTCAGTTCTCCCGCTACACGCCACCGCATGAATTCCTGCAGGTCATTTTAAATTTTGTAGGGTTTCTTTTTATTAGAGCACTGTATCAGCAATTCTATTCCAATCATGCTAAACGTGTCATGCCACGCAGCGGTGAACTTTCAAGTTCAACTACCACACAAGGTGACAAAGTGCAAACACCCGTCACTTCAGTGGCCCTCTCTCAACCAGCGTTACAGGGTGCTCGCACAATCTCCATTAGCGCAGTCTTGTGCAGCACAATTAACTGGAATTTGAGTTACCAAGGAGTTGAAATGTCCAAAATGGAGTAAAAAAAAAACCCCATGATTTTCATTGTGCAGCCACTGCTGACAAGCAATCAGCTGGATGAAGTGGATGTCCTCGAGAGTGTGGTTGCATCCTGGGCGGCTGCACACACGCAGGGTGCCGTCGGCTCACAGCTGACACCCACATTAGCCCCTTGAGCCACTTGGCCACATCTATACTATAAATACTTGCTTAAAGCTGTCGCGACGTAAAACCACGGCTGGCATTCAAATGGCGACGTTAGAAATGTCTTCCTAAACACGTGGCCGAGCGCGCCGTCGCAACGAGCAATTCGCACGCGGGGCTACAGTGTAGGTTTATGCCGATACGGCACATCACACTGTGCTGATGCCGTGCTTAAGGAATGATGTCACCGCAGCGGAGTCACCAGCAGCACAGCAGAGAGACAAGTGCCTCAATGTGCATTTCCTACAAAGGGGACGTGTTCAATCGGACACTGAGTGGCGGTGATTTCCACCCGCGCTGCAAGTCGTTGGTGGAATCGAATCTGTGCGCCCAAATATTTTCACCGGTGTTTGATTGCGCCCCTAACCCGTAACCCGTTTTGTCGTGCCGTTCTCTCCGTCATCTATCGAGCGCTTTGTCTTATCGAGTCAATGGGCTCTAGCCATGGTTTTAACAAAGAATTTGATTAGAGGCGTCACACCCATTGATTGTGGACATAATCAATGGTGAACTCCTTTGTTTTCTGATTAATTACCCCGCCGATCGGCTTCAGCGGCATCGTCAAAATTAAGAGGCGCGTTGAGACCGCGGCCAGCCACGGCGCCGACGCTAAAGGGCGACAGGTTTGATACCACGCTGTGGTGGGTGATGCAGCAGGACGCCAGGTTCGGCACGAGGGTCACGTGCTCGTGTGGTCGGTGACCTGCTCTCACCTCTGTCTGAGTAACAACTACAGCTTCTGTTTTTGTTCGAAGGATTGCGTGTTTTTTTCCCCAGCTGCAGTAAGTATGATCCAACTGCGCTATTGCTGTAAGGTCACGAGGTGAATACATATCCACGTAGAACGCTGGCAGGGCGCAGTGCATCACCTTGTGTCAGAGCATGGCCCTCCAAGATGGCGTCACACAACGACATCTAACGTTAAGCCTCTTTATTCACATTCGGGGCATACTGTTTCACATGCCTTGCAAAGAATCATTGCTTATAAACAGTGTTTTTATTATTATTATTGGGGCCGCTCGACAACTGTTAAAAAGAGCTACATAGCTCTCCGGTTCCTTCCAGCTTAAATACAAACTGACTGACTTACTAATACGCCAACTTAAGTGAAAGCCCCAAACTTAATTTGACATACTTTGTGTCATGTCGTTGGTGACCAGGCTCGCACCAGGCTCTCGCTACGTTTGAAATACCAGTTTAATCATGGACGGCTGCCAAGGTGTGAACCCAGCCTCTCACAGCGCCCCGACCGACCCCTGTGCCACCCGGCTACCTTATCGGATTTAATGAGTGCACCGTTATATAAGCCACCAGCACAGGGCCGTGGTGTAACCGTCAGCACACTGGACTTGCAATCCAGAGGTCACCGGTTCGATTCCACCCTGCGGCAGAGAACAAGGGGGCACGTTTCCGAAATGCCCCCACCTCTCTGCTCACCCGTCTGTTAATGTGTACACCACGGTTCGTCGATTGGCTAGATCGTGATGCGTGGTGGGGTAAATTGTGGGTACTCCCACCTCTTCCAAGGTGCCAAATGCTATAGTGGAGGCCCTTCTGTTAGCAGGAGTCTGAGCGAGCTATAACAGGGCTGTACCTTTACTTGCCTGCATATAAGCCACACCAACCAGCGCACAGTAAACTATATTCCATCCATCAATTCTGCACAGGGTCGCGGTAAACTATATTCTGTGTGTAAAATATTAAAATGAAAAATGGCCTCACAGTTTGGTCCATCAGTCCACGGCCTTTCTGGGCCAGTGTTTTCCAGTAGCATCTGTTTATGTAGCCAAACCTCTAGGCTGGTTTTGACTTTACCAAGGAGATTGTGTCCCGTTACACAAATACTGCCGAGTTGCCTCATGTTTTCGGCGGCGAGACACAGCCATTATTAACACGTTGGTGCCGCTTCAACACTGTAGGGCATCACGGATCGACACATTTCTTGTACGGTCTTGGTGGATTTGTGCATCGTAAAAATAAAAACAGACAACAAGGTTCGGTTTCACCGCATGATGCTCCCGTAAATTCAAATCTCGTTTTGGGTCCATCAGCCCTCAGGGCTGGAGCAGTGTTTTTGAGAAACACAACATTCAGCAGGAAAACTACGGCTCATTCTTTTTGAGTCTCATCGCTGCATCCGCAGGCCGGTCTCTCTCAATACACTGGATGTGGACCAGGGTCAAAATTTACCTTTATAAACAAATGCTGCTGCAAAAACAATGGTACACAAGGACTCACAGGCTGGTGAACTCAAATGTGAGAGAAGGGGTTCTCAACATTTTGCACGTCAAGGCCCAGTTGGCCCGCGTGTGTCTGGTCTCCACGGACCACTAGGTGCCATTCACGGTGCACTGATGGGTCGCGACCCACCGGTTTAGAATCGCGGTTAGAGTACTTCACTTTGAAGAGACAGGCCGTAGTCTATGACTGTTTTGTATTGCAATGCAGTGTCATGGCATACAATGCACGTGTTACACGGTTAATAATAATAATAACAATGTATATAGCGCCTTTCACCCGAGGGTCACAAAGCGCTGCACAAGGGCCGCAAAGAGAACGGCATGTCAACAATGGAAGAAAAAAACAATAAATACCAAAGGAAGTAAAATTAAATGATTAAGGCATTAAGCAAACAGTTTATGTCATTCCACACAGCCTTGCATGGAGATGAAGTGTACTGAACTCTATGCTGTGAAACACAGTCCTCCACTGATGAAACATACATTCGCCACTGATTGTAATGAATCGTGAAGTTCATCTCTACATAAATAGGAACTGTGCATGATAAACAATGCACTTCCTCCTGTCAAGTGCATGGTTGAGTAACCTTCTTTTTTCGCCGTCAAATCAAATCCCAAAACCCACATAATGTGCAAAGTTAAATTTTCGCAACGTTGCTTTCCTGACCAGTTTCCTCAACGGAGGGTCCGACCCGCGTCTCTCGATCTACGTCTCACAATTACTGCAATCACAGTGGCCGCTGACATTAGCAATGGACATGCCACCGAACTAGGAGCAGTGATCCGGACAACGGCCTAACAACAGTAGTGATGCAACGTACAGTCATACAGTAGCATAACGGTATTCCGCAAATTGCCCTGGGCTGTCCTCCCGCGGAGCTGCGAGGTGATAATCTTGGAGGCAGACACAGAGGCCGCGACGGAGATATCACGCCTCGGTGCCTCTTCACCATTCCACCCTCCGCGGCATCACAACCGAGGCAAAGATCCCCCGCATAGCCTTAACAGACTGTAGGGTCAAGTGCTGTTTGCGAGCGCCGATTAAGGCCAGCACGGCACACGACGGGGTGGGTGGCCAGCATCACGCCCGGCCGCATTTATCTCCCGAGTGACGGTGTTTACACACCGCACCAGGTACTCATTTGGGGCCGAGTTGACCTAGGAGTGGCTCAGGACCGATTCAGAAAAGCGTCAGTGGTGTTGACCGTGAGCGGGATTTGAACTCGGGTCGCCGGGTTCGTGCTCAATAACAGCGATACGAGCGACCCTTGTCTTATATCGGTTACCACTCTAGCAATCGTGTCGCGATTACGAATGACGCCAGTCTCTGCTCGCGTGTGTGTGTGTGGTGGGGAACAGCATGTGCTACAATCCTGGTGTGACCCGAGTTCCATTCCCCATCGATATACTTCAGTGGCACATGTCTTGCTGGACCTATAATGAGGCCTCCCATAGGTCTCCTCGGCTCTAAATCAATGACAACACTGGTGGGCGGTGGTGGGCTGCGGGAAACAAAGGCGGCCACGCCTGGTGCTGATGGTCATTACCTGCTAGCTATTTTCTACGCATGCAATTGTTATCCCCGTTTTCGCCGGGCACTCCGGTTTCCTCCCACAGTCCATAGACACGCTGCCGCATAGGTTAATTGGCGCGCGGACTAAATTGCCCCCGGTGCCCTGTGATGGACTGGTGTCCCATTCTGGGCATAGCCCTGCCTTGCGCCCTGTGTTTTCCGGGATAGGCTCCGGCTCACCGCAACCCTGTACGGGATCAAGCGGTTTCTGATAATGGATGGATGTTTGTCCTGTCGTTGTGTTGGAATCACGGGCGCGCAATCTGTGCTTCTGCTGAACGCGGGAACCGATGTTGGAAACTACACGCGATCCCTGTCAAGAAATACTTGGTATTACCTGCAAATTCTACCAAACACTTCGAAGCCGAGGAGCTGAACGACAACGATGTCCAGAAGCTCAACAGACGCCAGAAGCCCCTCAGTCTGGAGCAAGAAGAGAGGCCAATGCCCGGCCACCTCTAAGGCTAGCACTGACTATTATATCTCTAAATGTTGAAGGGCTTCGAGGAATCGAATCGAATGAAGCGCTGTGGCGGTGTGTGCGCGGGTCACGGGCACACCACCGGTGTGTCGGTGTGCTGCTGATGATGCTGCTGATGGGTGTCGCGCGGATGTGGCTTGTGAGCGTGCGCCGTCGCACAAATGCTGCCGTGTGCGTGGCATGTGTGCAGGATTTCAAATGCGGATGCTTTCATAAAAAAAATGTTGCAAATGTGTTGTTTGCAATGCAGCCGGATTGCATGCGGGTGTGTGTGTTGTGATGGCGCGAACGTTGCAATGGCACGCATGCGGGACATGTTGCAAATTATGTGTGTGTGTGGGGGGGTTTCCCCCATAGATTTCCAATTGCTATGTGATGCAATAAATGTTACAGTCACACGCGTGTCTTGTCTGTGTGTGTATTAAACCGCTGCTGCAAATACGCGCGCATTGTGCTGAGTACAAACACTGCAGATTTATCTCTGGTAAGAATAGTGATTTACACGTTTAATACACAGACGCCAGCAATGCACCTTTCAGCCACATACTGGCTAGCTCATACTGTGTATTGTAATTGATACACATACTGGCTAGCTCATACTGCTGTGTGGCGTTGCTGTTGTTTAGTCGAGGTAAACATGGGGGTGTGGACATTGCTGCCTCTAGCGTGCGAACATCACTCAGATCATCGTGCTATGGGCTCGGCCACCATCACGCCCACCACAATCACCATTTCCATAACCGTCGCATTTATCCACATATTGTAATAACCATCATCTTATTCTCCATATCATGGTGGACATGACCAATTACAATCATGATAGAATTGTAACTTTATATTTTCACCACCACCATATAATGTCCCGTAAACGATTACTAAGACAATTATAATTCTGACCCAATCGCATGGCATTCATCATCATCATCTTGTCATTGTAAACATCGCTCCCACTAAGCATTACATCCGTTACCAGCTCCCTTACACTGGTGGTCATCTTCACCATCATTTACAAATCACGACCGTTACCATAACCATCGCAATCACGTAAGAGTTCAGTCACCGTGGTGATGGTGGTCATCGTTGTGTGAACATCACAACGATGACCACCATCACCACACCTTCTCAAGCATCACCCCCATCGTACGATTGCAAAAAATCATGATTGTACACATTATCAAAACATTCATATTATAACTATAATGATCACCATAACCGATCAGCGTCACCACATCACTAACAACCATAACCATAATTGCATAACAATCATCATCAAAGACAAAGATCCCCGTATAGCTTCAACGGACTGTAGGGTCAAGTGACATTAGCGAGTGGCGCCTATAAATGCCAGCACGGCACATGAGGGTGGGTGGCCAGCTGAACGCCCGGCCGCCTGCGTGGCGATGTTTACCACACCGCACCAGGTACTCATTTGAGGCTGAGGCGACCTAGGGGAGGCTCAAAACCGGTTCGGAAAATCGTGACTGGTGTTGGCCGTGAGCGGGATTCGAACTCGGGTGGCCAGGTTTGTAGCTCAGCGCGTAATGCCACCACACTCGCAAGCATACCATTAGATCTATGCGCATAACAATCTGCTACTGTTACCAGGAATCCCGCAAACAGCCTTGCAAGCTCACTGGGTATTTTCTGCTTTAACGATAATCATCTATCCATCTTGTAAGAGCCAAATCAACAGCACCACAAGGAGCACGGAGCTGATCCTGACTACACGGCGGTGTATCTGCAACACAGCGAGGTTTGGGTGAAAGAGGCACCCACGGACCCTAACAAAACATCACCCCACAAATCCCCCGCTCAGAGACAAAGATCCCCGTACACCCTTTAACGGATTGCTGGGGAATGTGCTGTTAGCGAGCACCCGTTCAATGGGGAATGACACACGGGCGAGGTGGGGTGGCCAACCGTCCGGCCGCGTTTCACTCTCCAGCGCTCTTGGTGTCCACACACCGCGCCGGGTACTCCGTTTAAGGTCGAGTCGACCTAGCGGAGGCATAGAGCCCACGCACGCTCTGCAGTGTCGAGACGTGGCCAGACACGGAGCATCAATCCGAAGCGCAATGCCGACAGCTACCCAGGCTCGGCGTGAGCAACGCGTCAAGAGCTTGCAAGCTCACTGGGTGTTATTCTGCTGTAATAATACACATCTATCTATCTAACACACACACGGCACACGCCGTGCATGGAAGCTGCCTGGAATCTAGAGACACGGGGTCGTCATTGAGCCGAGCGCCACAGCGCCACGACACCCGCCTGCTAGCCAGCGCCGGGGACACACAGCCTATGTCGGCAGAAGAGGCACAGCAGAACCACGCCCGGCCGCCTTTGTCTTCCCAGCACCCCTTCCACACGCACAAACAGTAGCCGTCAGTAGTTGGAGCCACCAAGGGCGTCCGTGACCCTTGCGCGGCGGCCCTGAGCGGCTCTAGGCGACACCGCTATCCACACCGCTCGGTGATGGCGAGCTTGCCAATCGGAACTCGCATTCCGTACGGTGTCTCGCTCCACGGAGGGGGAGATACACACACACCGAAAGATACACACAGAGAGAGAGAGAGACAGGGCTGGTATTCGCGTACCTCTGCGCGGCTCCGAAGCGGCGGTGGACGTTCGCGGCTCCGTGTTCGGTGCAGCCGTCGGAACAAGCCTCGAACGACGACGCCGCCTCCTCCTCCTCCTTCCCACGGTGCACAGCGCCCTGAGCGCGCGATGGAGGCGGACGGGAGGTGCCGCGATGGGGTGTGGAGGGGAGACGCGGGGAGAGGAGGAGGAGGAGGGGGTGCTGATGATGGGGAACACAGGGTGGGGTGCTGCTGATGCGGCTGCTCGCGATGGGGGAAGGGGAGCGACGTGGAGAGAGAGGAGGAGGAATTGGTGGCGGTAATGATGATGAGAGAAGGGTTGGAGGTGGTGGTGGTGATGATAATAATAATAGCGTTTTATATAGCGCCTTTCACCCGAGGGTCACAAAGCGCTGAACAAGGGCCGCGAAGAGAACGGCATGTCAACAATGAATAAAAATACAAGCCAAAGGAACAAAAAAAAAGATTAAGGCTGCTTCGAATGTACTGAAGATAAGAGAAAGGGAGAGACGTCGAGACCGGGCGAGTCAATTAGGCGGCGATGGTGATGGAAGAAGAGACGGATTGGCGAGCTGGTGATGGTGCACGAGAGATGGCTGTGCTGGTGGTGGTGGTGGAGGATGGGCGGCGATGTTGTGGCCGAGTCGGGGGCTATCTCTCGCGATGGTTTAAATGCCATCAACGCCACCCCGAGCGGCGGGCAATCCGATTACTCGGCGCAGATGATGCACCGCTCCGACCACTGCAACCGTCACATGTCAAGTGCATCATCACCAACAACGGCTGCCGATCACCACTAAATGGCGGTGACGTCATCACAGCGCCTGTGCCAGGTCAAGTGCACCTTGAGGCCACGCAGTGTGTCGAAGGCTCGCTGACGGGTGGGTCACGGGACAGACCTAAGTTGTTATGGGTTGACTGAGATGCCGTCACCACGAGCATCACCATCAAAGACGAAAATCCCCGTATAGCCTTCACAGACTGTCGGGTCAAGTGCCGTTAGCGAGCACCTATGAAAGCCAACACGACACACAAGGGGATGGGTAGCCAGCACCACGTCCGGCCACCTTTGTCTCCCTAGTGGCGATGTTTGCACACAGCACCAGGTACTCATTTAAGGCTGAGTCGACCTAGGGGACGCCCAGGACCAGTTCGTAAAATCGTCAGTGATGTTGATCGTGAGCGAGAATCGAACTCGGGTCGCCGGGTTCTGAGCGAAGTGCGCTAACCACTGAGCCACCGCTCAAATAACCCCTAACAGCACATACCACACACGCCGCGTTCACATACGCGTTCACATACGTGTTCACATCCATGTAACGGTTTGGAGCAGATGGGGGTCTCTGGCAGGTCGACGCTGAGAAAGGGCCCTCATGCATATTACATTAGCCGCGTGTATTACATTACTTTACTGGGACATTTTTCACATTAAGGGCTATTGGACTAAGGTATACAGTAATTTAATATTTATGGTCACCAATACCACCTTGTGGGAAGTCAACGGTGTTTTTGTCATAAGGATGTACTGTCCCCCGTCATAGCAGTGCGGAATTTACTTACAGTGCCTCAGTATCACTAATGTGGACCGCATGAGCGTCTGAGTAAAGTTTACATAACATATGATCTCGTCATACGTAATAATGTAACCACTCGTGTAGGGTAATGTACAGGGTGGTCCAGATGTCTGCCAAGGTTAATTGTCCTGATGAAATTGCCCCCGATGCCCTGAGACGCTGTAACTTGTTTACCCCTCCCCGCTGGACAATTGTTAAAAAGAGCTACATACATCAAAGGTTCCTTTCAGCTTAAATACAAACTGATTGAATGAAAATCATGTCAGCTGTTGCAACTATCATTCATTCTTTCATTGTCAGAAACCACTTAATCCTGTACAGGGTTGCGGTTAGCCGGAGCCTATCCCGGAAGACACAGGGCGCAAGGCAGGGCCGTACCCATGGATGAATGTACCACTGAGCATTCCAGCAAGATTGGCAATGCATTCATTTAAAATCTACACTGAGTAAACCACACAGTACAAGGCTTAATCATTCCATGCACGATAAACAATCAATATAATCGGTAACCAAAGCCTGGATCACGATCCAAACATTTCTATGTTGATCTCAGGAGTAATCACAATACGACGAGGCTCATCTTCTGCCCATGGCAAATTAAACATCTCGGACAAAGAATGCATATATTAACACGATTGTACCAAGAGGCCAGCTGGTACTGGATGTACGTCTTGTTCCCCGGGGTTAAGGGTGGGTGATCGTCGGCCACAGATCTCTGGCTGGGAATAACCGGCATGGATCACGGTGCTAGATGGACTGAGCACCCATCCATCCGTTGTCAGAAACCGCTTAATCCTGTACAGGGTCGCGGTGAGCCGGAGCCTATACCGGCAGACACAGGGCGCAAGATACGGCTATACCGGTGATAAGACGCCAGTCCATCACAGGGCACCGGGGGGCAATTTAGTCAGCAGGCCATTTAACCTATGCAGCAGCATGTCTTTGGGCTGTGGGAGGAAACCGGAGTGCCCGGCGAGAACCGCTCGCCTATAGTGGGGGGAATCGGCTGCGTCAACGGCTCACAAGCGAACCACAGGAATAATTATAATAAAGTAAGAATAATACCATTTGTAACGCGCGCAGATTTCACGCCTTGTCATGGACGAGACACAGATTAGACACGGAGGCAATAGGAAAGCGCGGAGTGGGGGGGAGGCAGCCATGCAGCCAGCCGGCGCCAACATTTGCCAGACACTGCGGCCTATACATCATGATATCAACCACTGAATAAATAAGTGGTTTTTTTGTGGGAGGAAACCGGCGAACCCGGAGGAAACCAACGCAAAACAGGGCGAGAACACACACACTCCACACAGAAAGGCGCCCGCGGCGGGATTCGAACTCCCTTGGGCAGGACTTTATTTCTGTGAGGCGCAGATGTTCCCGCTGCATCGACACCCTGCCGCCCAATCCGTGTTCTCTTCATCATCGTACCTAGGGTTGCCACCTGTCCTGGTTTCACCAGGAGCTGTCCTGGGAAATCTGTAAGTCTTCACGCAACAAACTCTTTACGCAAAGCCCGGGGATTTTCCCGTTACACGTACAGTCCTCTCTTGTATCCTGTTGAATCCCACAATGTGCCGGTGTTTGCGTGCCTCCGAGGTGGAAACCCGAATCGCACGTGAACAAGAGCTAAGAGCCACTCTTAATGGTCCCGTATAAACACAGACACTTCGAGTAAAATCCTCGTGACAAGTCTCCTTTCAAAAAGTGCATCGCCTCCCGTTGTTTATTCGCCATAGTTGGTCAAATACAATGGCTGACGCTCTTTCCTGTCCCAAACCCCTCCTGAGCCTCTGGCGTTGAGCAGGCGTCAGGAAGAAAAATAAGCACTCGAAACAGAAATCCCGCGCGGTAGCTGCTGCCTTTGTTCAGTGTTTAATTCGCGTCCCTAACTGGGCTTTGCTCCATCTCCTCCGAGTAGGCGATGTTGGATGTGCGCGTTTTTGTAGAAAAAAAAATCTAAAGTAAACCAAATAATAAACATCTTCAACGGGCTACCGTGGTCTATTATAAAAATGATTTGCCAGGATCGTGACGGTGGAATCCCGAGATCAGAGCTGGTCCTGGCCGGATCCTCCGATCACCAAATGTTTTGAGAATGGACGGTGCCTTGCGGTTTAATATGTTTAGTAAGATATTGTACTGATGTAGGTTTCCACGGCTCGATTTTCACATCTTTCCGTCTCTCCGTTTATTTAATGTTATCACTCTAGCTGGAAAATAGCTTCATTATACACGATATAGTACGGTATTCCTGTTAGTGTCTGATTTGCGATCAAATAACTCCCAGGACACATTTCCATCCAAGATCCCTCTAAAATGGTACTTATCACATTGTGAACAGTAGGGAAGTAAAAATCAAACACAGCTATTGTCAAATCACATTATTAAAACTAGCTTAAGGTCGGCAGCTACGCTAACCCTAATCTTGAGCTAGTTAAATGAACTGGACAGAGAAGTCAAATCAAATAATGTAACTCTGTAATTATATTCAAATCTATTTTCAAACATGAAGGAAATCATGTGTAGAATGGAGCAAACTTGCCTGACAACCCAGGATCACTGAATGTGAGAAACGGCCCCTCGGGCTGCCGAGCCACCTCCAACGAGGCCGGTTTCTCCCTGCTCCGCCTGGCTGAAGTCCGCTAATGACGGACACGCGTCCCAGCAGACGGAGTTTAAATTGGTGCTCAAAGCAGACGGCCTGAGCTGCGATCAATGCCACGGATCGATACGGTGTAATGAATGTCTTAGTAAAGCCTCCACCTTTTGGATAACCCTGTAAATTTCACGAAATTACTCCGTGACGCGCGGCACCGACCGTCGATACCTTAAGGGATATGCAGACAGAAGGTCCGGGGACAACAGCTATTCGAAGGAATGGTTTACCTTGCAATCGGGACCGCACTGTAACCAGCACGAGTTGTCAGCAGGCCGGCCACCCGTCGCGGAGCGACGCCGCGCCCCGAGGATCAACGTGCGATGGGGCCCAACCCTCCTCACAGCCCCTGGGGCCCTCAACATGCTGCTCGTATTGATGGTTCGAACAGAAAATTCACTAAATGTTGGGTTTTAAATTGTTAATGTGAGGTCCTCTTTCAAATGCTGGATATTTTAGGACCCTTTCTGTGTGGAGTTTGCATGTTCTCCCCGTGTCCGCGTGGGTTTTCGCCGGGCACTCCGGTTTCCTCCCACCGTCTAAAGACATGCTGCTGCATAAGTTAATTGGCCTGCGGACTAAATTGCCCCTGGTGCTCTGTGACGACACATCCTGGGTATAGTCCTGCCTTGCGCCCTGCGTCTGCCGGGATAGGCTCTAGCTCACCGGAACCTTGTTCAGGATTAAGCGGTTTCTGACAATGGATGAATGATGGATGGTCCCGCATGTTGCTCTCATGTGATGCGATATAAAAGCTGCATTTTCAATCTCAGTTATTTTCTCCATTGGCTCCATCGGGCTCACATGTGCATCAACTGGAAAATATTTCTCATCTAAATCCTTTGCGGTCCCGCTCCCGTTTGCTTGACCTCCGTGACCTTATTTCCACCCGTCTCTCAGTCGGCAGTTTGTGCTCCACGTGCCTGTTTTTTCTGTCCACCGTATTATACTCACTGCCACACAAGAGGACGTTTAAAACAATGATTTGGTTGAAAATGCAGCTTTTATATCGCATCACATGAGAGCAACATGCGGGACCATCCGTCATTCATCCATTGTCAGAAAACCGCTTAATCCTGAGCAAGGTTGCGGTGAGCTAGAGCCTATCCCGGCAGACGCAGGGCGCAAGGCAGGACAATACCCAGGATGGGACGTCAGTCGTCACAGGGCACCGGGGACAATTTAGTCCGCAGGCCAAATTAACGGGCACATTGAGGCCTCCAAGTGCCCGACACGGGACAGATCTCTGAGGTTACCGAGTTGGGGCATCAGATAGCGCTTATGAAAACCGGCATTACAGTCAGGAGACCAGCTCCCTGCATCGATCATGGCTCATGACATTCTATCACATTTTCCATCAATCTTCTTCTTCTTTGCGATTCTTCGAAGCACGATGGCTAGCTTCTGGACATCGTCGTCTTTCAGCTTGGCTTCGATTATCTTGTTTAGTTGAGCCTCACTTCGCAGCCTTATTGGTTAAGCTTATCTCCTACGGTTCATATCGACTGGTTGCTAGAAATACACTTCATATCATCTTCAATTCATTTTTGTGCTTTTTATCCCTTTGTGAGTGTAAGACCGGGTAGAGAAATACAGGGAACACAGACAGGTGCAATGACGTAATGACGTAGTGGCGCAAACGACGACATTTCATACGAGACAACCAATCGCGCCGAGTTCACACATCCTAACCAAAACAAAACGGTCGTTTATTCGAGACGCAACTTGACAACTTCAAAAACAGCAAAGCACACGCAACGCGAGTCAAACAGTTCTGCCGCTCAGCGCGGGCTCGGCCCCTGCGCGTCGGCGGCGCCCCGGAAGATCTTCGCCAGCAGCTCCTTGTTGGACCTGCTCTCCCTGGCGATCCTGCTCGCCTTCTGCTTGGCGCGCTGCACCATCTTGGCGGAGGAGGCCGCGGCCACCACGGCCGCCCGCCTCCTCTTCTGCTCCTGGATATCGCCCTCCGTCCGGTGCTGACGGAATCCCCACACGGCCTCCTCCTCCTCCTCCTCCTCCTCCTGCGCAGCCTGCCCCCCGGCGGCGCCCGCCGCTCCTCCGTCGCGAGCGAGGGCGGCCGCGGCCTGCTTCTTGCGCCGCTCGGCGAGCCGCCCGAGCGTGGCGCTGCGCTCCACGTTGGCGACGTAGAAGCCCGTCTCCTTCTTGGCCTGCGCTATCTCCGTGCGCAGGCGCTGGTTGCGCACCGTGCGCTCGTACGCCAGACGCTCGCTCAGGTGCCCCCAGCGGAAACGGTGCAGGTACTGCGGCGGGGGGCGCCAGAGGCAGGGGAGAGAGCACCACTAACCACTTTGTCCAGAACACGACGAAAACTGTTGCACACTACTCGTCCTGTAAATGGCATATTACTTGCACATCTTTTAATCTATATCTGCGCTATAGTCGCTCTATTTGCACTGTATTTGTTGTAATTATAGTTTGTTCTTGATCTGTGCCTTGTTGTTTGACCCCGCCCCGACCCCCAGCTTAGCTTAACTTGTGAATATTAAAGATTGTTAGTATTCCCCCCGCGTCCCTCTCTCGCTCGTGTCGCTGTCTTGCTCGAGTCCCCGACCTGTCTCGTCTCCCCCTGCGTTGCTCGTGTTACAAGAAGCAAAAAACGGGGGAGCGCTCGACACGGCTTATTCCAAATGAACGGCTTTGAAAAGCAACTGTCATGCATCGAGCAATGAAAACCTACATCAATAAAATAATATTGTTTTCCAGTTTTTTTGATGTGCAATGCACTTGATTTCTTAATGTCCCAAGGCTTTAAGCCTATCCAAAAATAACGATTTGTACTGCGCCTAAATCCACTCATTCAGAGCACATGGCACTTCATTGTGACGAGAAAATTGCATTGCCCACAAATGATTATGGAAAGAATGTGGGAGTCGCTGGGTGTCAGGTCGGGTGAGAATTTCTCCCGACGTCTGGGTTTTTCAGATGTAAACCTTTGCGGTTAACACAAACGAGACAGCTTGAAGTGCTGCAACAGAAATCTGTCGGATGACTTTTGGTAATCCTTGAAAGCGATGGATCGTTGCAGAGTTGTCTAAATGTGTTGGTTTACAAAGGTATGCCATTGGGGTGGCACTGTTCAGAACGATCCATATTCCGACGCTGCGATGTCTCTCCGTAGAGCAGGGGTGTCCAAACTACGAAACATCAGACCTTCACGTCCTACACTGGCGTAATTTACCTGCATTTGATTGATTCTACCAAGATTGGTGCATTAGAAGTAAGGCAGTATTCCTCATGTCTAGTGAGTGGCCCAGTCCTTCGTATATTTTTCTGTATGTGGCCCTCAGGAAAAAAAGTTTGGACACCCCTGCCGTAGAGGGAAAACGACAGTGAACACTGGCTACGAGTCAATTCGGTTTTACACCAGGCCTTCTGCATTTCCATTTCTATCACGGCCTTCAGCTGAACATTAACCCTTATAGTCACCACTCATATCAGGCCACAGACTTTCATAGGACCCGTCATAAATCCAGTACTGTCATGAAACCCAAAATATTAAAAACTTAAAATTTAACTTACAATTTATAATGCGCACAGTATTAGTTCAATGTGGAAGGACTTCATTTGAAGAGAGAATAACTCAGAGCTGAGTGGAAGCCTTAGCGATATGGGAATGGAGAAGGCAGCCACACAGTTAGCAGGCGCCATCATTTGCCAGATACTGCGTCCTATATACAGTGTTATGATGTTATCGGCCAAACAAAGAGTGTTTTTTGGTTGTGGGATGAAAACCGGAGAACCCGGACGAAACCCGCGCAGAACCGGAGTGGAACACACAAACTCCGCGCAAAAAAGTTCCCGAGGTGGTAATCGAACCGCATCGGGCAGGACTTTCCTGCGACGAGGCGCGCATGTTACGGCCGCAACGCCCCCACGCTCCGGCACAAGCGCTTTGCGCCACCCACTACCCGCGCGGCGCCGTCACGCGCGTCGCCACCTTGAGGGTCCACAGGTCGTCGTAGAAGCGGCTGCGCTTGCGCGTCGTGACGCGGCTGTTGTTGAGCATGATGGCGGCGAGCTTGGCTTTCCGCTTGTCCACGAACTCCACCCAGCCCTCCGTGTAGCTGCGCCCGTTGGAGCGCGACAGCTTCTTCTTCGCCCTCTTCGTGTGTTTGTCTGGGGTCGGGGCGCGGGGGAGACAATCACAGTCAAACGCGGTCTCCGTTTTGATCGATCGTTCGTTCGGGCGTAAGGCCGCGGTGTAACAGTTGGACTCGACGCTTCGATTCTGTCTCCCAGCGGTCAGAATTGGTACGACGCAGTTAAAGTCCATTTGCGAGGTCGTGTGTCGGGTTTAATGTATGGGTACCCACAGTTATTCACAGACACATGGAACCACGTGCAATAGTAAGTCAAAATATCCTGTAGAAGGGCCCTCAATTCATGATGCCTTACTCAATATCAGAACGTGTCGCGATATGCTCTAAAAGGTCATGTAAGTCATTCAATAACGTATACAATTTAGAATTCAGTGTAGGGTTAGGCAGAATGGATGAACAGGCTGAGACCATCAACTGGGTACACGTGGGAACCTGGCTGAAGCCAGGGTGGCTGCCTGCCACGATACCCAGGAATTCAGCCGCACACCCTCACATAAGCTATCGCCTGACGCATAACTCTGCTGTTGGAAGATGTCCCGGAATTAGATTTTTTTTTTAGTACATACAGTTCTGATTCAAATAACGGTTTATACACTGTTGAAGGCAATGCAACCACACAAGTGAGTGGTTATAATTGTCTATTTTATAACTACCAACAACATCCAGGTTTTCAGGCAGGTGGTGCTACTGGCAGGGTTACTTGACTCATACATTATGGAGCTCAGGGGTTCACCGAGTACGACTTTGTGGAAAGAGAATTGACCCTGGCATGTCAGGCAGTCAGTTACTTTTTATTTATCTGGAAGAAACCGTTGAGATATGTAGCTCTTTACCAGTTGTCTAGCGCGGAGGGGTAAGCAAGTTACAACATATCTGGGCACCGGCAGCAATTTTAGTCAGGACAATTAACCGAGGCGGGGTGTCAGTGGACTGTGGAATCCATGTGAAATTCATGTGGAATCAATTCCCACCATTAGCTACGGGCCCCTGGTAGAGACAAGCATCGCCGAGTGCAGGTCTGATCAGGGAGACGCTGCAAAAGCTCGACGTGCAGCTGAACCTCCCTTTGGAAACGTGTCGGCAATGCTGCTCACAAAGCTCAGAGCCGCACGCTGTAGACTAATGACAGTGGAGGAGGCCCTGGTGTGTGTGTGTGTGTGCCAATTGGCACACAGCTTGAGTTCCCTTTGATAAGCATCCAGAACATGTTCCCTGCCGGCCGGATCCTGCAATTAGTTCAATTTGTCCCCATAAACACACACTTGTAGAAACATATTCAAACATTTTACTAAAACCCATGACACACGCAGCTCTTAATTATTCACCCCCCCCCCCCCCCAATAACAAGATCCACAAGTGTTTTGGCAGGATCATAAATGTAACGTTCACGAGGTTCGTTATACCCACTGATAGGGTGCTACAGCCCGCTGGACAACTGGTAAAAAGAGCGACATAGCTCAACGGTTTCTTCCATAGTGAAGCTCTGTTTGTGAGTTTTGGTCAGATTTAACCAGCATAAGGCATATTGCTGTGTTATTCTGTGATGTTTACTTTAAATAAACACATTACTCGAAATGTCCTTAAGTACGAATACAAACTGTGTCCCAGATTGTTAGATAGATGTTTATTATTCCAGGCGACAATTCAGTGAGCTTGCAAACTCTGGATGCGGGATTCCTGCGACACAAGAAACGTTTGGATGGAACTATATACCCAATCTGCATACGCTAAATAAATCAGTAATTTAACCAGGTACACAATGTGTAATTTATCATGTACAATTGAAACATTGGGCGACACGGTGGCACAGTGGGTAGCGCTGCCGCCTCACAGCAGGAAGGAACCGGGTTCGAATCCTGGCCCGTGTCCGCGTGGGTTTTCACTGGGCACTCCGGTTTCCATCCCACAGTCCAAAGACATGCTGCTGCACAGGTTAATTGGCCTGCGGATTAAATTGCTCCCGGTGCCCTGTGATGGACGGGCGTCCCGTTCTGGGTAAAGCTCTGTCGTGCACCCGGTGTCTGCCGGGATAGGCTCCGGCTCACCGCAACCCTGTACAGGATAAAGCGGTTTCTGACAGTGGATGGGTGGAGTGGAAACATTAAACGGTGGCTTAATGAATGGCACGTTGCTTCGTGACGCCAAGCGTCAGACTGTGCATGAGCGCCGCCTGCTGAGTAAACACGGGCTAGCGTCGGCCTGCTCGAGGTTAGATAGATGTTTATTATTACAGCAGAAAAATACCCAGTGAGCTTGCAAGCTCATAAACAGAGCCTCACAACGAATAACAAAGAAAGACGACGATGTCCAGAAGCTAGCCATCGTGCTTCGAAGAATCGCAAAGAAGAAGAAGACAAAGATAGTGTACTTCGCGTACCGAGGATAGATTGTGATTGCGTCTCTATAAAGGTGATGCTTTCCTGATCAAATGATGATTGGCAGACTGTGTTCACCTCCTATTTGCACCCCTGAGCCGGTCACAAAGCGTTGTTGACATTTATTATTACAGCTGAAAATTACCCAGTGAGCTTACAAGCTCTTTACAGGATTCTTGCATTGACACAACAATGTGGATTATGGTACTGTAGTGATGTTAATGGCAGAGGAAATTGCTAATGACGACGTTAATCAAGTTAGATGTATTTACGACGTTACGTTAAGGACCATGATGGTGTGGTTGATGATGATGTTCTAGTTGATGATGTGTGTTGCCGGTGTTGATGATGATGATGTGGGTGATGATGTGGTTGATGTTGTGTGTTGCCGGTGATGGATGCGCGATGCTCGTACCCTCCGGCTGCAGGAATATCCTCCCCAGCTCCCCGTGGCGACTCAGCAGCTGGCGGACGTGTTTGACGCGCAGCCGGGGCGGGATGCGGCTCAGATACACCACTCCGGGCACCACGGGTTTCGAGCGGGCCGCCTCGACCACATCACTACTCCCAACCCCATCATCCCCATCGCTGCCCCCTACCTCATCTCCTACCCCATCACCATCGTGCTTCGAAGAATCGCAAAGAAGAAGACCACCACCATCATCACCGTCTTCCCCGCGTCCCGGGCCGCTCTCCCTGCGCTCCGTCTCCTCCGCCATGCGTGCCGCACGTGTGGAGGATGGCGACTCGCTGCTCATCTTCCGCGCGTTCCACTCGCCATCTTATGTAGGGACAGCTCCTCGCCGGCTCGCGTTGGGTTTCTTGTCGTGGCGTCATCGGCAGGCGACGGGACGTGGGCTCCACCGGCCGCGGGGCCGCTCGCACCTCACTATACATGGCCGCCGCGTAACGCTACCTTCCGCCATCACCAGCCGTGTCCGGGGTGGTTCACATTTACTGTGACACCCAATTTCATAGTTTATTTTCCGTGTTGCGACGATTCGGAGCCCGTACCGTCTTCAGTACAAGCCGTTTGGCCGGCAGGATATCAGCATCTGCGCCTCAATGAAATAAAGACTTGCCCGAGGCAGTTCGATTCTAGCCTCCGGCGCTTTTCTGTGTGGAGTTTGTGTGTTCTCTCCCCCTGTTCTGCGTGGGCTTCCTCCGGGTTCTTAGTAATATTCATCAATTCGCATATTTGTTGTGTCGCAGGAGTTCCATAAAGAGCTTGCGAGCTCACTGGGTATTTTTCTGCTGTAATAATATAAACATCTATCGTTTATGAACATGCATCAGCCATCTGAAATAAATAAGGGAAGTTTGAAACAAAAATGAATGAGCAAAGGAAATAAATGTTAGGGGTCAATTAAAAAGGGGTCACAAGACATGTGGACCGCCACTCTCAACCAGTCCACTCTCAACCCACCGGTTGAGAATCTTTGCAGATTATAAAATCTGCAAAGGCCCTTATTACCCATCAGTGGGCTGCGAGCGCCACCTAGTGGTCCGTGGAGACGAGATCCAATTGGGGCCAAGTGAGCCTTGATGCGCGTAAGGTCGAGACGTTTCCTTCAATGAGTTATCCCTGTGCTCACATCATCAGGAGGGGGCAGCACCCGCCCGCTCTGCTCGGGTGCTGTGTATAAAGTGCCTTTGCAGATTTTATATATTTTTCCCTTTTAAAGCAGGGCTGTGTTGACGTGTGTGTCGAGTTGCTGCGCTGTGAGAGTACCGCTGTGGAAGGATGTGGGTGATGTTGCGTTGCCAGTGTTGCACAGAAGTACCATATACTTAACCCCCTCCCCACGACACAGCCACATTTGTCAATAACACTGTGTCTACAATACACTGTATTCTGTGTTTGTGCTCACATCACGGCTGACTCAGATTGTGTTTACCACTGCAGTGGCGTTATGTATCACAATCCATCTAACCACTGACCAGAACTATGGCTCAAGCTACCTTATCCAGTCTAAGGCTGTGTGTTAATAGTAATTTGTTTGGTTAATTATTTTTTTGGCAATTCGCGTGTTTGTTGTGTCGCAGAAATCGCGTAAAGTGCTTGCAAGCTCACTGGGTATTTTTCTGCTGTAATAATAAACGTCTATCTATCTAACATTGACCCCGAAACTATTCAGACATACAAAGCCCTGCCCATAGGGAACACGCTTAAAATAAACATATCTTGTCGGTACGATTTACTCAGCAGACTTCTGTCGAAGCAGATTACAGCTCAGCGAGACAGCCTGCGACTGATGTCTGTACACAATCGCGTACCAGAGAGACAAAGGGAACTTGGTATGCGTCGGTGATTCGTATTAGCACATTGTGTACCAGCAACATCCCAGCAGAGGGCAAACGTGTATAATGTGTAATCCTTGAGGTGTGCACGAACTCCCGGGGCCCAGCACGCGGCTTTGTTAAACGCGCAAGTTATTGTCTGTGTAATAGCCCGAGCACACGGGTCAGGGCACAAACACATTGACAATTACGAAAAGTAAATGGGCTTGGGCGGGATGCGTCGCCGGAAGGGCTGACGGAGCAATGGTTGACGGCGTGGCGGCCAAATGGGAGAACGCGACCAAAGGCACGGCCGCTGTGGAGACGGAGCGATGAGGTCGCTTCATGCGGCAGCGACTGAGATGGTGCCAACACCGGACTGCGAGGGTTGCGATGGCACAGGGAGGCATTCATCCAGCAGTTAAAAGAGAATGCAGGTAGATGTGCGTTAGATATGCTTAGTAGCGTAATAGGGGCTGATGCAATGACCTTGTTAGAGCGGTGAGCTAGAATTACTGAAATTCTCAGAATCCTGGACTGTCATTCTAAATAAATCTAGGTTCTCTCAGGTAGTGAATGTGGGCATGGCTCGGTCACCAACAACTGCACTTAATTCCTTCTGGTCTGGCTTTGAGGAGTAATTCGCCAGATTGACACCGAGCAATAAGGCACTCATCTGCACAGCTAAAGGGCACAGGCTAAACATAGTATGAGATAGGTCCCTGTCCTGTGAATGTGAAATTTACACGGCTGCTCACAGAAGCTAAATAAATTAGATATATATACTCTGACATCAGACGAACATTTATTTGAGTGTCAGACAAATCGCCGGCATAGTGGCCCTTGCATAGAATCCAGTGCTTTAGAGGCACTCTCTGTGACTTTCAGAGTTCAACGCGTGCTTGAAACCTCAGCATCACCATAATTTAATATGTACATCACGCCTCGTACCTGCACGGAAGGTCTTGAGGCCCTAACCAGCCGGGCTGTGGGGTGACCAGTAGAATTCAGTACACAGAAAATTGATCGTTGAACTATCTGTGTGGATTTGGAGTGCTGTCCCTGCAATTTTTTTTTTCTGCGGGTGCCTAGTTTTGTTCCAAATGTAAACTTCTCATCCCTTGAATGCTACGTCATGTTCATCAGAAAGCCGGCCCGGGCCATGCTGAGCAGGTCTTAGTGTGGCCCATCCGACCTCGTGTCTTGTTCCCATGCTTGCAAAAGCCACGTGGCTTTGTGTACTCAGCACATCTCCTCCGTCCCCTCTGCAACCTCGCTGCTTCTCCTCTTGTCACCAAATTAAACAAATAGCAAAAAATAAATTACTGTGTAATGGATGGTTGGGTTACGCCACACTATGGCAATCTAAAAGCTATTTAGTAATTGTCTGCTGTGATTTATCATATCAAGCTCAGCCAATGAAGTCGACCTATGCGAGACGCATCGTTTCAAACGTGTCTGCCGGCTGTGTGGACATGTTGCTGATGGTTCCGAGGCCTGTGTGGCTAAACGTGCAAGCGTCCTGAGCAAAGTGAGCCACACGGAGCACGCGAAGTTGACTCCCGGCTTGAGCTGCATTTCCCCGGGTCCGGCTCTGGGCTGAGCGCGCTCTTGCCTGCGTCGTGTGTCGGCCTGGCCTGCTTGTCGGTGCTCGCAAGAGCACAACACAAATGGCTCTCCTGGAACAATTAGAACACTCGTTGAGGTTTTTTTTCTCGATAAATACAGGGTGTTCTGATGTAAGTTTTCACGGCTCGATGTATGAGAATTGCTTTCCAAAGCTGTTCTTTCGGTATAGCCGTGTCGAGCGTTCCCTTTCTCCCTCGCGACGTTTCGCCTCCTCACGTTGGAGGCCTGAGGATGCCTCCAACGGCCGATGATGCCTCTCTCAAACGTGGGAGGCGAGACGTCGCGACGGAGAGAGAGGGAAAGCTCGACACAGCTACCCCCGAAAGAACAACTTTGTAAAGCAATTCTCACTAAAGCGTCCCTCGATCCCTGTCAGGTAATACTTGGTATTGCTTGCGAATTCTACCAAACACTTCGAGGCCGAGCTGAAAGACAACGATGTCCAGAGGCTGACCATCGTGCTTCGAAGAATCGCAAAGAAGAAGAAGAAGACTAAAGCGTAAGGGCTACATGCGCTGCTCTCCAGCTCTTCTTGTGACCACACGTGTCCTCGGTTATAATTCCATCAATGCTAGCGTCTCCCTATTCCAACGAGCGGTGGGGAGGCTTTAATCTCAATTGGGGAGCCGCTGATGGGAATTACATAGTTATGTTGGGGGTCACTGCCCTCAAAGCAATGATGGTTGACTGTATAAACACCACTGTGACCGTTTTAGTGACTCAGACAGAATGATGGGTTATATTTTATTGACTCTGAAGGGATGATAGGCTGAGTCTAATAATTCTATTCAGATGGAATGCATTAGCTTTTGCGGAGAAGATCCAACAGTTACAAAGGGACAAATATTTTAACAATATTTTACAGGGCCGGTCCACTGCCGCATAAATCACACGACAATAAATAATGCACCGTGACATCCGTTCGCGTCACGACGCGAGCACTGTACCGTTACGCGAGCGTTGCACCTCAACGGGCTCTAACCTTGCTAAACAAATGACATTGAATTACATTGAATTACGTGTTTTCGATGGGAATGTCTTTGTTCTGAAGAGCTGAGGGCTGGACGCCGTAGTACACAAACTCGGGCACGCCGCCGCCGCCGGAACCCCAAAGGTCTGTTGGAATGAAGCGAGCTGCTGAGGCGGCGCACAGGGCGGAATGATTAATACGCCTATGAGTGGCAAAGGATGACCTTTGGCAAAGCCTTGTGGAGAACAGCCTCGAGGGAGCTCTCTTTACCTGCAATTCGTCTGCCTAGTAACAAACGGTCGCACACCTACTGTGAAAACTAATTAAACTTGAAAGTGTCTATTAAAACTCAACTCTGCTGATAGGTCGGTTTTTTTTCTCTCTCTCACGCTTCATACAAGCATTAACCATTTCTTATCTGCTTAAACATGATGTTACATACACTCAGATATTCTTTAAACGCGTATGCACAGTACGCACAAGACAACACTCACATCCGCTTGTGGACTGTTGGGGCAAGTGTTTTTGTGAGCAGCTATTAAGGCACGTGCATTGCAAGAGCGGGGTGCTGTGGTTAGCACCACCCAGCCGCCTTTGTCTCCCAAGTGCTATTGATATTCTACTGATGTAGGTTCCCACGGCTCGATTCATGATGGTTGCTCTTCAGAGCTGTTCCTTCGGGATAGCCGTGTCACTGAGCGCTCTTCCTCTCTCCCTCGCGACGCCTGATGATGCTTCCAACGTGGGAGGCGAAACGTTATTGTTTACGTGCCACGAGGTAGGCCCAGCCATTTAATGTTGAGTCGATTATGGTAGGTCCAGTCCATGACAGGATCTCACGTACCCCTGCTGCCAACCATGGCTGGGAATCTAACCCAGATTGTTGTGCTTATTGTGCAGCGTGCTCAGAGCCGAATACATTGGCAGTCTGGAAGGAACCGTTAAGCTGCGTAGATATTTTAACAGTTGCCCAGCAAGGAGGCATACGCAAGTTACAACACAGAAAGGTGCACCTGTCGTAGAAACAGTATCTAAATGTGACAATCTTGTTGGGTGTTTAAAGGTTAACGACATTAACTTTGTTTTAAAACCACCACATGGCGTTGCCCAAAAACCACAAGTATGGATGAGAAGTGGTCCTCACTTTATAACCGTGAAAGGGTGACAGGCTGGGCCGACTCCTAACCGGGATATTCAAACCCAAACATCTAATTATAAATCAAGCACCCCAAGCACAGCTCCCTCCATCTGGTCATCTGCAGGCGTGTAGACACGAGTAGCTGTGAAAAGTGGCCCGACTTTTTTTCATTTTCGTCGTGCGCGGTGAGTGTTAATTAGCTCCGCGGGAGGGCCTGCCCTTCCAGGACCATTGTCTGGCAATCACGAGCACTCGGAGCTCCTGTGCAGCCGCGGGAAGGCAAGCGCCACAGCCTCAGCCGCTGCCACGGACATTTAACTTTCCCAGACGCTGCGATGTCCTTTCAGCAGTTTCTTGACACGAGAGAAAATAACAAAGTTGCTCCCGGGCCGAGTCTGCGCGCGTGTGCTGGCAGAACAACGTGGCGGCGGGCGTTTTTTCGTTTCTCGTATAACTGCTGTCACAACGACACGTCGTGACGAGGCGTGACACTGGCACCCTGCTCAGGACAGCGCCGAGATCCAAAACACACGGGCCTCCGCTGTTTAGAATTCATACAGCTGCATGGCTTATCGCGCGGGTTGTGTGACATTGATGGCTAGACGTGCGGTGGCCCGCTTGCAGGCGGTAAAACCCCCCAGCGATATTTACTTGGAGGGGGGGGGTGGGTTAGGTTTTTTTCTAGAACATCTCCGCTGTCTGGATGCGTCGTGCGCCCCGTGCTGGGATGTTGGGCGTGAAACGTCGGACATCGTGCTGAACAAAATAATGATCGTTATACAATTTATAAAGAGCGAAAATCCCGCGCCTGATCACGGACGAGACGCGGATGCGAAGGCGTAGCGAGGAAACCGCAGAGGGGGTGGGGGGAGTCAGCCACGCAGACAGCCGGCGCCAACCCGCAAGACACCGCTTTCCTAAATATTACGATGTTTTCGGCCAATTAATTAATGAGTGGTTTTTTGTAGTGGTGGGAGGAAACCGGAGAACCCGGAGGAAATCCGCACAGAACAGGGGATGAACACACAACCTCCACACAGAAAGGCACCCAAGGCGGGAATTGAACTGCCTCGGGTAAGACTTTCTTTCAGTGAGGCTCAGATGTTATCAGCGCACCACCCTGCCGCCCAAAATACGGTATCGATCCGAAAACAACTCGGAAAGCCATATTTTGTAACTAAATGGTGCTGGATTCTATAGGGAGACTGGTCCCGCCACTAGGAATGTGGCATTTCCACCAGCGGGTCAGGCCCGCCAATGTAGCCGAGCATCACAATATACAGGGCACACTCTTATAAAGCTCCCTTACGTATGGATTGTTGATCTTTTGAAGTAGTATTTTATGAATCTGTTTAGAGGCAGAATTTTTCCACACTGTGATCCAGGTTCCATTCTGTTTCACCATCCGGAGAATCTGAGCATGTGATTTAAACCGTGAACTGTCATTGGATAAACGTCTACCCAATCCATCGCCCACCTCATGGTTTTGAGAAGCAACATTCCGTCTCGCCTTTGAAGGGTCTCGCAAGATAAATACCAAACGGCTTTGGTCCACAAAAGTTTCAGATAAATAAAAGTGACCTGGAAATCTTAACCAAACCTGCCCGCAATTATCCCAAATAATGCGACCTAATTTTCACAACCTGAGTTGAGGAATCCACACTATATTCTTAACCTGAAATTCGTATTTTGAAGCTAATGATGTACATCACTCATGATTTTTTTGTTTTTTTTCAAACGCTCAGCGCACGTTCCAAGTCATCCGCCTCGTCTGGGAGGCTCTGTCATCTGTTCACGCGTCGGGACTCGAGACGCCTCCTCGTGGCATCCCGCACATTGTGTGCGTGCCAACGGTAGAAAATACAATTACCACGTCTGGGCCTATAAATACTCCAGGCGCATTCTCAGCACGAGGGTTGCAAGGGAGCTGTCTGGATTCACGTTCAGAGATCCTGTTGTAGCTTGCACAATAGCGGGTCATTGTGATGCGTGCCTCAAATCCCAAACGCGTGATATGCCGGAGCCGAAAATGAACTGTTTAAACGTTATAGTGCTCTGCATTAAAGTACAGTTGCTGCGGTTTCCCCTTGCAGAGCAGATCGTCCCGGCCCTTGTGTGGAATATTAAAGGACACAGAGCGATCACGGTGGCAATTTAGCTTTTGGTTGCTCTTTCAGAGCAGTTAGTCCGTCAGCAGCTTGCACGTGGTGGGGTCAAGTGTGGGTACTCCCACCTCTTCGGGGGGGTTCTCTTGAGGGTATTGTTGACGTTTCGACTGCGTCTGTTCATGATGACGTTGATTAGAAGGTTTTCGCTGCTGATGCTGCTCACGATGACTGACGATGGTGCTGCTGGAGCAGCAATGGGGGCAAAGTCGACCCCGGCCGGGATTTCAACTCACGTGCTATGACTGGGAGGCATACTGCCTTACCCACTGAGCTGGTATTATTATCAACGCGTGCCATCTGTCGTACACTCAACATCAAAGACCCTGCAACAAAATCACAGGCAAGCGCAGAACACAGCATCACAGCGGTATAGCCATAATTTGTCAAACATACTGGTATGCCATACAGGGTGATTGTAAATACATTCTGTCCTATGATCCAGCTGGGTGGAATTACAGTTAACGTGCTCGACACACGATCGGAAAGGCAGCGATTTTAAACCCGTCACGAGCTGAGACTCAGCCAGGCATCTCCTAGACTTACGACACATGCGACTTACGACCACCCGGACTTACGATGGCCGTTCCAGTAACCCTATTATATTATTTTCGAGTCCCGACGTTTGGTTGAATTACGATGGCCGTCCCAGTAACCCATATTTGTTATCGTCTTGGTCTCAGTCTGTGTTTGGGTGTCTAGCAGCTGGTTGTGTTTTGTTTACAAACCTTAATAAGGGTATTTTCGACTTACGACCAAATCGACTTACGACGGGGTCATCGGGACGGAACCCCGTTGTAAATCGTGGCAAGAC
Source organism: Geotria australis (assembly GCA_036362915.1). Classification (NCBI taxonomy): domain Eukaryota; kingdom Metazoa; phylum Chordata; class Hyperoartia; order Petromyzontiformes; family Geotriidae; genus Geotria; species Geotria australis. Next base: position 900,327 of record JAZEWU010000014.1, read on the forward strand.
TGTACCGCTTTCTGGGAAGATAGCAGTGGCTCTAAAATAGAGCCACCGGGGCGCCAGCACGAACCGCCCCGGGGCTCCAGCGCGCGTGCGGGCGCGTGCACACTCCCTCCAGTGCCTGGGTCTCTGTGCGAATCTGTGGGTTTCTGTGCGAATCTGTGGGTCTCTGTGCGAATTCGTGGTTCTCTGTGCGAATCTGTGGGTCTCTGCGAATCTGTGGGTCTCTGTGCGAATCTGTGGGTCTCTGTGCGAATTCGTGGTTCTCTGTGCGAATCTGTGGGTCTCTGTGCGAATCTGTGGGTCTCTGTGCGAATCCGTGGTTCTCTGTGCGAATCCGTGGTTCTCTCTGGCGAGGCGGCGGGGGGAGCGAGCCCGTTCCGCCGACACAGCTCGCCGCCGCGAGACCGCGATGACAACGGCAGAGCGGCGGTGCCAGCCTCGCAGCGGCATCGCCGCCAACACCGACACCACCACCGCCGCCGCAATGCAGCAAATCCCGAGCAGGTGGCAGCAGGGTGGCACGGTGGGTGGGGGGCGCGAGTGCTGCTGCAGGCTGCCGCCGCCTCGCCGCCCTGACGCAGGGGGTCGCAAAACACTTTTCACGAGCTTGCATCTCGCCTTTGCGAATAGGAAGGGACTGCTGCCGCCGCCGTTTCGCTCGTTGCCTTGCACGGCCAAGTGGAGGGAGCCCGAGGTGCGCGGCTCACAGACGCGAGCGTGGCTCCGCGCGACGGGGAGCAGGGTTTCAGCCGGGCCGGTGAGATTGGATCTAAACCGAACGCGGTGCCGCCCGCAACACATCATCATCATCGTCAGAAGCCGCTTAATCCTGTACAGGGTTGCGGTCAGTCGAAGCCTATCCCGGCAGACACAGGGCGCAAGGCGGGGCTATACATAGGATGGGACGCCAGTCCATCACAGGGCACCGGGGGCAATTTAGTCCGCAGGCCAATTAACCTATGCGGCAGCATGTCACGGGGAGAACGTGCGAACTCCACACAGAAAGGCAATCGAGTCGGGATTCCAACTCGGGGATTCTTGCTGTGAGGCGGCAGCGCTACTCACCGCTACGCCACCGTGCCGCCCGCCCGGGCCACTCTTCACGGGTTAATGGGACCCGTGTGTGGTTTGGCTCCAATCCCCGTGGCTACTACTTACTCGCCTCGCACTTTCAAACGCTCTCTGCGTGTCTGAATGCTGGCCGATTGCAGTTCCGATACGTGTGTGCACTGTTAACATGTGTGTGGTGTTACATGTGTGGGTGAGCGTGTGGCCCAGTGGTTAGCGCACCGGGCTACGAATCTGGCTATGACCCGAGTTCGAATCCCGCTCACGGCCAACACCAGTGACGAGTTTCTGAACCGATCCTGAGCCTCCCCTAGGTCGACTCAGCCTCAAATTAGTACTTATTGCGGTGTGTAAACATTGCCGCTAGGGAGACAAAGGCGGCCAGGCCTGGTGCTGGTCCCCCACCCCCTCGTGTGCCGTGTCGACCGTCATAGGTGCTCGCTAACGGCACTTGCCCCTACAGTCTGTTAAGGCTGCACGAGGGAATCTTTGTCTTTGGTGTTACATGTGTGTGCTGTTACATGTGTGTGTGGTGTCAACGCTGTTTTTGCACCGTGCTGATAGGGCGCTCCAGGATCTCTGGGTGGCTTTGTTGGTTAAATAAAATATGATTCATATTGGTTTTTGCTTTGGTTTTTATTGTTTTGTCTTTCGTTGTTGACATGCCGTCCTCTTCGCGGCCCTTGTGCAGCGCTTTGTGACCCTCGGGTGAAAGGCGCTATATAAATTGAATTATTATTATTATATCCCGTCCTGCTCGTAGCTCGGCACACTGAGTGGCGGTGCCACGGGGCTGCAGAGACGAGAGGCACCCACTGTCGCCACTGGGCTCCTGACTGCATCGGCATCCGGGCACAGACGAAGGCACACGCCTACCGAGCTGCTATTGACAGTAGAGCCAATCTAAATTCGGAGGCGCTTTGACTTGGCTGGCTTTTTTTGGAGACTTTGTTTTTCCTTCGGTATTAAGTCCACATCACATCTCTGTCTCACTTCTGCTGCCGTGTTTATACGTCTGCCGTGTCCGTGCAGTGTTAATAACGCTCATACACCCAAAAAACATTTGTTGCTGATTTTCCATTCGCTGTCGTTGCTGACATGTCGTTCTCTTCGCAGCCCTGTGCAGCGCTTTGTGCCCCTTGGGTGAAAAGCGCTCTATAAATGATATTATTGTTACACGGGATTGAGAATTGCTTTGCAAAGATGTTCTTTCGGGATAGCCGTGTCGAGCGTTTCCTCTCTCCACTTCGCGATGTTTCGCCTCCCACGTTGGAGGCATCATGACGCCTGAGGATGCCTCCATCGCCTGAGGATGCCTCCCTCAAACGTGGGAGGCGAAACGTCGCGAAGGAGAGAGAGGAAACGCTCGACACGGCTACGCCGAAAGAACAGCTTTGGAAATAAATTCTCAGGAAAGCGTAACGGCCACATACACGGCTCACCAGCTCATGTCGTGACCACACGTGTACTCAATTATAATCACAAGCGTTTCGAGATACACTGTAGTGTGTCCTAGGATGCCTCCAACGTGGGAGGAAACCGGAGGGCCCAGAGGGGAAACCCACGCAAAACAGGGGGGAGAACACACAAACTCCGCACAGAAAGGCGCTCTAGGCAGGCCTGTGGCAGGACTTTCTCTCCATGAGGCGCAGATGTTACCGCTGCGCCACGCTGCCTCCGAAATGATCCCAAACCAATTAAACTGAAGGATTAATGTCATCAGCTGCGGTCATCGAGTCCAAGAACAGCCATCGGGTGCGTGTCACGTGACAGACCGCACGCATAGCTGCGCGCTGTCGCCTCCTACGGCTGCTCATTCAAATAAAGGAATCACAAATTCAATTCCATTCAACTTTATTCGTCAACTCTACCATATGTACAGGACATACAGAGAATCGAAATTCCGTTTCTCTCAGACCACCCCGGCGTTGTTTACTGTCGTTCTGCAAATGACGGCTGTACTTGTTACTTGATGAAAACGTAATAAAAAAACGAACATGAAACCATGAAGACACCGCACTGTTTGGTCCGAGAGTAGCCGCTGCATCAGAACGCGCCGCCATTTCCCCAGACCCCAGCGTCGGCACCCACATGGAAGAACGTGGCATGCGATTTTAATTAATAGTTCATAAGATTAATAACGTTTCGAAAGCAATTATGCCCAATATTGTCCGTGACTCTGCCGCGTGTTGCCTCTCGTCTCTGTGTCCCGTCTCACTCACCTTCCCACATCTCCCGCGACTCTCTTCCCGCTGCCAATCTCTCGCGCGCATCTCCTATCGGCCATCTTCCTCGCCATCTCCACTCTCCCGCGGCGTATCTACTCAGCCATCATTCTCCCGTCAATGCATTATTTATCCTTTGTTATTTCCTCCCGTATGCTTATCGCTCCTTATATCTGCTGCTGCGCTCTCATATCAGTGCCGGATCCGGGGGGGGGGGGAGGATGCGATGGGACTGATTCGCCCCCCTACAATCCTCCCTTTGAGACCGTTGAAATTGGTGTTTCATAAAAGATTTAACAGAGAAACTACGTTGGAAGTTTGTGTTTAAAATCAATGGTAGGGCCCTATTTAAAAAGCTTGACATTTCAGGACCACCCCTGCTGCCCCCCTCGGGAGATTTTCTAGATCCGTCTCATATCTCTCTCCGCTCCGTCACACACGCAGCTGCTGTGTCGCTGCGAGTGGGCGCCAGACAGTGGTGTGTGAGTGCGTGTGTGTGTGTGGGAATGTCTGCGGGGCGGTAGTGTAACGGATAGCAGCGTGCGGCGCTACGAAGGCGGCGAACCGAGTTCGATTCCAGCTCACGGCCAGCGACGATTTTCTGAACTGGACAAAGGCGGTCGCGCGTGGTGCTGGCTACCCACCTCCTTCGCGTGCGGCTGGCCGTCAAAGGTGCTACTCGCTAACAGCACTTGACCCTACGATCTGCTAAGGCTATACGGGGGATCTTTGTCTCTGTGACCGTCTGCTAGTGATGGTGCCAGGGAGCGGTAGCTCATTGGTTAGCGCTATGCTGGGCTACAAACCTGGCGACCCGAGTTCGAATCCCACTCAAGGCCACCAACACCAGTGTCGATTTTCTGAACCGGCCCTGGGCCTCCCCTAGGTCGACTCAGCCTCAAATGAGTAGTACCTAGTGCAGCGTGTAAGCATTGCCCCGGCCGGGCGTGGTGTTGGTCACCCACCTCCTCGTGTGCCGTGTCGACCAAAAAAATAACGTGCAATGCTATGTATTTTGGACTATTTTATTTGAAACATGTGTGCAAGGCTATGTGCAAATGTTTGTTTTCTTGGTTGATTTACATTTTGGTTATTTATGAATCTTGTATATATTTTAATTATTGTCAGCAGTTCACATGTTTGTTGTGTCGCAGGAGTCCCTGAAAGAGCTTACAAGCTCACTGGGTATTTTTCTTCTGTAATAATAAACATGTGTTTTTTTCTTTCATTGTTGACATCCCGTTCTCTTCGCGGCCCTTGTGCGCTTTGTGACCCTCGGGTGAAAGGCGACTCAGATCAAACCGACTGAGCAGGGCTCCGCGCCTCCGAATCAACGGGTGCAACGCGCCCGGAGAAAATGCGCGCGTTACAAAAGTAGATTATTATGATTATTATCTATAGGTGCTCGCTAACAGCACTTGAACCTACAGTCCGTCACGGCTATACGGGGGGATATTTGTCTTTGCTGGAGGTGGGCGATGTGGCCGCGCGTGCCTCGCGCCTGACGCAGCCCCCCGAGCTAACGCGAGCAGGAGTCCGCGTGAAGCGAACCCAGAGGCATGGCAGGCCTCCAAGAGCACGTGTAATCTGAAGGGGATCTGTTCCAACTGCAAAGTCAAACGCAAGGTGATCTAACGCAGACGCCACAAAAGGCTGTTGTTGCCGTTACAACTTTCCGCATTTTGCATTAACAAGCGGCGGCGAGACGCGGTTGAACTTTTTGTGCGAATTCCGCGCGGTAAACGGATTTAATGAAAACACACAAAACTTATTCAAACGATGGCCGTGAGCGCGGTGCGGGATCCGCCCTGGGGGAGCAAGTCCGGTGGCGGCCAGGCCACACGGGGTGGGGTGGGATGGAGAGCCAGCTTCATTTACATGAACAAATATTTTCACAGTTTCGCGTTGTGCTAATCTCTGAATTCATTAGGCACAAATTCCACGCAGGAAAAACCGTTTTGCGTGTTATAAGACATTAACCCCTGACCCCGTCAACCGGCGCGCCGTCGGGTAACGGGCGACTTGATTAAATTACCTTTATCGGGCGCACACGTGGAGCTACGTGTATCGGATAACTGAAGGCTCTGCATTATTTAGGAGGCTGCGGGCCCCTGCGGTGTATGGGGATTTCATGCCAACAAATGCCCAGTAATTTCTGCGCGTTTTTGCCAAATTGTGCTGTCTGCTGCGCGCATCGCGATAAAGGGCCCGTAATGTATCGCGCCGTGTGGCCCAAATCCTAACTGGGAGATTTATCCGTAAAGAAAACTGTTTCAATAAAATTGGCCACCTACAGCGCTACAAGCTAGGTGCACCAGATTCAAAGTTCTCAACGCGTGTTACAAAGGTTTAAATTCCAGTTCGGGGTCAACTCAGTATCTCTATGGGGTTGATAAAATAGCTCCGACTTGTGAGGAAATCAATAGTGGTGACTATGGTCACCCGAATAGTTTTAACAGACTGCAGGGTCAAGTGCCGTTAGCGAGCACCTATGAAGGTCGACATGGCACACGAGGAGCTGGGTGACCAGCACCGCGCTCGGCCGCCTTTGTATCCCTAGTGGCAATGTTTACACACCGCACTAGGTACTCATTTGAGGCCGGGTCGACCTAGGGGAGGCCCAGGACCGGTTCAGAAAATCGTCGCTGGTGTTGGCCGTGAGCGGGATTGGAACTCGGGTCATAGCCAGGTTTGTATCCCAGCATAGCGCTAACCGCCGAGCCGCCGCTCTACCATCGCGTACAGTAGTTCCCAACACAAAACAACCCAAATATGACGCAAAACCAGAGCTACGAGGAGCATCTCGCCCGTGCAGGTCACCTCACCCGTGACTGGAGACGCGGCGAAGGCCGCGCCAATCCGTGTCTCTCGAGCGACGGTGTGTCTTGACGGGGAGCCCCGAATGAGCAGCGCGCTTTACCTGAAATGAGAAGTGGAAACCACACAGAAGGTGCGCCGGCCCCCTGAGTGAGTGATTGCCAGAAACACGCACCTTTGGCACCCTGCAGGCACATCAACAGCGGACTCTGCAGCGCGTCGCTGGTTGGTTCGTCCCGGCAGAAGCTGTGGGCATTTGGCCTCGAAAATTGGTTCCAACTACAGTGATAAAAAAACAAAACAAATACCTTCTGTCTTTACCCGCAGACATGTGACCGGATTGCTAAAGCCCTCCTCAAGAAAATAACAATGCAGTTAGTTGTTTTCAAAAAGAAAGTAAACTTCATCTCAATTCAATTCGGACACAGTGCCGTATATCAGGTTCGAGTCCAATATTATGGATGTTACTTTTTTTGGCGAGGGAGACCTGGGAGACTTTACTTACATCAGAGTAAAGTTGGCGTCTTACATCTCAAGTGAGAATGAAGCCTACCCGGTAGGGTGTCTGTGCAGTGGTAACATCTGCGCCTCACAGAAAGAATGGTCTTGCCCGAGGCGGTTTGATTTCTGCCTCGGGGGCCTTTCCTTGTGGAGTTTGTGTGTTCTCTCCCCCTGTTCTGCGTGGGTTTCCTCCGGGTTCTCCCGTTTCCTCCCGCAACTAACTAATTGGCCAATAACATCATAATATATAGGACGCAGTGTGTGGCAATATGTTGGCGCCGGCAAACCGCCTGGCTGCCTCCTCCGCCTCTCTGCAGTTTCCTCGCGCCTTCGAGTCTTTATTTCTTTGCATTAACACCTTCAAAATGTAATGAATATGTGCCACGCGTTTTACATAGCTTTTTTGAATTATTATTATTTGCCTTTGCTGTCCTGAGCCAGTCGAGCGGATTCCACTGTTTCCTGCTCAATCTCATCGGACAAGCACTGCCGCCTCTTCCCGGGAAGCGTCCACATCCATGATGGTCACATCGGGGACGGAGCATTGCCTGAACCGGACCCGGCAGGACACACAGACGCCAAACATTATTTTCCTTTATCGAAGGTCAGCAATACCAACCGGTGTGTTTATTTGAAACATTTTGCTTTCAGAAGACAGCATGCTCTTTGCACATGCAGTGGGGGTATGCATGGCTCCCCGACTATGTACGATGAACATTTCGCGTTTCATAGTTTGAAATCTCCACGCGACTAGAATATATTTCGGTCTCGTAAAAAGACGCGAGAGGCCAACATTGCGAATGGGATTGTTGTGCAGTCGGGTGAGATTTGCCGCTATAATCAAACAACCTTAAAAACGGGTTAAACATTTACAATTGTGAGGAGCTCTAACATCTGCTACGGTTTACCCTTAGAAGAGGCCTTAAGCAGCACCGCTGCCTTAAACCGCTCCCCGATGCTCTATTGCATCGCCTGGCCATTTGTATACCTCTGAAGATCAACATTGGCTCTGACCCAGAGAGCACGGGAAGCACTGGGGGCGTACGGCGTCTGTTTACCGTGGGCTGTTACTCGCTCACAGCGAAGGCCTCCCGTGGGCACTGCAGGTGTTGTGCGCTACCCGCCTCCCTCCCTCCGTGGCCGCCTCCTCTCGCCGCGGCCACGGTATCCATTTCGCCGGACGTTCATCGCCGCCAGGATGAAGCTGGCTGCCGGTCGTGCGCGATGGCCGCGGTGGTGTCCGCGACAACGGAGTGCCCGGACAGCCTCCGCACGGCGGAAAGCCGGAGATGCGGGTGGACGGTCACTCGACCCCCATCATTTGATCTGCGGCGGAAAGAAACGAGCATCAGCTGTGCGATGTGAAAACGGTGATTGTCCTTTGAATGTACTCGTCCTTGGCAGGGAAATGGGGAATGTTGTATCGATGTGCGGCACGGGTGGAATTGGAAATGATTGTTGCTGTGGGAGCGCACTCCGATCTGCACTCGGGTCGGCGTCCTCTTTAGAGCTAAATAGAGACTCAGAGACACACAGACACACAGAGCTACATAGAGACTCACAGAGACACATAGGCACACATAGCGATGCGTAGGCTCTAGGAGTTCTCCCCCAGAAATGGAACACTCGACACAGCGATCCCGACAGAACAGCTGTGGAGAGCAATTCTCATACATCGAGCCGTGACAAACCTACATCAGCTCATCACCTTTACAAAGGAGACACCATATGTGAGAGGACAACTGACCTGGAGAGGGAGCAATGAGATCAGCTCATGTGCTGGAGTGAGATGGATTGTGGTACCAGGGTAATGGAGTGGGGAGGCTTCCATCCAGCAGTGGATGAATCATAGCTGATGATGACGATGATGATCAGACTGTGGGTCAACAGCCTTTAGAGACGTGAACATCCGCCATGGGAATGTGGAATTGCTGTCATTGCTTCACAGCGGGCGATGCATACACGCATTTGTAATTATGACCGATTGCTTCAAATGTGTTACTGTAAATACGATCCAGGTATCCGTGCCCTTTATGTAAGATTGCTGCCACCTGGGTGGGCAAAGGCTCGTCAATTCCCATGCTAACAGCCAGGACGGAATGATATTGTGATGTGATATTTCTCTTTATAATGGAGATCTGGATTTACTATTTGGGAGAGTAAATATTTGAAATGCATTGTAATTTCAGACTTTTAACATTTTATTGGAGCTGAAAAGAAAAATTAATCTCGGTATGCAGTTATTGCCAGTGTGCCATAAAGCATTTTTATGTTTTAAACAACCGGAATGCCTTTTTTTGTCACTGGAAAATGGTTTCGCAGACATTCTGTTGACTGGATTTCACCAGCGTTTGCAATCTATTTTTTAAGACATCGATAAATCTGTAACCAATTTCACCGCTGCTTTGCAATTTTACAATGAGATCTAATAAATGTGGTGTAATTAAAGAGATATGAAATATAATTTGCTTCCAAATAGCAGTGCAAACCTGAAAAAAGGTATCTCTGCTTTCTGCAAACACATGTTAGAGTAGAATGTCAAGGTGCAGCCCTGAAATTCTTTGCTGATGCCACTGCTAACAGAAAGACGTTCACTGCACTGACCTCTAGAGCAGGCCCACTTGGGTCTGGTCTCTACGGACCACGAGGTGGCGCTCGCGGCCCGATGATGGGTCGCGACCCACCGGTTGAGAATGGCGGCTTTTTAGGGCCTCTCTAGAGGGTATTTTGGTCTACTCTTCTACGCTGGTCAAATGTCTTAAGAAATGTAGGAGTACCCACACTTTACCCCACCACACATGCAGTGCCGACCGACTGATGGCAGTGTATCAATGCACCCTGCCGCGTGGGCATTGCAAGTCCACCGGGCTCATCACCGCATCGCGGATAAAACTCCCGCTTGCAATTTGACCTTGAGTTTAAGGTGAAATTGGTGACCAAAAAAAGGAGGTGAAATCTTACATTTCCACGCGTAAGCATAAAGCTTTGTGAGTGACATGGACAATAAAACTATACTTTTCCGCTCCGAGGAAAGGCCATTCCCCGAGACTATCGACGTGGCGTGGGTGAGCCGGCTACGAGGCAGCGTTAATGACAACGCCGGTGAGTGTTAACTTACCGCTTTGCCAAGGTCACTATACATACATTGTCTTTGATCTGTTTAAATGAAATACATCAATCTAACGCTCGCGGAAATTGTCAATTTGTGGCAAAAGAATTGAATTGTTTGACCCCATTAAAATAGAAACCAAAAAAAGTTACTCAACTTTGATGATAACAAACGAACGGGAAAGTTTTTGGACACGCGCGCGCGCACACGCTGACATTGACAATAACGGCCTCGGGATGTCTCAAGACATCACTTCTTTGCATTAGAATTTTTTTTTTTTACAAAATAACCTCGGGGGCGCAATGGGGGTTTCTGTTGAGAACCCGGAGGGGGGGCCGCGGAGCAGCCCGTCGCACCCTAACCGCATGGAGACGCGACATCTATCGTCCCAATGTTATTGTGTCTCGTAAACCCGCTTTGCCGGCGAGGCTCGCCACATCAGAGGCATTTGCCACACACACACACACACACCCCCCGTCCTAGATGGGGCCGAGGCGCTGGGCTGGACAGAGCGGTGGTGCAGCGGGTCAGCACGCCGCGCCGTACAGACCGGGCATCCCGAGATCGATTCCCGCTGGCGGCCACTAACACCGGTGACGATTTTCTGAACGGGTCCAGGGTGGCGCCTAGGTCGACTCAGCCTCAAATTAGTATCTGGTGCGGTGTGTAAACGTCACCACTCGGGAGACGAATGCGGCCGGGCGTAGTGCTGGTCACCCACGCCTTCGTTGTTCCGTGCCGGCCTTTATAGGTGCTACTCGCTAAGGGCACTTGACTCTACAGTTTGTTGAGGCTATACGGGGGATCTTCGTCTTTGTGTGTGTGTGTGAGCCCCACCGAGGGGAGGGTGGCTGTGCGGGTCGGCGGGCCCGTGCTTGGAGGGAACACCGCGCGCGCTCCGCCTCGGAGCCGGGTTCAAGTCTCGCGTCCCACGTGTAATTAAAGCAAGCTGCTCGTGTGTGTGCCAGCTTTTGATGAGCTGAGTCCCAGTCAGCGGCGACTGAGCTATTAAAAACAAAACAGTCTTTTGCATTGATTTGATTTTAGCTTAATCTGGTCTGTGCCATCTCCGTGGGATACGTCTGAATGTATGAAGTAATGGATAGATACGGCGTGAGATCGCGATGTTGGAACGGTGCGACGCTTAGGCGGCACGCGCGCCGAAACTTGCAATAGGGACGTCAGCCATTGGATCTCCGGAAGCGGCAATTGAAACAATGGGAGCGTCTCTTAAATCCACCCCGGGCCTCTGTCCAGACAGCAGTGGTAAATGGGTGCGCAGCAGTTAGTAGATCGGCAGGTCACGTGCGGTGGGGTAAAGTGTGGGCTACTCTAACCTTTTCCCAGACGTTTGGCCAGCATGGAAGAGTAGGCCAAACACCCTCTAGACACACTCTCTACAACTTCTCAGAGCAAAGTGATGTGTTTTTAAATTGAGTAATTAGCGGGCGATTTCATGTTGCTTGAAAAGTTGGACCATGACCCTTGCACAAAAGGGCCTACACGTTCCATATGAAGTCACGGGTTGTTTAACGTCCACTGTGAAGCGGACGATGCGTGTGTATGGTGAACACACGTGCAGTACTAAACAGGGCGGCGTGCCGGATTCGAACCGCGGACCTCTCCAGCGAGCCCCAATCGCGCCGCTCTTACCATCGAGGGCGCAGGGCGGCGTGCCGCAGGAAGCCAGGGGGCGATGTCGCTACGCGGCTTCACACAGTTCTTGCTTCGTAAACCAATTTTCATATTTGATGAAGTTGGAGCGGAAATAAAATAATTGATATTCGATTTTTCGCGGACTGTCCAAAGACGTGCTGCCTAGGTTAATTGTCCTGAGTAAATTACCCCCGGTGCCTTGATACGTTGTAACTTGCTTACCCCTCACCATTGGACAGCGGTTAAAAAGAGCTGCATAGCTCGACGGTTACTTCCAGCTTGAACGAAAACCGAGTGACTGTCTGTATGGTGTCCCGTTGTTTGAGTCCGCGTGCTCCCGGCGGTAACTCGAGGTTTCTGTCGGAGCCGGAGGATCAGGGTGGCATCGCGAACCAGGTCATCGGTGCCACCTCCCGTCACCAGCGTCTGCCCGGCGCTCCGAGCACCGCGGCTGCTGGGAAACCCGCGACTTGTTGCGATCATCAAATTGTCCTCATGTAGGTTTTCACGGCTCGATTCGTGACGGTTGCTTTTCAAAGCTGTTATTTTCGGGATAGCCGTGTCACTGAGCGCCCTCCGTCTCACCCTCGCGACGTTTCGCCTCCCACGTTGGAGGCATCATCGGGCGTTGAGGCATCCCCACAACTCAGCGCCTGACGATGCCTCGACGAAACGTCGCGAGGGGGAGAGCGCTCAGTGACACGGCTATCCCGACAGAACAGCTTTGAAAAACACCTATGAAGGTCGACACGAGACACGAGGAGGTGGGTGACCAGCACCACGCCCGGCCGTCTTTGTCCCCATAGTTGCAATGTTTACCACACCGCACTCGGTATTCATTTGAAGCTGAGTCGACCCAGGAGGAGGCCCGGGACCGGTTCAGAAAATCGCCACTGGCGTTGGCCGTGAGCGGCATTCGACCTCGGGTCATAGCCAGGTTTGTAGCCCAGCGCGCTAGCCACTGAGCTACCCCCTCCACCCCAACACACACTGATTACAAAGCACTGAGATGAACGTCGCTCGACCACACGGCCGCGGCGCACATTAGGATGAGCATATCCGCAGGGTTGTCTGCTCGGCTCAGGGCTCGTAATACCCGCGTCAAAGCGGAGGCGGCACCGCCGGGGAACCCGGTGCAAATCCCGGCCTGCCACACGAGATTAAATTCGCGACTACTATGGGAAGGAAATCGGCGGAACATCCCAAACAAACGGCTCCTGAAAGGGAATCTCTGCCGAATAACGGGGGCTTCCCGGAGCCACGGGCTCAAACAAACCAATGCGGCTCTAACGCGTGGCAGCCTGATATGATGGAAACCACCCGTGTGATCACAATCAAATGTAAATACGTACAATGTACATCGCGTGCCACATGTTCATTCAATTTCGAGGGGGTCAAGGTAGAAGCGTTCACGTCGCGATCCCTGTCAGGTAATACTTGGTATTGCCTGCTAATTCTACCAAACACTTCGAGGCCGAGCTGAAAGACAACGATGTCCAGAAGCTGACCATCGCGCTTCGAAGAATCGCAAAGAAGAAGAAGATTCAATTTCGAAGGTGTTAATTCGAAGAAAGAACGACTCAGAAGTGAGAAAACTGTAAATTGCAGAAGCGGTGGCGGGGGGGAGTCAGCCACGCGGTTAGCCGGCGCCAACCTGCCAGACACTGCGTCTTATATATTATGATGTAATAGACCAAATTCTTAATGAGTGGTTTTTAGTTGTGGGAGGAAACCGGAGAACACGGAAAAACTCCACAAAGAACAGACGGAGACAACACACAGGTAGGAGTGGCAGGCGACGTTTCGCCTGCCACGTTGGAGGCATCATCAGGCTCACGCCTCCTGATGATGCCTTCAACGTGGCAGGCGATACGTCGCCTGCCACTCCTAGGCACAACGCTCGACACGGCTCAATGCGATGCTGCACGGTGTCACTGTGCGTCAACAGTCATCAACAGTTTAAACGAAACTGAGGATTTGAAACAGGCTTCCTTGATTACCAATCATCAGGCGTGTGCAATGTGTAACCAGCCAGTTTGTTGATCTGAATTGAAGGTGAGACGCTGGGCGGGCCCGCGGGGAGCCGCGAGCGCTTGTAATTCACGGAACGAAACATCTCGCTTATGTAACCCAGTGAAATCATTGTGATGCATGTCCTCTATTTGTGAGGCTCATCTCTCGCTCTCGCTTTAGCCTGGCTCTGTGCAATGGCCATGCCTCCAAAGACAAAGATCCCCCAGATAGCCTTAACAGACTGTAGGGCAAAGGGCCGTTAGCGAGCACTTTTGAAGGTCGACACGGCACACGAGGAGGTGGGTGACCGCCTTTGTCTCCCTAGTAGCAATGTTGACACACTGCACTAGGTAATTATTTGCGGCTGGGTCGACCTAGGGGAGGCCCAGGACCGATTTAGAAAATCGTCACTGGTGTTGGCCGTGAGCGGGGTTCGAACTCGGGCCGCCAGGTTTGTAGCCCAGCATAGCGCTAACCACTGGGCCACCGCCATGGCTCCAACCTTGTCCCTCCTGCTGGGTGCTGCACGTGTCTTGTGGCCACTACCGCATTAACCTCAAACCGACATTCTCACCCGGTGGGTCGCGACCCATTAGTGGGCCGCGAGCGCCATCTAGTGGTCCGTGGAGACCAGACCTAAGCGGGCCAAGGGGGCCTTGAGGTGCAAAACGTAATATTTGATTTGACCTCTGGGCGTGTAGTGTAATGTAAGCGGTAGAAAAATTACACGCCTGAACTTTGTGAATCTATCCAAAGACATGCTGCCAGGTTAATTGGCCTACTGAGTAAAGTGCCCCAGGTGCCCTGCGATGGACTGGTGTCCCATCCTCGGTATCCCCCTGCCTTGCGCCCTGTGTCTGCCGGGATAGGCTCCGAATAAGCGGTTTCTGAAAATGGATGGATGGAATAAATAAGGGTTATTATTTTAAACGGAAATTAATGAGCAAAGGAATAGAATGTTAGGGGTCAATTAAATGGGGGTCACAAGACATCGGGACCACCCTGCAGAACCCCCTTCCCCCCTGCCGAGTCGGATCGAGAAAGTGACGGAGTGATTAGGAAAACCGGGTCAGTGAGTTATATCTGGAATGAGAGCATCACGCGGAGAGAAGGCGCTCATCTCCTGTCCGGCTAATTCGGGACAATTCCCAATCGTGATGTTGATGGAACCGCCGTTAAAGAACCAGAGGAACCGGTTCGCTTTGTCCTGGGAGAACAGGAACACGACATTAATACAGTCCAAATGCAAACGTTACAACGTCATGGGAATACGATACGGCGATTATCGTCACATCGCGAATGTTATCATGAGGAAAACCTGACGCGACCGCACGTTTCGGATCGATCCCAAACACGGGATGGATACGAAACTTCGGATTATCTGAAAAATAAAAAGTTTAGGATTTATCCGAAAGTTTGACGTCACCAGAGTCGCTTAGGATACGGACCGGTTGCCGATGTTGTTTGCCACTCACGTGAGCCGCGCCCGGCAATCGAGCTCGGGCGGCGCCTGCTGTGTAGTGCGATAACCACTCCGCCACCGCTCCTTTAAACAAGTGCAAGACAAAGACCCCCTATATAGCCTTAACAGACTGTAGGGGCAAGTGCTGTTAGCGAGCACCTATGAAGGTCGACACGGCACACGAGAGGGTGGGTGACCAACACCACGCCCGGCCGTCTTTGTCTCCCCTATTGCTGACATGTACACACCGCGCGAGGCACTCATTTGAAGGCTGAGTCGAAACTGGCCGAGGCCCAGGACCGGTGCAGAATTTCGCCGCTGGGAATCGAACCCGGGTTTGCGGGGGTTCGTAGCCGCAGCGCGCTACCCGCTGCGCCACCGCTCCCCGCGTGTTGAGGCTCGGGCACGCTTGCGCGCTCCGGACGGCCGCTGATCATCCTCCTCCTCCTCCTGCTGATGCTGCTGTACAGCCTCCGCTCTCCAGCAGTACAGCCTCCGCTCTCCAGTACGTGCTCTGCTAGAGTAGTACTGCGGAGCGCGGTAGCAGGAGAGTACGCGAGGGGAGGGGGTCTGCTGCAGGCGGTGAGCATCGGCGCGGGGGGTTCACGGCGCCGGGTAAGTGCCCTGTGTGTCGCGCGACACCGCAGCCTGGTCCACATGTGTTGTGACCCCCATCCTGGTGCCTGCCCCGCGCGTCCGTCGGAACCGCAGTCTGTGTAGCTCGACAGTACGCGGTGGTCCAGGTGGTGTTGTGACCACCTTCCAACTGGACAACTGCTAGCAGAGCTACATAGCTCAACTGTTCCTGCCAGCTTAAATACAAAATGACTGGCATACTATGTGTAATTTTTTTTTGTGGTTTATACATTCATATTTATTTCATTATTTTCGTCAAAGTGCATGTTTGTTGTGTCGCAGGAATCCCGTAAAGAGCTTGCACGCTCACTGGGTATATTTCTACCGTTTGTCTTTAAGGAAGTGACGGCCATCTTAGGGGACGCTGGCAGATTTTGCCGCTCTAAAGATTGCCTGTTTCACGACCTTTCAGTGTATTCGAAGCAGCCTTAATCATTTATTTTTTGTTGCTTTGTTTTTTTTGTCGTTGACATGCCGTTCTCTCCGCGGCCCTTGTGCAGCGCTTTGTGACCCTCGGGTGAAAGGCGCTCTATAAAATGCAATTATCTCTCTATCTACGTAGTGTATGATTATTACCGAATGTATGATGTGGACTACGTGGTGTGTACGGTTGCTACATTAGTGTGCCGTATGGCATGTACCAACACTACATGTGTAAGTACTGCATCACAGGACCACAGCGCGTGCCACATTATTACGACGATGCAGTGCTTACTACAGTACACCAGTGTGACAGTCAGAAACATACCCAGTGAGCTTGCAAGCTCTTTACGGGATTCCTGTGACACAACGAACGTGCGAATTGACAAAAACAAACCAAATACAAATATTAAAATATCAAATTAACAAAAATAAAACGTTCACACACAGTATTGCACATAATTGATCAAACAAACAAATACAAAAACCAGTTATAAAATTATTATAGATGATAGGGTATGCATACATTACCCTGGTGGTTGTGCACTTGTTTCCCTGAGGTAGCCGCTAGATGGCAAGGTCATCCTACTATGTTGTGTAACAAAAGGCCCAGATTCTTGGATCAGATTTCTAGAACATCTCTTCCTAAGGTGACATGATCATCTACTTATATATTTTAAACAATGACTATCGTATGTGTAATATGACAGATGTAAAGTTATTGTTTATAACAAGTGTAAATGTGAACAACCTGTGATGGACTGGCGTCCAATCATGGGTATAGCCCGACCTTGCGCCCTGTGTCTGCCGGGATAGGCTCCGGCAGTGCGCGTCTTTACTAACACGCGCCTCGTCCTATGAAGTGCATTAAAGTCCCCTGTGACATCATTCAACAAAAGTAGGCCAATGTTTCTAAGAGCTACGGCTCGTACACAAAACGTAAAAACAATTATCTGCACCTGAATATTACATATATACCTGTATAAGACCTACGGGTGCCCACCTGCAATTTGCAAGGTCCCTTTCAGAAGGGAGATAATGAATCACAATAGGCTCTCGCCTCCTTTAATAAAGGAGGCAGAACGGGGCGGAATTAAAAAGCACTCAACCCCCATTTGAATGTAAGGAGGTTGGCATTCGTGACCATGAGCTGACATTTAAATGTCCCCACGAGGGGATTTTCTGCAGAAAGCGATTATGTGGCGGCGATTGTGTTGATGGTGGCTACATCTGGCCAGGGAGCCGCTTCCCAGCAGAGTGATGCATGCGATGTGATGTGAGTGACATTAATAGCCACCGAAATTGGCCTCTTTAAAGATGATGCGCGTGCACACACGGCACTTAGGCACATATGCCATTTTTTTTTACGACTGTTCTTATTATTATTTCTAGTCAGGCGGTATTAGCGTTGTCGGCGTTAATAGCATTGTTATGATCGTGGCCGTTGTGCGCGCCGCAATATTTATCCGTGTCACGAGTGTTTCCGTGCTCGAAGCAAGCGTTTCGTGACACTCGGCATTATTGGCGGCTCTTAGCAGGTGCTCAATTCCACATTCCTATGGCAGGGGCAGGCTCTCTTATAGGACAACCGCTGCCGACTTCCCGCAGTGGTGCCAGTTTGGTTGACCTCAGAGGGACGCTGAGCTGATTGGGGTCGCGACTGGGATTTCACCTCGCGCACCTTCGTTCGTGCGGAGTGGCCAACAGATCGCGGCGAGAGCACCGCGCTCCACACAGCTTCTCCTATCTAGGCGACGTTTTGGGAAATTACCCTTCTTTATAAACATCTATCTCTCTATCTTTATGGACAATTGTTAACAAGAACTGCATAGCTCAACGGTTGCCTCCAACCTAAATAAAGACTGACTGTCTCAAGCATTTATGTAAGCTCAAAAGTGCACTTTGAGAGTTTCAACAGCTGGCTCAGGGCTCCTCTGAACAGAACATACGCACCGCGTCGATGCCTATTTGTGCGGGACATCTCCTCTTACATCCTTCGGCTGGCCTGGGAACGCCTGGGAATCCCCCCTCAGGAAGAGCTGGAAACTGTTGCTTAGGAAAGGGGTGTCTGCTCCACTCTCCTTGGACTGTTGCCACCGCGACCCTCACCAGGACATGCGGTTTAGAAAATGGATAGATGGATCTCCTTTTTGGACGGTCAGACTCTTTGGGCATTGTCGAGGGATGGCTCGATTGAAGGCCAGGTCTCGCGGGCACGGTCAGGGTTGAGTTTGCCATCAGCAGGGGCTGCGTCGCGGCTGGGATTGTGGCTGGACACCCCCTTAACCGTGTGGCCCCGCACACACACNCCCTCCCTCCCTCCCTCCCTCCCTCCCTCTCTCTCCTCCGCGGCGTTTCGCCAAGAAGAGAGACGGAGCACCCGACACGGCGACCTCGAAATAACGGCTACGGGAGCTCAAATGTCAGGATGAATGCGGGTCAAACTGCGTTTTGGATGCAAATAAATAAACGCCACGTTTTTTTTTTTCCCCGGCGCTAAAACAAAAGCGAGCCGAATCAAAGGATTTGCATTATTTCTCGTGATTTAAACAGAAGGTTCTACCTTTGATCGTGACCGAGACAAGATGCTGAACTGCCTTTCTTCCCCAAGGATATAAAGAGGGAGCGCTTTGATCCCGCCTTGAATTAGCATGCGCCGCCGTCGCTTCAAAGTGAATGCAGGAGAGAGAGAGTAAGCGACGGGATCATTTCGGATTTCGGCTTCGTCCGATGTGCGGTGCGCGCCCTGGCAACGGCCCCGGCGCGTTGACACAGCTGGCCACTCATTGGCACTCCGCGTCTGCCTCCCGACCCAGTCTCCTCTCCCAAACACTCTCTCGGCGGGGACGTCACATTTTGAAGTCGAAGCGTTTCTCTCTCGAGCGGCGAGTTCCGAGCGCAGGAGCTCAGTTACCGCTGAGATCCAGGGAGGCCACTCCGCTGGGGAAAGTGATCGAGTCCAACGGAAACCGCCGCTCTGTGTGTGATAATGTTATTTGATTAGCGCTCATTATCGCGAGACATCTGTTGCCTTCCGCCGCAAACATCACGGTTGGTGATATCCAAAAAGTGTAGCCAGGCCGCCTTGCGAGAAAACAACACGACGAGTGGACGCTGACGCCGGGAAATGTCCCACTCGTGCGATGAAGTCCGAAGCGAGAGCTCTCACTGGGAACCTTTTAAGGGATTGCTCACCCGTGTCAGCGTTTGTCATGCGTCATGAGTGTACACACTCCACGGAGCCCAGTGTATGATTCATTAATGCAATAAACGTCAACAAAGCAGTTTCTCCCCCCCCAAGCCTCGGCTTGTTATGTGTGACACGGAGGCGCGGTTGTAACACTTGCACAGCAAGAGAGGGCTTTAACTGTGGAAATTGTGCGTTCTTCCTCAGTACTATATGGGTTTCCTCCTTGTTCTCCAGTCTCACCCCCCATCACTTGAAACGTAGTGTAACAAGTGTTGGGCAAGATCCCACTGCCGAAAAAAATGCAGTGGTCCCTCGCTTTACGATGGCCTCACAGTACGATGACATCAACTTGCGATACACGCTCTAGCTTTGTCACGGCTCGACGTGTGATACGGTGACGGATTTAGACTTGGTGAGGCCCTAAGCTATATAAAGCTTTGAGGCCCCTTGTTAATTTTTTTTTACACCAGATGATCTCACAAAACTTGAAAACATGTATGCCTTTTAATTATTTAATAGCAAGGTGAAATTTGGGCTTCAACTCTTCGTTGGTTTGTAATTCAACCAATTCTTCTTGTAATTGGATTTCTGTTTCTTCAACGCTTAAAAATGAGTATAAATCCCAACACCGGGGTCTGAGAGAAACGGCATTTCGATCCTCTATAGCTCCTGTACATAGTACATATGGCAGAATTGACAATAAAGTTGAATGGAATTGAATCTGGAATCTTCTTGAGGCCCCTGCGCATTGTGAGGCCTTTAAGCCGTAGCTTGTTTAGCTTATGCCAAAACCCGGCACTGTCTCCATAGCTGCCCTTTCGGGGATAGCCGCGTCGCTGAGTGTTCCTCCTGCCTCCTTCGCGACATTTCGCCGTTTGGAGGCGTGCCCGGGCCATGGTAATGACTGGAGATGTCGGGACACCGTTTGCTGCGGGGCTTGTAAAGAGGCGACGCGGGCGCGGATGAGCAATAGCGGGTGGGTGCGTCACGGCTTTCACTGCGCATTAGAGCCTCGGCGTCTCCTGTACGACGCGAGGATAATGGGGCCCAGTGGTAAGTGACCCGTTCGCCCGCGCCCCCCCACTAATAATGGGATCACAGGGATACTCAGGCGCATGGACCCGAGCTCGCCTAAGCTGGCATTGATGAGTGGTGTGTGTTATAGAGGCGCGCATTGCCGCCTCTTAGCGGACAGACGCTGTTTGAGGATTTGTGGGGATTCACCGCCAGGACGCGGATCCCGGGTTCTCGCCGTCTCTCGCCCTCTCCTGATCCCCACCAACCCACACGCGTTCCCTGCTGTACAACACGCCTTCGGTGCCGATATGCGGAGGTGTATAGAGTGGTCCAGATGTCTTGTGACACCCCCCCCCCCCAACCACACGCCCTAGGTTAATTGGCCTGACTTAATTGTTCCCGGTGCCCTGTGATGGACCGGCGTCTATAGCTCAAGTTATCTACTAAATTGCTCAACCGTTTTCAGATGGACAACTGTTAAAAAGAGCTGCATATCTCAACGGTTCCTTCCAGGGGTTCTCAACCTCGTGCACCTCAAGGCCCACTTGGCCCACTCGGGTCTGGTCTCCACGGACCACGAGGTGGCGCTCGCGGCCCGCTGATGGGTCGCGACCCACCGGGGTTGAGAATGGCGGATGTAAGCAATATAAAAATGGCATATAAAAATCTGAAATAAAGATTTCATGGCTATTGTGTAAAATTCAAGTGACTCAGCCAAAGGGGGGAGGAAACATGTTGAGAGTCAATCAATTGAGGGTCACGGGACATCTGGACCACCCTCTATAACGAGGGCAGCGCTAACCTACCTATTGGCAGACTTGATGACAACAATATAGGATGGGTCATGAATGAAAGAGTCAATAGATTCATCGATCAGACGCGTCCGGGCGACGCGTTGGGGAGGCCGCCACTCACACGGGGTTAAACCCTGCGTTTGTTTCTCCCTGTAAATCCTGTCGCCCGGCACCCTCCCGCCTTCTTTTATGGCGTCTCCCGCTCATCCTCCCTCGCATCCATCCCAATAACCGTGATGTGTCTTTATTTTATAGCGTCTCACTTCCCAACGGCTCGGCGATGAAATACACGCAACGCCTTGTAAAAGGTGGCACATTCCACAAATTGATAGGCCCGATAATCACGGTCAACGCCTCACAATTGGAATGTTCCAAGTGTGTTTTTTTTTTTTGGGGGGGGGGGGTATCTGCCTATTGCTCCCCAAAGGAACCGCAGTGAGAGACAGCATGCTCACACTTGGTTGTGATTACGTAGATATGTATGATTACAATTTGTAACGCGTGGCACATGTTCATGTAGTGTCGAAGGTATATATTTGAAGCGAGAACGACTCTGAGGCGAGAAGAAGCCGCAGTGAGGGGGGAGGGGAGGGGGTGGGTGGGGGTCAGCCACGCGGTCAGCCGGCGCCAACATTTGGTAGACACGGCGTCCGATAAATTATGATATTAACGGCCATTTAATTAATGAGTGTTTGTTTTGTTGTGGGAGGAAACTGGAGGAAACTCAGGCAGAACAGAGGGAGAGGACACACAAACTCCTCAGAGAAAGGCACCATGGGAGCGCGGTGGCGGTCCTCCTGCCTGGCCTGGGTATTCACTAGGATCCCGACATTCCCGACACGGCACTCGAATCCCTGAGCCACCTGGCTGCCTTAAATGTGCATATTTTTTAGGCCACGTTTGTGCATTCACGAACGCCCACCAACAGACGTTAAACGTGCAGCGTGTGGGTATGCGCGCTGTTTAACACACGCGTTGGTGTTGTGTAAAGACGATGTGTAGTAATGTGTCGGGATACTCTCATGAAAGTCTCCGCGAGTGGCTTCGTAAAATATTTAAATTCCACCGGGGCATAGTGTGGCTTATTGTGTTTATTGTCGTAATCCAAATACCTTTGATTTCACAACTCTTCGGTGCCTTTTATTCTCGCATTGTTGACGCGTGTGATTAGAGATCTGCGTCAGATTAGTTTCTATATTTGCAGCCTACGTAATAACGCAGCGTACCATCATCGGCAGCACAACCATAGCGGCCGCAGCAGCAGCAGCGGGTGCGGTCCGTGGTGATGTGATGCGCAATTTCTAAAATTATAAATCTCTGTTGTGCGACCAGAGCCCAAAGACACATGTATTTGAACGGTAAACATCGCTCTTGTAACCGACCGACACGGGCTACACTCCTCTATAGCTGTTATTTCGGGATAGCCGTGTCCAGTGGGAGGGCGAAACGTCGCGAACGAGAGAGAAGGAACCGCTCAGTGACACGGATATCACGAAAGAACAGCTTTGCAGGGCAATTCTCATACATCGAGCACCCGTGCCAGGTGCGCGCAACACACCCCGTGCCGACAGACACAACCTGCAGTTGGCGACGCGCAGTGGCAGCGAAGGAGCGGCGGAAACACATGTTTCAGCGCGAGTTGCCGGCATTGGGAAGCGAGGAATGCGACTGCGCGCGGTTGAGTGCCGGCGCCGCGGGTTTGAACAGCTTGACCTCTCGCGGCGAGTGGTTCCTGGCGGCCTCTGACCCCGGAGTCGACGCTCTCGCTCGGGCCTCCAAGCGCGGCCTCGTCAAAGTCACGCGTGCGGGGCGTGGGAGGGTGGGGACCACACGTCGCTGCTCGAGATATCGCTGAGGCTCCGCGTGTTTTCCTTCCGTAGATGCGGGCACGAAGGAAAGCCAGACGGAGCGAAAGCCCCCCCCCCCCGAGAGAGAACGCGCCTCTCGTTTTAAAATCTCCGCGCAGGAAAGCCGCGGAATGATTTCGAGACTATTTCCGCTTGGATTGGTCCAAACAGGGCGGTCGAGTGTAATGCAAGTCAGTCAGTTTTTTTTATTTAAGCTGCAAGGAACCGTTGAGCTAATGTAGTTCTTGTTAACAATTGTCCAGCGGCGGTGATGGGGTTGGGCGGGGTATGCAGACAAAGGGCGCAAACTAGGGTTATACCCTCGATGGGACGCCAGTCCATTGCAGGGCACCGTGGGCAGGCTAATTTACCTATGCAGCAGCATGTCTTTGGAACGTGGGAGGAAACCGGAGTGCCCGGCGAAAACCCACGCGGACACGGCGAGAACCTGCTAATTTCCACACAGAAATGCACCCGAGCCGGGATTCGAACCCGGGTCCTGCTTGCTGTGAGGCGGCAGCGCTACTCACCGCTGCGCCACGCCCTCCAGTCGGAGATAATGCGAGGAAATAAATAAGTATTCCAAGCGACAGGCCGGTTAAGATGTATTTACGTCTTTGTACCCACACACCAAGGCCCACGCGGGACGTTCCCATGAAGCGCGAAGGCCCGGCACGCTACAACAGCAGCATTACAACCACAAAGATACAGATCCCCCGAATAGGCTTACCAGACTGTGGGGTCAAGTGCCGTTAGCGAGTAGCACCTATGAAGGCCGATACGGCACACGAGGCGGTGGCTGGCCAGCGCCACGCCCGGTCGACTCAGTCTCAAATGAGTACCTGGCGCGGTGTGTAAACATAACCACTAGGGAGACAAAGGCGGCCGGGCGTGGTTTTGGCTACCCTCCCCCCCGCTGCTGTGCCGTGTCGGCCTGCATAGGTGCTACTCGCTAACGGAACTTGCCTCTACAGGCTGTTAAGGCTATGCGGGGGATCTTTGTCTTGCATTGCAACCACGCACACACACACGCCTCTCTCTTTATGTCCCCCTAACGCCCTGACGCCAATGGTTGGTTGGTTGACGAGGGTCCCGAACTGCGCAGAGCCCGGCTCCCAAACAGCGCGCGAGAGAGGGTGGATCTCTCTTTCCACGCTCCCCACACTGTGAGCGCCGACAGAGGACGGTGATAAACTTCGGCATGCGCGGCGCGACGGGACGCCTGCAATGGCACGAGTCTGTGTGTCTGTGCTCGTGAGTGGGGAGCGGTGGCGCAGTGGTTAGCGCGCTGGGCGACAAAGCCGGCTATGACCCGAGTTCGAATCCCGCCTCACCTAGGTGGACTCAGCCTCATATGAGTACCTAGTGCGGTGTGTAAACGTTGCCACTAGGGAGACAAAAGCGGTCGGGCGTGGTGCTGGTCACCCACCCCCTCGTGTGCCGTGTCGACCTACATAGATGCTGGCTAACGGCGCATGACCCTACAGTTTGTTAATGCTAGACGGGGGAGCTTTGTCTGTATTGCGTGACCATTAACCATCCATCGACAGAAACCACTAAATCCTATACCGGGCCGCGGTGAGTCGGAGCCTATCCCGGCAGACACAGGACGCAAGGCAGGGCTACACTGTACCCAGGTTGGGACGCCAGTCCACCACAGGATGATATAAAAATTATATATAAAAATAATAATAATCGGTAAAGCGAGTTATGCCGCACCCTGTCTGCGCTTCTGGTCTCTCAGCGTGTGGCCAGCTGGCCTTAATAGGTGCTCACTAACATCACGTCCACTCTCGAGGCAGGCTTACTTGGCTATCTGTATTCTTTTCTGCACGTGCCACGTGTACAGCGCGCGTGCGTGCGTGTGTGTGGAGAGAGAGGTTTCTGAGCTTCCCATTATTTCCCATCCTCCCTGCTTTTGAAATAGAGAAGAAAATGCAGTGTATTGTTGCTTCGTGCTGCGGTGTTTAGAATTCACTGCCGCTGTTTTCCCAGGATATCGCTCGGCAGCAGACACCAACCGCCCCCACCCTTACGAACCCCGGCCTCGGCTGTGACGCGTAAACGGCAAGTCCCGGGCAGTTTTTGCTCAAAACAATTTGCTCAGAGGGGGGGGGGTCACGTTTCTTGATTTTCAATCGTATGAAACCAAGTGTTAAACCGCAGCTAATGTGTTCGTATTTATTAGCAAAAACGTATTTAGAAATAGCCGGCGGCCCGGTTTCCCACTGCGGTTAGGGGGCTCGGCTGACTTGTCAGAAAGGTTGTGAATTTCAAAGCCAAGTTGGCCAGTGACCAGGCCCTTTCCCCCGGTTTTTGGGGTCTGAGGGGAGGGTTAGTAAAATGAGTACCGCTTTGTGGCTTTTCTTCTACAGATTGGCCTCGTCAACATCATTGTACAGGGTGGTCCAGATGTCCGGTGACCTCCCTTTCACCAGGTTGTCCGGTTTGTGATGTCTCATGAAACCCATATGCTCCGCACGCTAAGCCGCTCTCCAGTAGAAGATGAACTCGTATCAGCCATCCGAAATACATAAGGGTGGTTTAAAACATCGAAGGTAGCAACTGTGAGGTCAAAGTTGCTACCATCGGTGAGCAACCTTAGATAACTATCAGAATAAACATTTCCGCGTAGATGTGAATGCAAAACTGGATAGGTGGCTTGAAGGGCTGCATATGCGTTAATTGTATTACGCAATAAGCGTATTCAATCTATTATCATCGAGGTGTTAAACCTTTTAACTTCTTGGTCTGTTTGAATGTATGGGAACTATTGGTAACTTTTGTCCTGTGCAATGCTATATGTTAGTGTTTACTTTATGATTCCTGTTTGGGTTGCATCCTTGCACAATTTAACGCTGTCAATTCGTTGTTACGCCGTGACTATTTTGTTTGGGTTGGTCAGTTGGAGCGTTTGTTGTGTGGCAGGAATCCCGCGCCCAGAGCTTGCAAGCTCGCTGGGTATTTTCTGCTGTAATAATAAACATAAAAAAACACTCATTAATTGGTCATAATATATAGGACGTAGTGTCTGGAAAATGTTGGCGCCGGCTAACCGCATGGCTCCTTTCCCCCCTCCCCCGCCTCTTGTCCGTGTCTGTTCGATGACCAGGCGTGGAGTTTGCGCGGCGCGTTATAAATCGTAACATTGTTCTTAGCGTCTCTCGAGAGCAGTTCTCATATAAACACAGGTTATTTATTTTTCAAGCCTCTCAGCCACAGCGGTGCTCCCCGGCTCGGCTGCGTACGGCAGTCCGTTCGTATCGAAGCTCAAAGGAAGCGGTCAGCAACGTAGCGCTTTGTAACAGCTGTACAGCGGGGAGGGGAAAGCAGGTTAGCAGGCAGCTTGGGCTATTCTCGGGAATGGATATAGTCAGCAGGACAATTAACCAAGGCAGGATGTCTTTGGACTGTGGGAGGAAACTGGAGTACCTGGCGAAAACGCACGCGGGCACTGGGAGAGCACGCAAACTCAACACAGAAAGGCGGCACCCCAGCCGGGAATCGAACCAAGGAGGCTTCTTGCTGTGAGGCGGCAGCGCGACTCACCGCCCCGCCGCCGCGTGATGCTAATGCATGAGCGTGTCCATCAACAGCGGAGGGGGGGTTATCCTGCACCCCGCTCGGCCGCCGTCAGCGGGCAGCGGAACACAGCCGTTCAGAATCGCGCCATTGAGGGAGCCACCGGCGCCAGATACAGCAGCTAATCGCTCTCTTTCTCTGCTGAGGCCACGGGGGGCGAGGAGGAGGAGGTGGTTGCTGCTGTCTCGTTGGAAGGGAAGAAGCGGGAGGTAGGTGGGACGGCGCTGACAAATATGGCCAATGGAGAGGTCTGTCCGGACCTGATTATTTTTTATTTTGGCGTTGTTGTTTTTGTTTTTGGCAGAAGACACGGAATTCTGTTCTTTTTTTTTTGCGAAGCCATTAGTTGGCTGCCTGGGTGTTCTGATTAATGCCCCTTTTTTTGGTTTGACTCAGCGTAATTTATTTTTCTCGCGTGCTGTGCCTGATTTGGCTTCTGTCTGGTGAAATATCATTTCTGGGCGGGAGTGTCGTGCGTGTGTGTACGCGGGGAGGGGTAGGGTAGCGGTTCGCGAGCTGCGCAACCAACCAGGCGACCCGAGTTCGGTACCCGCTCACGGCCACCACCTGTGACGATTTTCTGAACCGGTCCAGGGCCTCCTCCTAGGTCGACTCACCCTCGTGCGGTGTGTAAACATCGCAAGTAGAGAGACAAAGGCGGCCGGGCGTGGTGCTCATGCGCCGTACTGGCCTTTAGACGTGCTACTCTCTAACAGCACTTGACCCTACAGTCGGTCGAGGATATATGGGGATTATTTGCCTTTGTATGACACAACATTGGTTGAGATTGAGCTGAGGGGGGGCCAAGTCGCAGCAGAGCCCCCACCTCACCCCCCCCCTCCCCGTGGCTTGAGACGTTCTCAGCCCCGCCTGGCAATGTGGATCCTGCGCTGTGAGTTCACCGCGCTTGGCGGGAAGTCCTCAGTGGTCGTACTTCGGAAAATTCGCCCCGCTATAGGGTGTCCCGTATACATGAAAACCACAGACAACGCGTGGGGAACTTCAGGCGACATCAGAAGTATGCGTCCCCTATGGTTCCTTTTATATGGGACGCCCTGTTGTTTAAGAGGCCACTGCGCCTGTGCGCTGTGGCGGCACTTTAAGTTGATTGAGTTTTAACGATCTCCCAATTGCATAACGACTGAGTGTTTTGCACGCGCTAGTAATTGTTTGCGGACGGTCCACAACTCGTGGTGAATATTCCTCATTCGCACGTCGGAGACCGATGTTAACACGTGAGAATCTCTCTTGGCATCCTGCAAAGTGGTTCTTTATCATCCCCAGACGGGTGAGGGATGGAATTAACTCCCTGCTGGGATTTAGCAGCAGCAGCAGCAGTAGTGTCCCGTGATTTCGAGGAGTGGGGTGTTTTGTCGCTGTGAGTCCTCGGGTCTTATTGAATGAGTTTCGCATCCCCAACAAAGACACTGCAAGCGCGAGTAAGGCTTTCCCAGTCAGAAACACAAATTCAATTAGCGACGTTGTAATTATGCAGCAGGCACGGTGCCCTGATGTATGCCCCGACTTTATTGATGATTCGCCCCGGTGAAAATGAACTCAACAGTTCCCGCTTGTGAAGCGCAAGCGGGAGTTACAGGCGGGCGGCGCGTCATGTGGCCAACGGGCTGCCGACGGGACGAGGCCCGCGGCTCC
>JAZEWU010000014.1:928348-939633 GCA_036362915.1 Geotria australis
GTGGTCCGTGGAGACCAGCACCCCGTTTGGGCCGCCTGATGTGAAAAAGGTGCGAGCGTAGCTTACGCGCTGCCCTCCTTCACAGATTGTCGTCTGAAAACATGACACGCGCTTCACATACAAACCACGTGCTTTATTTACTTGTTAAAGAGAAAGACAGACCTTAGGAGAAATCTTCTGGCCGGACTAGAACAAAAGTGCGGAGTCAACGGCGGGGATTACGAGTGTGCGGGATCTTAAGACGACGGAGGCAGCGGCGGAGCAGATGGAGTGGACCCCCCGCGGAGCCAGCATCGGCTTTGCTGAAGGGGCTTAATTCTGGATGTGTGAGCGCACGAAGGGGAGGGCAGCGCGCGACGAGACGGGAGACGGAGGCACGGGAGTCCGCTGAGCTTCTTCACAACGATTAGGGAGGGCTCTGCCGTGGTTCATCCAGGATTGGATTCGGAGGGATTGGAGCATCCTGGCGACTGGTGGAGTTGGGGGTGGGGAGGAGCCAGAAAGTGCCGATATCAATCATATGGCGTCTGTAGGTGAGGGATTTGGGGAGGAGGGGAGCACAGCGGACATGGATGCAGCAGCAGTCACGTTAAGGACAAATGTGAAATCTTCATGAATGTAGCAATCATGGGCGGTCTTCGTGATTCCGGGGCCCCAGACTAAATTCAATAACCCCCCACCCGGCACTCCCACTACAATGTTTAAAACCTGAATCTTCCCAATTAATGTTATAATTATGACCTTCAAATGAAATCTTAAAATGTGAACAGAGCACCGCGCAGTAAACGAGCGTTCTTGCATACACGACCGGTCAATCGTGAAACTATTGTGAAATCGTCTGTAGAGCCGACAAGTGGCTCCGCCAAACGGCCAGCCCATTGCCCCCCTCCCCCGTTGGGGGGGCCCCCGTCTCCCATGCCCCCCCCCCTGCAAATAGCTTGGACTTGCTCCGTGGTGCAGGTCGCGAGTCGTAGCAATGGAAGGGGGACGGTCGTATCGGAGAGACCTCGCTTGTGGATGTGTCACGCGGTGACCTTCCCCGGCCCACGTGTCCCCGCGGCCAGACACGCGGCGCTCATCTCTACCGGTCCCCAAATAGTGACACGTGGCCAAATTGTCGCGCCGAGCGACGGTGGAGGCGACAGACAGCTGTTGACCTCCCATCTGGCGGAGGCAAATTGTCACTTACCACCATCATTACGGGACACGGCGTGCCGCGAGACTCGACCGCCGGAAAAACGGCGGTTGATGTAAAACCCTCTGAACCCTTGCCATCTGCCACCCCCCCCCACACCGAGGAGAGAGCGAAACGGGCTCCTCCGACGGGAGGCCGCGTGTGCCAGGTGCTGCGTCGCGCCAGTTTGAACCCCGAGGGACGAATCGCCGATACGCGCGCGCGACGGCGTTTGTTCGCTCGACGAGTGTTTTGAGGTGAGGCAACTCGGCGATACGAGGTTGCGTCGCGCGTTTGGCCCTTTCGGCGGCGCGATTAGGCGAGCCACTCTCGCACGTGGAGCATCTCGCGAACGCGCGGGAAATTGGCAGACCGCGCGCTAATAGAATAACGCCTCGCGCTTCCCAAACAGACAGCGCGTTAAAACAAAGTTGTTGCTCGCTGTTATCAAAACCCATTTTCACGTTATTGCAACGGAGTCGGTAATTATGCCCAAATGGTGTCAACAATCCCCGTGCAGTGCTTTGGAGGAGGTTTCCATTTGGACGGCCTCGCGCATTCATCGCGCAATGCATCAATAGCGAAATTGTTATTTAATAGGCGCACGTTGCGCAAATGCGTATTGATCCCACCATCTGGCAAATCGCGTGGGAATTGGCAGGAAAATTGCATGCAGCACATTTTGATTATGTTTTTACAATATTTAATGGCCGAGGATAGATGGTGATTTGGTTATTAGTTATTATGCCCAATTGCCATCATCTTGAAAGGCCCTCTGTGGAAGACTGCGAATTGAGTTTCCGTTTGACTTTAGCTTGAAATACTTGTCTGTGGCGGTGGGGGGATGGCTCTCTGGGTTAATGTCCAATTCGGCACATGCCCGCTGAGATGCCGAGTTCAAATCACAGGTGGTCATTGAAGATTGAACCGCGGCCGTAAGTGTGGTGAGTTAATAGTTTCAGCTGTCACTAACGAATGCACAAAAATTGCACCGCGTACTCTAATAAAATGTTTTTCTCCAGTTAATTAGGACGACGCTATTTCTAAGGGCACCACTTAAATACTGGATGATTGCCTTTTCGCAAACAGCTGTTTACATAGTGGGAATGAACTGTGCCTAATGTTCAATCTAATCTCATCATAAACGGATGTTCCCGTGCACGAAAATGTCATCAACCGTAAAATTACGTGCCACATTGATAGAGGGCGGCACGGTGGCGATAGGGCGACTAGCGCTGCTGCCTCACACCAAGGAGATCCTTGCGTTCGGTTCTCGGCTCGGGTCCCTTTCTGTTTGGAGTTTGCATGTTCTCCCCGTGTCCGCGTGGGTTTTTGCCGGGAACTCTCGGGTTTCCTCCCGTAGTCCAAATACACGTTGCCTAGGCTAATTGTCATGAGAGTTTGTAAGTTACTCACCCATCCTCAGGCGTTTTATGTTGCAGACTAAGACGCCTGAGGATGCTTCCAAGGTGGGAGGCGAAATGTCGCGCGAGAGAGAGGGAGAGCGCTCGACACGGCGATCCCGACAGAACAGCTCTGACGAGCAATCATCATGAATCGAGCCGTGAAAACCTACATCAGTACATTTCCTTATTTTTAACCTTTGTCTCACCGCTGGACAGCCGATAAAACGAGCTACACAGCTCAACGGTCCATTCCAGCTTAAATAAAAATCGCCCGACTGGCTCAAAATTCAGCAGAAAAAAATATCTGTCCTCACTTTGATGTCGGTGCAGACTCCAGGTACAAGCATCAGCATTGTGTAAACATGACGTCGTGTCAATTAAGCGGGTAAAACCTAATAACCGACACGCGTGAGCGGGTATTAATGGGTCGGCGGTGTTACGGCCTCAAAGGTAAATATACCCGCTTAATACGCGCCTGCTATAACGCCCTTCGAGGGACTCCGCGTTCGCAGCCTGGCCCCATCAAATATTTCCGCGTGCATTTAAAGTGTTTTACGGCTGCTGTTCGACAGACAGCTTTACGAGTGTGCTTGTCTCTATCTATTCCGCCGCGTCCAGGGCCTCAATAATCCCCGAGGAGCTACGTCCGCGGTGTGATGCGGCATCGGTACAGCGAGCGCGCTCCGACACGGGAACAGCACCCGAGCGCTTTCTGACCGCTCCGCCGTACCGGCCCTGGGGTTGCCACCTCGGTCGCACAAAACCCGGGACGTATCGTGTCGGGGAGAAGCAGGATTAGAAAGAGAGAGAGAGGGGATTGCACCCCGCGTAACTGAGAATCGCTCTCAAGAGCTGAGCTGCTCTTTCGGGATAGCCGTGTCGAGACAACCAACATCATGACCGCGGTGTTTTTGCCCGGTTACACAAGGTACACAAGTAATTCTCTTTGGCATCACTGACTTTCCGAAAACAATCCCGGCAAAACAGGGAAAGGTGGCAACTCTGACCGAACCGTACCGGCTTACTTTCACCTCCACCGATTTTTCCAATCCAATAATTTTCACGAGCAAACAAACCCTAACGCGCGCGGCATATAACAACAACAAGAAACGCACACAAATCTGGGCGCATGAAAACTCCACCGTCATCAGCGCGGCGCTGACTCAACGGTTTATGAGAGTTGACAATCGGGAAGACAAACACGCGTGCGGCTGGCTTTCGTGCGGGCGGGCGGGCTGGCGGCAAGCGGCGGCGTCGCAGCGGTTGCCAGGCGAGGAGGGGATCTGTGCGGGACCCCGCCGCCCGGACTAAGCAAACAGCGGGGTCGCGCCGCGCCACAACCGCCACGCCTGCGCGCCTCAGCTCGCCTCTCGCGGTGTGCGAGGGATGGCGTGTGGGACTGAGCGTGAGAGATCGTGAGAGAGCGTGGCACAGAGCGTGTAAGGGGTTTGGGGAAGAGCTGCCGACCCGCCGAGGCTGAGTGGCTTCCTCAGCAACTTCTTCAGTAAGGCAGAGCGAAATCACGCCGGTACGTCGCGACAACCGCTCCCGGGGTTTTGACACGCCCGAGTTTATGAGCTTTGCGTTGTGTGCGCGCGTGTGTGTCACCCAACCCCTCGTGTGCCGTGCTGGCCTTCATAGTTGCTCGCTAGCAGCACTTGACGCTCCACTATGTTAAGGCTATACGGGGGATCTTTGTCTTTGTGGTACTATCGGAGTACTTGTCAATACGAATGAAGCAACCGATGCGCCAGTCATTCCATTCACGTGCATAGTACTAATGTGTGTATGTAACGTGTGTGGTGTTACTATATAAGGTGCCCGCTAACAGCACTTGTCCCTACAGTCTGTTAAGGCTATATAGGGGATCTTTGTCTTTGTTACTATATACTCGATTAGGTTAATTGATCTGACGGAATAACCCCCGGTGCCCCTCCGAGATGCTGTTACTTGCTTAACCCCACCCCGCTGGACAACTGTTTAAAACGAGCTCCATAGCTGAACGCTTCCTTCCAGATTAAATACAAACTGACGGTTAACGTCGCAAACTGAAGTATCGCTGTGTGGTGCTGCAACACTTTGCAACTTGGTGAAAAGTAATATTAAGTGACTGCTGGACTCGGTCACACAGAGAATAACACACGCTAGTGAATACTGTACTGGGTGCAAACTCAGTAGGGAGTGCTGATTGAACTGTGCTGTGATGACAGTAGTGCCCTAGGCTTGATTCCTGGCTATGAGCATCTCCGGTGGCCATGTTGTATCAACTTAATCGGGACTGCCTCTAGGTTTGCTCAGCAGTAAGTGGGGAGATCTACTCAGTGAGCTTGCAAGCTCGTTATGGGACTCCTGCGACACAACAAACATGCGAATTGCTGACAATAATAAAATAAATATACAAGATTCATCCATCCATCCATGGAATTGCGAATTGCTGACAATAATAAAATAAATATACAAGATTCATAAATAAGAAAATTAAAATCAACCGACAAAAACACATTTACACGTAGCATTGCACACATTTTTCAAATAAAATAGTCCAAAATGCACAGCATTGCACATTTTTTTTCAAGGCTGTTCATTGCCATAGTGTAGAGAGAACTCTAGAACAGTGCACGGCGAGACCTGTTCTAGAACAACCCACGAAGAGACCTATGTTGGGCAGCCGGTGATCTGGAGCAGCAGTGACGCAGCAGAGTAAACAAATCTCCGTTTACATGCGTGTGCTCACACGGCCACCTACTAATGTCAACACAAGTGTTCCGCGTTAAACACACGGGGAGGCTTCAACCCACGCTGTACACCTGCGGTCACCGCCGAGCCTCGGCACGGCGAGTCGGGGAGGCGAGCGACGCACACACGCGCTCCGCCACTCGCTGTCGGTGGATTGCCAAGGTCAACCCGCGGTCACAATGTGCTGTCGCTTGATTTTCAAAAAGCCATGGAGAGGGAAAGACGATTTGGATTAGCAAGCGATACTCGTAATGGTAATGGTTGCAACTTAGGACGCGCCGCGCATATTTGTTGGATGTCGAACGGATTCGTACGCAGAGAGAGAACGACTTAGAGGCGAGATGAAACCGCAGGGGTTAGCCGGCGTCAACATTTTCCAGACATTGCGACCTGTATGTTCTTCTTCTTTGCGATTCTTCGAAGCACGATGGTCAGCTTCTGGACATCGTTGTCTTTCAGCTCGGCTTCGAAGTGTATATTATGACGCTATCGGGCAATTAATTAATGAGTGTGTTTTAGCTATGGGAGAAAACCCACGCAGAACACAGGGAGAGAACACACAAACTACACACAGAAAGGCGCTCGAGGTGGGAGTCGAAGCTTCTCGGGCAGGACTTTCTGTGAGGCGCAGGTGTTAACCACTCTGCCACCTTGCCGCGAAATACGCATCATAATAATGCTAATTATCCACTGTTAAATGAATGCCCGTCCATCCTGTGTCAGTCATGGGGGTTGTTTGACCACGCCTAACGGTGATGGTCAGTGTGGGTCGGTGAAGCCCAGTTCAGGTGTCACTTGCCACCGATGTTACACGTGGCAGGGAATCGAACTTAACTCACCGTGTGCTCACTAACATTGCCGTGTGCTCACGAACAACCCGATAATAAGAGTGTGCACAGCGAGCTCACATCCGTCGCGAGCTACGACCACGTGAGTGAGCAGCGGTGATCGGCGTGACAGGTGTTAGCTCCGACGCTGTAACCAGTCACATTCTGGCGTTATGTAAACGCTGCTTTCCTTCGGCCAATCTAAGTAGCTCGCAAAAAAAATGAAGCGCGTTTCAAAGTGAGACATTCTCCCGTTTATGGCCAAGATAGCGGCGCCGGCGCCGCAGGCGTGTTTGCCCAGCTGCACTAAAGCAATAGTGGCCACAGATTGAAAGCATTTCGCGAAAGAATACATATTTACCCCAATACATTATTTGTGCAAATTTGTTTAAGGCAAATGCTATGACGGCGTATTTGTGTGCGCGGCGCTTCCCAGCACACACGCCGTACCGGCCACAAGCCGCGGCACGGTTCACTCCGAGACCGCCACTACCACGGGTAACAGTCGTTACCACGGGTACCAGCCATTACCTTCGAGAGGTTATTGTTTTTTTTAACCATTTTTTTCATGGTTGCAATTCGGCAACCCACGTTGGACGCATCATCAGGCCTGATTATGCTTCCAACGTGGGATGCGAAACGTCGCGAGGGAGAGATGGAGATCGCTCAGTGACACGGCCATCCCGAAAGAACAGCTCTGTCGAGCAACCATCATGAATCGAGCCGTGAAAACCTATACACTTTTTTTGTTTTGAAATTAGTTTCGTGGCCTTTGACGGGCGTGCGATAGCTTACTGTTGCAAATGGTCACTGGGGGACTATACATTCGCTGCACACGGACAAAGTGCTGCAGTTACCTGTGTTTAGCGGAGCTCATGTCAGCGCACACTGCTCGTGTTTACGTTACCAGTCAGCTTGTCCCATCATACCACCGGGGCTGATAAAATACCGCAGTACCACTTTGTGGAAAGTCAGCGGGGCGGGGCGTGGGGTTGGTTTAATTGACCTTGGGACTCACTGCGCCGGCTCGGAGCTGCCGGCGGACATCAGTGCCTCCGTGCCAGTTCTATTTCGAGGCACCTTGATTTCGACTTCACTTATGTAACTGCTAAATCCACTTGATGTTTCTACATGTGGTGCCGTGGCGGCAGGGTGTCTGTGTAGCCAGTAACATCCGCGCCTCGCAGAGAGAATGCCCTGCCCCGATGCGGTTTCATTCTCGCCTCGGGTGCCTTTCTGTGTGGAGTTTGTGTGTTCTCTCCCCCTGTTCTGCGTGGGTTTCCTACGGGTTCTCTGGTTTCTTCCCACAACTAATAATACATACAGAATCTTTGTTCGCGGCGCGGCAACATCAGTTAGTCCGTTGGTTTGCATTTTAAAAGAACGAACCGTTGAGCTCTGTAGCTCCTTTAAACAGTTGTGTTTGTCTTTAAGGAAGTGACGGCCATCTTATGGGGACGCTGGCAGATTTTTCCCCATTCTTAAGATTGCCAGTTTCACGACCTTTCGGTGTTTTCGAAGCAGCCTTAATCATTACATTTTTTGTTGCTTTGGTTTTTATTAGTTGTTTTTTTTCTGTCGTTGTTGACATGCCGTTCTTTCCGCGGCCCTTGTGCAGCGCTTTGTGACCCTCGAGTGAAAGGCGCTATATAAAACGCTATTATTATTATTAAATAGTGAGCCTAACTCTGCTGATGAGACCCGTGAAAGTCGAGACCAATCCAAAGTTTGCGTGTGCAGACAAATGCTGTTGGATGCTATCGGTCTTGAAAACCAAGTGGCCGGTGGGCTGCCGTACAAACAGTTGTTTGTATGTGGAGGCACACAGCGGAGCTTTACAAAATGATGCTTTTACACCAGGGTCAGACCCTTTGTGCGTGACATATTTCTTGCGGAGTGATACGATGCCTTTCGGAGGAAGCGGAGTGAGTAGGTTTTTGATCTGCGCAGGTTTTGAACCTGTGTGTTTATCAGCCTTACTCCTTGTTTAATGGCCTTCTAAAAATACTCGAGATGGAATCGATGAGGCCTCGTGAGTGGAACCCTGCCGAACAGATCTCGTGCACATTTCGCAGACGGCCACATCGTTGTCAGTCAGGTCCACGGCTCAATGACGGCCGCGCGAGTTGAGTTTCACGAGACGCGCGTGATCCGATAACCCTCGCTCCCCGCGTAGCGCCGCGTTACAGCGGTAACATCTGCGCCTGACGCAAACAAAGTCCCGCCCGAGGCGGCTCGATTCTCGCATCAGGTGCCTTTCTGTGTGGAGTTGTTCTCGCCCCTGCTCTGTGTGGGCTTCCTCCGCGTTCTCCGGTTTCCTTCCACAGCAAAAAAAAAACTCAGTCATTGGCCGATTACATAATATATAGGAGACAGTGTCTGGCAAATGTTGGCGCTGGCTGGCTGCGTTGATACCTTCCCCCCCCGCCGCCTCTCTGCGGTTTCCTCGCGCCTCTGTATCTGTGTCTCGTCCTTGACCAGGCGTTGAATTTTGCGCGGCGCGTTACAAGTCGTGGTGTTGTTGTTGTTGTCATCATTATTATAATTCGGGCATGCGTAGCCACCGCAGACGTCGCTCGCACACGATCGCAGTGTGATCGACACATCCACCGTCCCTCTAAGACGCCGGGTCCCGATGCAGGGGCGCGCCGAGCCATTCCCGCGCGGTGGACACCGGCCCCTGGCGATCGCTCGGATGTACTTGGGGAGGAGGGTGGCATGGTGGCATAGCGGAGAGAAGCGCTGCCGCCTAACAGCAAGAAATCCCCGGGTTCGCATCCCGGCTCGGGGGCCTTTCTGTGTGGAGTTTACATGTTCTCCCCGTGCCCGCGTGGGTTTTCGCCGGGCTCTCCGGTTTCCTCCGAGCGTCCAAAGACACGCTGCTGCAGCATAGGTTAACTGGCCTGCGGACTAAATTTCCCCCGATGCCCTGTGATGGACTGGCGTCCCATACTGGATATAGCCCTGCCTTGCGCCCTGTGTCTGCCGGGATAGGCTGCGGCTCACCGCGACCCTGTACAGGATTAAGCGGTTTCTGAAAATGGATTGATGGATGCACGACTCGGGGAGGGAAAAACATCTCGGCGACAAATTAGCGTCGACGATTCTCCAACGCGGGGCCTCTGTCGCGCGCGCGATGCCATCGCTACATTAGCCCGCTGTTGGAACAGATTACTGCGTCGCGTGGAACATGCCTCGCCCGGGGAAAATAAGTCTCTTGAAAAATTACACTCGAATTACTTCGCCCAGGGAGAAAAGAGGCGGAGGAAAATAAATAAATAGAACGCGTTGAAATCAAGTGTGGCAGTTGTACGGACTAACCGGAGAAAAACACACTGCGGTTATTGCCGGGAGGGAACTAACTGCAAGTGACGTTCGTTATTTGGTGCAATAATCACAACAGCAGAAGTGTGAACAACTTAATAATTCACGGTGTTAGCAGGCGTGAATAATTTCCTTTTAATATTATTCTCTTCGCCGTCCCGACAGTGCCGGTGCCTGGAGTAAAGACGCCAGTGGCGCAGAACTGCTGGCGGAGGGCGCGTGCGGACTCACGCGAGCACACGGCGAACACGCTTTGCTTCCACTGGCGGCAATCGTGAACAATATCCACAATAGATGCACAACAGCGTGTGTAGTAATAATAATAGCATTTATAGAGCGCCTTTCACCCGAGGGTCACGAAAGCGCTGCACAAGGCTGTGGAGAGAACGGCATGTCGGTAACATCAAGACAGATAAACTGAGAGTCTAGAAATCGCGATAAATTATAGGACATAGATCATAAAGACAGCAGAAAAATCATAACAATAACAATAGCAACCACAGAGAGCCTTCCACCCGAGGGCCAGCTTCGTACCAGGGAACGGTGTTCTGGTGACCGGAAGGGTGAGAGCGTGACATGGCAGGGCTGTGTCTCCGTGTCTCCGTGTCCCCGTGTCTCCGTGATGGCACGCGGGGACGCGGCCATCACAGGTTTCCGAAGGGATTCTTCTTCTCGCGACGTGACGCTGTGATTCTGGAAATCAAACCGCGATCGCTGTGTTGAAAAGGAGAGAGGAGGAACACTCGACACGGCTATCCCGACAGAACAGCTATGGAGAGCAATTCTCACACATCGAGCCATGAAACCCTACATCATTACGTAAAGAAATCTATTTAACATAATTCCAATGACAGTATTATTTAGTCTCGGTATTCTGCTTGATGTGACTTGGGAGTCCCTGGCGCAACTTTGCCTAAAACGACAGCGGCAGAAGCCCCGGTAGCGTTTGTTTAACGGACCGCGCCCTGCTAAGGATTTATACAAACACGGCGCTCAACCGAAATGCCACAGCAAGTCGCAGGGGCGGCAGGCTGGCGCGATGGTGACATCTGCGCGTCACAGAGAGAAGGTCTTGCCCGAGACGGTTCGATTCCCGCCTCGAGCGACTTTCTGCGTGGAGTTTGTGTGTTATCCTCCCCCTGTTCTGCGTGGGTTTCTTCCGGGTTCTCCGGTTTCCTTCCACAACTTAAAAAAACACTCATTAATTTATTGGCCGATGACATCATAATATATAGGACGCAGTGTGGCAAGATGTTGGCACCGGCAAACCGCCTGGCTGCCTCCTCCGCCTCTCCGCGGTATCCTCGCGCCTCTGAGTCGTTCTCTCTTCGAATTAAGATCTTGGAAATTGAATGAATATATGCCACGCGTTATAAAGATCATTCATTGTTATTATTATTAAAGTGCCTCACATCGAATCTCATCTCTACTAATGCCGCGGAAGGGTCTACACAAGGGGTAAAGTGGGGTAAAATGTGGGAACTCCTAACACGACAGAGTTTTGAAGGATCGACCGTAATATTTCCTCTAACGGAGCAGCCCCATCTAGTGGCGCGGTGACTCACAGCAAGAAGGACGTGGGTTCGATTCCCGGCTCGGGTGCCTTTCAGTCAAAATACATGCATTCCCACCTACGTGAATTGTCCTGACTAAATTGCCCCCGGTGTTCTGAGGTGTTCTGAGGTGTTATAACTTTCTTACCCCTCGACGCTGGGCAACTGTTAAAAACAGCTACACAGCTCAACGGGGCCTGCCAGATTAAATACAAACCGACTGAGCGACTTTAGCGGAGAAGCGATCCGTGGGCAGTGCCGCGAG
>JAZEWU010000014.1:955165-993116 GCA_036362915.1 Geotria australis
ATCCTGTGCAGGGTCGCGGTGAACCGGAGCCTATCCCGGCAGACACAAGGCGCAAGGCAGGGCTATACCCACGATGAACCCCAGTCCATCGCAGGGCACCAGGGGCCATTTACTCAGTGGGCCAATTAACCTGGCAGCATGTCTTTAGACGGTGGGAGGAAACCGGAGTGCCCGGCGAAAACCCACACGGACACGGGGATAACATGCAAACTCCACACAGAAAGGCACCCGAGCCGAGATTCGAACCTGGGACCTTCTTGCTGTGAGGCGGCAGCGATACCCACTGCGCCAGCGGAGGGTGCCAGGACTGCCACCGATTGGCAGTCCTGGACTTCTCCAAGGTTGTTTCAGCCTTAAATGCAGTGTGTGTGTGTGTGAACAGCGGCACTGTGGTGAGCGCAGACAGACGCGCGTGTATGACTCGGAGGCCGCTGGAATCTCCTGCCCGTTGTGTTTTGATTTGCGCGCGGACCCAAGAGTTGGTGCCGAATCTCGTGCTCGCCGTCGGAGCCGCTCCGACGGAGGCCCGGTCTCGCCGGGGCCCCGCTGCCACCTGTCAGGAATGAATCGGGAAACCCCGGGGAACACACGCCGGGCTTTTAGAGGAGCCCAGCTGTGACTTTTTACTGAGCAGTCAATTGACGGGCGTCTATTATGAAGATAAGACATGTGGAAATTAATCCATTATGCACGTGTTTTTTTTGGTTGTTGTTGCAATTTGGATAATCGCATCTCTGTCCGTCCGCGCGGTGGAAACGAAATGAGGTAAAAGTAAAGGCGCGGGGGTTTCGCGATCGCTCCGTGTCGCCGACGAAGGGGCCTGAGTTCGTCGGCTCCCCCACCGCGCCTTCTTCTTCTTCCTTTCGATTCGTCGAAGCGTGATGGTTAGATGACAGTTTCCCATTTCTTTACACAGTTCTTTGCATTTTTATTGAACTCTGCAAGGTCTTTTGAGCTGCAGAGGTTGGGTAGTAGAGCGCAGACAAGGCAGTGCTCCATAGTACGGTCTGCTTCTCCACATTCACAGGTGGAATGTGGACGATCAAAATATGCTTTGGTCAGATGGGGCTACAAGACCGGCCAACCACCTGTGAATGTGGAGAAGCAGACCATACTATGGAACACTGCCTTGTCTGTGCTCTACTACCGAACCTCTGCAGCTCAAAAGACCTTGAGGAGTTCAATGAAAATGCAAAGAAGACAGGTGGTTGGGCCGGTCTTGTAGCCCCATCTGACCAAAGCAGCATCTTTTGATCGTCCCGTTCTAGTTCTCAGGCGGCTGAGTGTCTTCCACTGAATCCATGGTGCTTCTGCGCCGACCATGCGTCTCGCGAGAGGTGGGCGAACGTGCACTCAGACCGGGGGGGGTCGGGGGGTCAAGTGCTGGCGCAGATGTCACCGCTGCCCAGCCGCCCTTTTCGGTTGGGTCACGTAAAAAAGTAACCCGCACCAAAAGTTGCTACGTAACGTATGTGGAGTAGACTCGATGGTGTCATGTGAACGTGGAATTTCCACCACTGGCTCCAGGCTGTTGATTGAGATAATAATAATAGCATTTTATTGAGCGCCTTTCACCCGAGGGTAACAAAGCGCTGCACAACGACAGAAAAAACAAAGCAACAAAGATTAAATGATTAAAGCTGCCTCGAATACACTGAAAGTGCCGGGCGCGAAGTTGAGTGTAGCAGTCGGCACACCCTGCCAATGTGTAAAGTGGCAGCGGTTGAGTTCGCGTCGGTGCGCCGTGATGCGGCGATTCCTGCGTTGTCACCGACACTCGGTGTCCTCTGCGAAGCGGACATCGATGCCGACCGATCGCGGAGCCTCGCTCGCGAGAGTAAATCCATGCTGTTCCGGCGCCGATGCTTCAAGTCGCACGTTTGGATATCGCCCTCCGTGCGCTCGATAACATGTGTTGTACGTAATACAAATGTGTCGTACATAATAAAGCACTTGGGTTGCAGCACGTAAAAAAAAGTAAGTGTGGTAAACCCGCGTTCGCCTGACACAGCCAACCAGTAAGGGCTTGTCACGTGAGCAGAATGTGTCACGTCTTTGATACGTCGGTATTGTGCCTGATAAAGCTGATTGTAGTTATCGCCGAAACGTCGTACTCTATTGCAAATGCTGTGGGCTTGCTCTGTAACACACCGGCGTGCTGAAGCAGTAAAGCATTGGCACGTTTTGTTTACGTGACAAAACCTTACGAACTGGCTGTGTCGGGTGGAGGTGGGTTTACGACACTTGCTTGTTTACGTGACACAACCCACGACGGCTTCATCGCGGATAATATCATTCACGTCATTTGTGCCGTGGGCGGACTGAGCGCCACCATAGAAACATGGAATATCCACCACCGCTTAACGAGACGTGAGCACCGCCTGCGCTCACTCGAGCACGGAGACTGTTTAACTTTCATTTTTGTAAATGTAAATTAAAAGCCGTAACCATGGCGACAGAAATGTTTCTTGAGACAGCATGAACGCATTGCTCAATGCGCTCTCACCTGGTTAAACAAAGGACTCTGACTTGAATTAGATTTTGCTGTTGCTGCCACGGCCTAATTTCTCTTTGTTAATCCAATTTGCATGGCTCTTCTTGCGAGATGCTCACTATTCAGAAATTGGCATGAGCCTTTAGAAGGGCTTGTTCTTTGTTGTTCACATGTGACGGCTTAAACCTTCATCTAACTGCAGCTGAAAGCACCGATTCTTTGTTGGACGCTGACAGCATTATATATATATATATTCATGTTTTAGAAATTACATTTTTGTTAAGTGAAAGAAAGAGCCCGCGTGGTTGTGCATCGCGGAATATGATGTTACGCGCAATCTCAAATCATCACCTGCCCTTGCTGGAGAAATAGTGGCATTGGTTTAAATTGGCTTTCACGATGTAATAAACTATTTGGTCAAATTCACGCATGATTTGTTCACCGATATTTGCGCAAACCCTATAGCGGCTGAACATTGTCACGGAAAAAAATCACTGCGTTCTATTGATGGGCCAGCTTTGCAGCAAATGTCGGCTCAATTTTGGCAGCGGCAATAGTTGGGGCGCCGTGTCCGCTTTAAACCCAGTGGCCAATGGCACAGCCAGGGAGGAGCCGAGGGCATTTGTAGAGGTCACGCAGACCCCACCTGTAGCCTAGACGTGCCTGACCCATCCATCCGTCCGTGGTCAGAAACCGCTTAATCCTGTACAGGGTCGCGGGTGAGCCAGAGC
Organism: Geotria australis; assembly: GCA_036362915.1. NCBI lineage: Eukaryota > Metazoa > Chordata > Hyperoartia > Petromyzontiformes > Geotriidae > Geotria > Geotria australis. The sequence goes on from JAZEWU010000014.1 coordinate 958,391, forward strand.
CTATCCCGGCAGACACAGGGCGCGAGGCAGGGCCATATCCAGGATGGGACGCCAGTCCGTCACAGGGCATCGGGGGCAATTTAGTCCGCAGGCCAATTCACCTATGCAGCAGCGTGTCTTTGGACTGTGGGAGGAAACCAGAGTGGCTGGCAAAAAACCCACGCGGACACGGGGAGAAAATGCAAACTCCACACAGAAAGGCACCCGAGCCGGATTTCGAACTCGAGGGCTTCTGGCTGCGAGGCGCCCCGCAAGATTGACACCACTTTGTGGGACGTCAGGTGTGACTGTGCAGAGGAGAGAGAATGTTGAACATCCGACACCAGCTCCGGATTGCTAATGGAGGAGAGCCCTGCTCAATGTTTGTGTGAACAGGGCGACACTTTGACTTTGATCTGCTCTAAATTAACATAAATCACTGCCTCGGAGAATCAAATAAATTGCGGCGGGAAAAATAATGGAAAAAAATTGCTTTACGGAAAAGATAAAAAAAATAATCACCCTTTTCATGAATATTTTCAAGAGCAATACACGGTATTAACCCTTGGGAATTGTCCAAAGCAAGTGACAGTTTTGCAGTCTTATCAATCATCGTGGAGAGTTATTTGAAACCAACATCCTTTGTCCAAGGCGTACATCCGTGTAAACCAGGGGGAAACTGGCCGTGACACATTCCCTTAATGAGCCGGGTATGTTTGATAGTGGCACGTCATGGCATCGCTCCACACGACCGAAGAGAGTTGTTTGCAAAGTCCTGTCTAGTTCTAGATTCGAGGTCAATATCTAGACCCAAAAGATCATTACAGTTGAACCCCTCTTAACGACCACCCGTGTTAACGACCGATAAGCTTACCGATCATTCCCCTGTTAACAACTGGCTTACGACGAGCACGCGTCCGACCAATACGGGACCTTGTTTTGCAGCCACGCAGTTAAAAAGTAACACATGTTGTTAAGTTAATATTACGCTGGCGACGTCAAGGTGTTGCTAGACACGACTGTCGCGTGGAGCCGCACCACTCGTGCTTCAGGAGATCGTCGCCTCGCAAGCAAGCAGGCGCCCTGTCCGCCAGCACTTCCGACATCTCGGGGTTAAAATCCGGACGGTCACCCACGACTAATTAACCGGGCTCTGTTAATTTGTAAAATTTAGCCGGTCTCGGCAGAGTCACCAACAGCCGACTTAAAACGTAACTCGGATTTTGTCTCACCGTTTAATTTCGGCTGTCCGACCTGTGATGGCCTGGTCCGTATAACGCACAGCGATGTCTCGATGTAGGCTATTGCCGGCGCACGCCGTGAGCCGCCGCTCGGAGCGTTGCGCGACAGAGGGCCTTGTCGGAGCGAGTCGACACGACGGCACGGGCGCCGTGCCGGGTGAAGGTGCTCTGTCGAGATGTTCCGTCACCTCGTGATTTATGATCGCCGCGTGGACGCGTCGAGGCCCTCTCTGTCACTCCTCGGCTGGACGAGGGTCTCCCGACGCCGGCCCGGGTCGTGGGGGTTAATTGGCCCGACTTCACCGCGCGACGTCAGCGAGGCCCGCTGAAGGATTTAGCGGCGCCGCTCCGTCTCCTCGCTCCGTGCTGGTGACCAATGCGGGCGCTGTCCGCACTCACACTTGCTTAGCTTTTGGGGTCAAACGAGGTCAGGCACATCGTCAGTAGGGTGGCACGGTGGCTAGCGCGGAGTCGCGCTGCTGCCTCACAGCAGCTTCGATTGACGGCTCGGGTACATTTCTGTTGCAGAGTTTGCGTGTTCTCCCCGTGTCCGCGTGGGTTTTCTCCGGGTACTCCGGTTTCCCTCCCACAGTTAAAAAGACACGCTGCTGTCGAGGTTAATTCCTGAGTAAATTGCCCCCGGCGCCCCAAGATGTTGTAACATGCTAATCCCTCCTGCTGGACAAATGTTAAAAAGAGCCACATTGCGCAACAGTTCCTTCCAGCTTCAATTAAAACGACTGATTATGTCCGCCATTTTCAGACGGTGGGTCGCGACCCATCAGTGCGCCGCGAGCGCCACCTTCAGGTCCGTGGAGACCAGACCCACTTAGGCGGCTTCAGTCACAAATTTGCTTACACATTTAAGAGCCGATTAAACAATTTCATCATATTCAGGACGTGTCGATAGAACAGCTACGGAAAGCAAATCTGATGCGTGGAGCCGTGCAAAACCTACATCGGTACTGCGTGCACCACTGTAAGTAAGACTGGGATTCCGACCGCTGCGCGTTGAGCAGGTGGCAAAGCGCCTCTCTGTAAACTGTGGATTTCAATCCGCCCGAGGGAGATGGAATGCTGCTTGGACATTTGAGCCGCATCTTCATAATTTCTTGGCTGTTTTGCACAGAAGCTAATTTAAAAGTGACGACTTGCCACGCACACCTGGATTAATCCCAAGCCACGTTCATCGCATCTGCAGGTTTTGCACCATCCCCCGGAGAAATGAATTGCGCCATTATGCTTCAACTTACCTTCGGTGCTCAGCTGTACGAATTGTTAAATTGAATTCTGAAATGCGATTATTCTTAACGAACCATAAAGCAATGCCGGTAAATAACTTTTTTTTGCGCGCGTTGTTTTATCACCCAAGGCTTCCTTCTAGTTCTGCGGAATGTTATCAAAAGAAGGAGCAGAATTTAATTAAATGAGGGGGTGCGGAGGGGGGGGGTGGTTGTGTGCTGGGAGATCTCCGACAATGTACGTCGCTGCCTGGAAAATCTGTGCTGCCATCGCTGTACGATTCATTAAAACTTTATTGAGTTTTCCCAGTTTCTGAGCGGGGGAAAAATTAAATAGCCTACATACGGAGCCATCGGTTTACTCGCCCGCTGAAATATATCATTTTCAGGTCCAATTACGCTCACTGTGGCGCCGGCGAATTACTAAACCGAGTTTAACTGTAAAATTAAATTAGAATTGGATAAAATAGGAGGCCAAGAGGGACAGTCCTAAGCGATACACGTTGCACACAACAGCCCAGTGCCGGCGGCGGCAGCAGCAGCAACACACAACGCATTAACGGTGTATTCATTTGTTTGGGTAATTGCGTTAGGCTCGCGGGGCGCGCGCCTCGCACAGCGCACGTGGCTCTCACGGTGCACGGGGGTGTCACAACGATGTGGGTGTCACAACGATGTGGGTGTCACAACGATGTGAGTGTCAAAGAGCACGCGGGACCCACAATACACAGAAATTATAAGGTGACTCTCATATCGGGGCGGCACGGTTGCATAGCGGTGAGTAGCGCTGCCACCTCGCAGCAAGAAAGCCCCAGGTTCGTATCCCGGCTCGGGTGCCTTTCCATCTGGAGCTTGCATGTTCTTCCGGTGTCCGCGTGGGTTTTCGCCAGGACACTCCGCGGTTTCCTCTCACAGTCCAAAGACATGCTGCTGCATAGGTTAATTGGCCTGCGGACTAAATTGCCCCCGGTAGCCTGTGATGGACTGGCGTACCACCCTGGATATAGTCCTGCCTTGTGCCCTGTGTCTGCCGGGATAGGCTCTGGCTCACCTCAACCCTGTTCAGGAGTAAGCGGTTTCTGACAGCAAAGGAATGAACAGTCAAACATTATTACGATTTTAAACGCCCCCGCATGTTCATTCAGTGTCGAAGGTATTCGGAGGCGCGAGGAAACCGTGGAGAAGGCGGCCACGCGGTTAGCCGGCGCCAACCCGTCCGACATGGCCTTCTATATATTACGATGTTAAATATTTACACTGAAGTGAAATACCACGATCAGAGACGCCTCAATCATTCTCCGGTTGAAAGCGGGGAGGCATGACTGATTGGAGGAATTGTGAAACCATTAGCCGCCCAACGCACGCTCACAAATGGCTCGCTGCGAACGTAGCGACCTGAGTAACGGACAACCGTCTGCGCGAGCCAGATTTATAGCCAGATCTAATAGTTCTCATACCATTAACCACAAATGTCATACTACCAATTACCTTTTTGGGAAAAAAGAGACAGATGATTGTCAGGTAGCGTGATGCCCGGGGTTTGATTCGGTGACACGGCGTTTGACGCGGTGGAAACTGAGCGCGGCCATCTCGGCTCTCGCAAGCAAAGGCCTGATAATAGAATGTTGTGAAAGTCTCACCATCGTTTATAAACAAGGAATGGCTATGCAGGGCTTGCGCGCAGGAAGTTACAAATGTCCTGCTGTAGCTTCTCACGGCTCCGTGTTTGACAATTGCTGTCCACAGCTGTGGACAGCTCCGGAGCTCATTCGGTGTCGATCATTACGAGTCAATGTGTACGCGCCAAGCCGGCCGGTGGCTACACCGGCTCCTTTACACACTGCGGATACAGCAAATAACGCGAACGCTATATAGGGACTCACTGCATTGTGGGTGGAATCCCACAATGAGTCGTTAGCCCAGGAAATGAACGATACTGTGCAATGAGAATTGCTCTCAAGAGCTGATTTTTCGGGATAGCCGTGTCGAGCGTTCCTTCTCCATCGTCTCATACGTTCTGACGATGCCTCCAACGTGGGAGGCGAAACATCGCGAAGGAGAGAGCAGGAACACTCGCCACGGCTATCCTGAGAGAGCTGCCGCCGAGTGAAGTTACCAATCAGAAGAGAAGTCAGGAACGGAGAAACACATTGACCAAAGTTGATGTGTCGCTATCGAGTCACCCGTCTCCGGATCGTCACAATCCGAGGGTCGCAACTCGATTTAAGGATCGATATATTCGTTGTGGCCCCAGGGGCCATGTGAACCAATTACACACACACATCTCGCGCAAATTGAGAACGATCAATTATTTTACCGACACGATGGGAACACCGGTATTGTGAACGTGAGAATGAATTGAATCAATGAATCAATGTGTCGTTACACGCCGCGCCGTTACGAGCGGTTTCATTGTTTCGGTGTCCGCTTTCCAGCCAGCGAAACTCTTGGGAAATCTGGTTTCTGCCTCGAAGCTGCGACGATGGGTTCACGCACAGAAACTCCACGCCATCCCACAATGCGTCACTCTCAAAGCGATGGTGAACGTGTCGAAGTTGCGGTCTTCTTCTTCTTTGCGATTCTTCGAAGCGCGACGGTCAGCTTCTGGACATCGTTGTCTTTCAGCTCGGCCTCGAAGTGTTTGGCAGAATTCGCAGGCAATACCAAGTATTACCTGACAGGGATCGCGACGTGAACGCTTCTACCTTGACCCCCTCGAAGTTGCGGTGAATCGCGCGATGCAACCGATTTGTTGTGAGGGCGCTCACGGTGAGGCGTTCTGAAGACGCGCACACTCAGCGTCACAAGATGTTTAATATTATTATTATGATGTTTGATAGAAGAGGCCCGTGTAAGTGCACGGCTCGTGCTTGGCCGCGGTTAGCAGAGTGTGCACGACCGTGGGACGCGAGTGCGTTTAGGACGCCAGTAATTCCACAGTGATTATCGGTGAAGTGTGTGTGGGGAGCGGTGGCTCAGTGGTTAGCGCGCTGGGCTACAAACATAGCGACCCGAGTTCGAATCCCGCTCACCGACACCGCTGACGATTTTCTGAACCGGTCCTGGGCCTCCCCTAGGTCGACTAAGCCTCAAATGGGTACCTCGTGCGGTGTGTGTAAACATTGCCAGGAGGGAGAGAAAGGCGACCGGGCGTGGTGCTGGCCACCCACCTCCTCGTGTGCCGTGTCGACCTTCATAGGTGCTACTCGCTAACGGTACTTGACCCTACAGTCTGTTAAGGCTATACCGGGGGCTCTTTGTCTTGTCAGTGTGTGTGTGTGTGTGCTCCCGAGCAGTGTGCTCTCGTGCCACCGATATGGATTCGCGTAAATGAGCAGAATGTGGCGACACGCGGCTGTAATCCGTGAATAATCAGCTGATTATGTGGAACTCACCGCACGTGGGTTTGCAGCGAGGTGGCGTAAATAAACGCCTGCAAAATATACACACCTATTATTATTATCGTTGTGCTGATAATGAAATGCATTATACACAGGAAATGCATTATACACACAGGACTGCGGCTCCTGTTTGGCGGCGCCACTTACGGACAGCTCACCTGTATTCGGTTTTTTTTTGCAGAATAATGCGTTGTTATTATTGTTGTTGTTGGAATGAGATTACCTCAAACGGTGGTGCCCGTGATCCCACGTGATTCTTTCCGTGTTTTGCACGATATCAGATACATGATCTGGGTTCGTGTGAGCAGCAGCTAAAAGTGTGTACATTACTCGTCTCGCCTATGTCGGGTGGAGGCGAGTTTACGAAACCCATATTTTTTTTACGTGACCTCACTCACAATAAAGAGATATACCTATGGCTTTCCCCTCGTATGCATCGGCTTGCCTCCGGGCGTCTCCCTTTTGCCAACGCTCCGCCGCGGCCGCGTTAGACCTCCGAGGGCGGGCGGACGGGCCCGCTCACCCGCGGCGAGCAGACGAGATCTGCCCGAACGTAAACAAAAGAGCGGTGCCGGCGGCGCGATCATTGGCTATGATTGCGATGATTATTGGCGGCGCTGCTGCGCGGACTAAATGAAACGTTTGGGGCGAACGCGCGCGTTTTCGCGTGCAAGCCTGACATTTGAGTCGAACGGAACCGGCATAAAGCATAATTATGGAGTCCGAGCCGCGCCGTCAATGAAACGGAATAATGAAGGAGGCACCTCCCCCCTCCTGCACCGTCTCGCCGCCGCCCGCAGATAAAACGCCGGCGGTTTGAAGCGCAAATGACGGCGCTGTCAGGAGACGGGGGCCGCATCGTGATTAAAATACAAACGCGAGGCGAGGCTAGGCGGGGGGCGAGCGCTCCCCTGTTTGGGACCAGTTTTGTTGCCGTCAGAGGCTTGTGAGGGGCATGCTCTATCAGCATCGCACACTGCCCCTCATCACGCGCCCGCTTCCCTAAGCCGCCAGATCAATAACAAATAACTCAAACTGTCACTTCCAGGGATAAATGACTTTTCCCTTCCCCCCTCCCCGGTTTCGTCAAAGACACTTTAGCTTTTTTTTATTTACTTATTTCACTTGTAGCAAGCCGTCACTGCATTTTGATAGTCCTTGTCTACCCTTGGCTCCGTTTGTTTACCCTCGTCCGTCTGTTTGTTTGTGCCGGGCTTCGGGTGAACGGGTCACCGAATCACTCTTATCGTGCCGGGTGGCATCGTGGTTAGAGTGAGCGCCCGGCTCGCGATTGGAAGATTGCCGGTTCAAATTCCCGACTGTGGGTCGGCTCGGCTCATTATCCCACCGGGGTTGGTTGAAACGAGGGCCACTTAGTGGGAAAGCGACAATGGCTGTCCTGTTGAGAAGAGTGGCCTCCATCATGGGAATGTGGAATTTCCACCGCAGGCTCGGGGGACCCGTGGAGACGAGCGCTTATTCACGCTCCTTCAGCCGGGAGGAAATGTTGCTGTTTAAATCACCTCTGGGTTGAGCGACGATCAGGTTCCGAGACCAGCCTCTCGAATGTTTCTCTGTCCTCGTGTCTCTGTAATGTTGCTCCCCTGAACGTGTACAAATATATAAATACTATAACATGTTTAGCTGAAAGTCGAGTTTGAGAGGCAGAACATTTCCTCGAATTGTTGCGACCAATCAAATTGTAATGTTGCTCCCCTGAGCGTGTACAAATATATAAATACTATAACACGTTTTGGTGAAAGTCAAGTTTGAGATGCAGCAGTCATCGATATATTTTATTTCACCAGGTGAGGAGAGCCATTGACGTATTTTTCAAAGGGAGTCCTAAGAACCTGCGGCTGTGTGGACAATACATTAACAACAACTCTCACATTTGTCAATAACACTGCCCTGAAGTGGAAAGAAATATATAACACTAGATGTTTGAGGCAATAGCCCTTTTTCAAAGCAGATTTGTTATCGACGAATGTGTTGAGATTGTTACTTGTTTTTGTGAACCGCTATCAATGCGATCCCTCATGTTTTTGTTTCAATTAATTTTAAAATATTTGTCGTGTGCTCTTTTAATTAGCTGTAGTTTGGGTTAGAGCACAGGCACAAACATTTTACTCCTGAAAATTACGCCACATTTTCCTAACATTCAGTTAATTTCGGATCGTAAATTTTGTTTTTTCTCCGGTAAAAACCCCAGACAGAACATTTCCTCGAATTGTTCCGGCCAATCAAATTGGCCGAGTGTAAGGCACGCTGACCCCTGAATGACCCCGCCACCTGACCTGTGCTTTCTCTGGGGTTATTAACACCTTAGAATGCACACACACAGGTTGTTCTACGTTTCCGTCACGCCAGCTACACGTTCCTCCACGATAAAGCAAACTTCGACAGTTTTGGAAATCTAGGGTATATTTACTGGATGGAAAATGGATGGATGGATGGATTTACTGGATGGGAAGCAGCTTCCGTTATTGGCTGCTCAGAGCCACGTGACAAAATTCCGAATCACACAGAAATTGGCCTGCGGACTTAATTGCCCTGTGATGGTCAGGCGTCCCATCATGCGTATAACCCTACCTTGCACCCTTTGTCTGCGTACCCCTCCCCGTTGGACAACTGTTAAAAAGAGCTACATAGCTCAACGATTCCTTCCAGCTTGAGTAAAAACTGACTGATCGTACGCGAGAGTGGAGGTCTGTCTGTAGCTCACCTGCTGTAATAATAAGCATCTATCTATCACCTCTCACATGCGAGAGTGGAGAGCTCTCTCATCTACAAAGCCAGCTGTCATGGTCACAACCAATGCGGCCTGATAACCGGGCGAGATAAGGAGAACCTTTGTCAGCCCGGAAATTAGGGAATGGTGTCGACAGGACTCGAGTTTCTCGAGTCGAGGCCCTTCCACCAGCACGGCTGGACTCGGTGTCTTTTATACGTAGCTATAACAGCTCGACCCGAGCAAGTAATGCAGGGATATCTGAATTGTCCTGAGCTGCTTGCCTTTTGGCTACACTTGGCCGACACTGGTGAGACTAGGTCTAACGCTGGCGAGACTAGGCTATAAAGAAAGCCGACTCTGGTGTGGGCCAATTAGTTTCAAGGTCAACGCACACAGTGTCAAAGCATTTTGTTTGCATATTTTGCCACGAGCATTTGTATAAAAAATTGCAAGCTTGATACCTTCGTGAAATGCGTCTATTTGGTGTTTTAAGATCTTAACACTTGTGTTATTGCCAGAAAGGGTAAAACGATGTATCTCTTCTTTTACATCAACTGTATCTTTTCATTTAGACTCCTGGGGGTCAAGGTAGAAGCGTTCACGTCGCGATCCCTGTCAGGTAATACTCGGTATTGCCTGCGAATTCTACCAAACACTTCGAGGCCGAGCTGAAAGACAACGATGTCCAGAACGATGTATCTCTTCTTTTACATCAACTGTATCTTTTCATTTAGACTCCCATGTGGCAATACTTTTGAAGCTTGAGGTGGGGAGGGGGGGGCACGTAGAACAGCTATGGGGGGGTGGGTGGCGTGAAGGCCGCTAATTACGCTGGCGCAGCACACAGCCTGTTCCCGACAACCAGAAGGCGGCGGACTGCACTCCCCGTCCCGTGCGTTCTCATGAATCTCATTTCACCCTCCCCTGCCTGACTAAAGGACATCTCGTTCTGAAGTTTGGAGCGCTCGAGTTTGATTTCGCAGCGAGAGAGAGAGAGAGAGAAGAAGAAAAAAAACCACCCACCTTGATAAAAAAATTAATGGGAAAAAATTCTCAGCGCTCCCTGTAACCGATTAATGGGCATAATTGATTATTTCGGCCCGAAAAATAATCAATTGTTATTTTCACACTAATCACCCCGAGCTTACTTTGCGGACCGCCCGTAATGCGTCGCGACGTATTCACTCAAGGGTGTTAGGCGGCAGTGTGTCAGTGTCGCGGCCAAATTCACCCCGTCTCCAAAAGTAATTTCTTCCTTAATTAATGAGCGTGGAAAAAAATAAAATGAAATAAGTCGGCTGTGCAGGGCCAGGTGGACGGCGCGTGCTGTGCGGGCCAGCTGCCGTCTCGCGGAATTCGCCGCTCCGCGAAGGCAGCGGAAGGGCAGCACGCTCGATTCCCACCGCGCTCGCCCGTCGACGCTGGGCGACTGTGCGGTACGGCCCAATAACAACCATAATAATACTATTGTGATTTATAAGTTGCCGCGCGTATTTCGTTCAAAGTCGAGAAAGTGTGTATGTTTCGAAGAGATAACGATTCACAGGCGCGAGGAAACCACAGAGAGGTAGGGCGGGGAGGCGGAAGGCAGCCGCGCGGTTTGCCCGTGCCAACATTTGCCAGACACTGCGTCCTTTATATGACGATGTTGTCGGTCAATTAATTAATGAGCAAATGAAACATTGCATAATACGGAAAGGAGATGGTATAAACACAGCTCAGTAAAACAGGGAGGTCACATGACAACAACATCTCTCTTAGATTCCATCCATCCATTTTCCAAACCGCTTGTCCTGGTGAGGGTCGCGGTGGCAGCAGTCCAAGGAGAGTGGACCAGACATCCCTTTCCTCAGCAACAGATTCCAGCTCTTCCTGGGAGATTCCCAGGCGTTCCCAGGCCAGCCGAAGGATATAATCCATCCAGCGTGTCCTGGGTCGGCCTCTAGGTCTCTGCCCAAATAGTTAACGTCTAAAACAATGCTGTATAACGCGTCACGTAACGTCATTAATAAATAAGAACTCAGCTTATTTATAAAGTAAGCCGGGAGGCATCTGTTGTGAGCGCTGCGGGAAGAGCATCGTGGGAACGCGGAGCGACACGGAGCAGCGCCGCCTCCGATCCGTGCACGTGCCACGAGACGCACACGTGGGCAGTCGGCGCATCGACACAGAGCTCACTGGTGGTTGCTCTTCAGAGCTGTTCTTTCGGGATAGCCGTGTCACTGAGCGATCTCCCTCTCTCCCTCGCGACGTTGCACCTCCCACGTTGGAAGCATCCTCGCGAGCGAGAGAGGAGATCGCTCGACACGGCTATCCCGTAAGAACAACTCTGAAGAGCAACCATCTAAAAAAAACCCCATTGAAATCGGTGAACTTCTTTGCTTCGAGACAGAGACAGAGAGAGAGAGAAAGACATGAAACCAGCTTGGTTACAACCGGTGGCATGATGATGACGAAGGAGGTAATACCTGCATCAGAGCATCCCTAACGCCACAGGTTTAAATCCACACTTAAAGGGATTTCAACGTGCAGCCTCATTCCACCGGGGCAGAGATTTTAACACGTTTGAAATCCCCGGTATTAGATGCACGCCGGAATTGGGCCTCTAACGTGGAGAGGCTTTCATAATGGTCTTAGCGTGCTCGCAACGCGCCGCGCGACAAAAGCTACGCGGGGCTGTGCGCGGAAGATATCCCTCATTGGGTCGGATGCGACACCGGCAGCGCCGACGAGCGAACGCGCGGCTGGCTCAGAAAACACAACATCGAGCGAGCTGCTGGGAGGCGCCCGCCCGGTGGTGGCTCATTCCCGGATTTGTCGCCTGCCGGGACGTGCCGTTTACGTGCCGATAGGGGCTTTCCGGCGGATGGAACGAGTCTCTCGCTCTTAAGCCAGATGCCGGTTGCACGACGATATAACAAAAGCGCCTGTAAATATGCGTTAATTCGTGTAAGCGCGTTCACTGTTCGGCCCAGCGCGCGTTTGCGGGAGGCGCTGGCTTCCGTCGGCGGCCTCGAGACGGTGGTAGGGGCACCGCGCTCCGATATTTTCGAGCGTCGTACCTCGGAAGAAGTCTGGCCGCTGTTAATAACAATAATAGCACGACTTATAACTCGAGGCGCAAATTCCACGCCCGGTCGTTGACAAGACGCGGATACGGAGGCGCAGCGAGGAAACCGCAGCGAGGGGGGAGGAGTCAGCCAGGCGGTCAGCCGGCGCCAACCCGCCAGACACTGCTTTCCAATATATTATGATGTTATCGCCCAATTAATTAATCGTGAATCGAGCCGTGAAAACCTACAGCGGTATGATTAATGAGTGTGTTTTAGTTGCGGGAGGAAACCGGAGAACCCGGAGGAAACCCACACAGAACAGGGGGGGAAAGAACACGCACGCTCCACAGAGAAAGGCGCCCCGGGGTGCCAATCGTTTCACCTTTCGTGGCCGCCGCGTTGCCGTCACGGAGCGAGTCGGGTTCACGTGACGGGCGGCGACCGTGTCCCTCTGACGCTTTACCCACAATCGCACGAATTGGCGCCTGGACGAGACTTGAACGCGCAATCTCCCCGATAGCGAGCGGCACCGCGCTGTGCCGCAGAACCGCACTGCAGGCGGTTCTGTCGGGAATTCGCCGAAATAAATTTACGCCCCCGGGGTCAAGAAACGAACGCTCGAAAAATACCGAGAGACGTCTTTTACAAAGTTGGCGGTTGGTGTGGGCCTCGCGGCCCACGTGTGACAATTTATAATTTCAGTTTCCAACGCGCCGCGCATATTCGTCCGATGTGAAACGAAGAGAGAACGATTCAGAGGTGCAAGGAAACTGCACCAAGGCGGGTAGGGGGAAGGCAGCCGCGCGATTATCCAGCGCTAACATTTGCCAGACACTGCATCCTATAACATTATGATGGCATCGGACGATTAATTAATGAGTGTTTTGTTGTGGGAGGAAGCCGGAGAACCCAGAGGAAACTCACGCATAACAAGCGGAGAAGGTGTACAAGACCACGACAAAGATCCCCTATGTAGCCTTAACAGACTGTAGGGGCAAGTGCCGTTAGCGAGTAGCACCTATGAAGGTCGACACGGCACACGAGGGGGTGGGTGACCAGCACCACGCCCGGTCGCCTTTGTCTCCCTAGCGGCAATGTTTATACACCGCACTAGGTACTCATTTGAGGCTGAGTCGACCTAGGGGAGGCCCAGGACCCGTTCAGAAAATCGTCACTAGTGTTGGCCGTGAGCGGGATTCCAACGCGGGTCGCCAGGTTTGTAGCCCAGCATGGCGCTAACACACGTAGACAAGCGTCGCCGTGACCGCGAGGGCACCCAGGTCTCCGTCTCCGGTTCGATAATGCACCTCGGCGCTCCCTGCTGATCACACAGAGGCCATTGACGTTTCCTTGGCTCAGGAAACAAAGTGGCTGCTGTGAGGAACTGTGGGAGCCTTGAGGGTTAGCGCCGGGCCCGATCGCGCGAGAGATACGCGGGGAGCGCCGACTCTCCCATAGGCTGGCACGCTCTCTTTCAAGTTCCCGTTTGGCAGATCGGAGGCTGCATTAAGAGACTTGTATTTAAGTTTCAGGGTCCCTTTCTGCGTGCATTGATTTAATAATGCAGCCACTTAATCCCTTCCCACAGCCCAACCTCATTGCTTTGTTATAGATTTAATCGATTGTCTCTCTTATGGTCGTCTAACGTGACGAGTCACGCAAACATGACACGAGCTCCGGAATTACAAATCTATCTTATTTTGCTATTACTGGGCGGCACGGTGGCGCGGTGAGTAGCGCTGCCGCCTCACGCCACTTGCCACCGTGGCGAATGGTGGCAATTCCACGTTGCCACGGAGAGCCGTCACACGACAAGCGCTGGCGGGCTCGCCACAAAGTCTACCTGCTGATAAATTACAACAAAAAGTTTCTAACCGACTCCAACGTAATGAAGGTGACTGAGATTTCTCATTGCAGGAGAGATAATGAATCTAAATGGCCTCTCAACTGGTTGAATAAAGGACGCTGAATGATGTATCGATCGATGGCGATGATACGCTTCTGCGTGATTAATTATCGCGGCATCGTACGATCGTTGCGGAGCCGGGGCTGCACTTAGTTTGTGCCAACATATAATTTTTTTTTTTAAACGAAGCGGCGGTTGAAGGAAATTATTCATTTAGTTATCGTTGCTCCCTTGGCAGAGAATTCATGCTATCGTGGATTCAGTCTGCCCCGGGAGCATTGACATTGCGCACCGGTGGTCTGCGTATCAAACGTTTTAGACTGATGATGCCTCCAACGTGGGAGGTGAAACGTCGCAAAGGAGAGGAGGAACGCTCGACGCGGCTATCCTGAATGAGTAGCTCTTGAAGCGATTCTCCGACTGGATGCCTCAAACGGCGTGCCTGTAGGCGGCCCGTCGTCTCCCGCTTTACGCTCAGAATGTAACTGTTACGCATCGCTGCACCGCTCCATGAACCACCCCTGGTCATTCGACGAATTGTCACCGTTTGGAGTTATGACAAAAATCCATCCATCCATCCATCCATCAATTTTCAGAAACCGCTTAATCCTGTACAGAGTCGCCGTGAGCCGGAGCCTATCCCGGCAGACACAGGGCGCAAGGAATGGCTATACCATGGATTGGACGCCAGTCCATCACAGGGCACCGGGGGGGCAATTCAGTCAGCAGACCACCGGCCAATTAACCTTATGCAGCAGCATGTATTTGTGCTGCACGTTACGATGTTATCGGCCAAACAATTATCGTGAGTACACGGCGGTGCCGGCCGGGCTTGGCTCCAGCCGGGGCGTTCGTGGTGCGTCGAGGCCGCGTCAGCTCTCGGTGCTCGGGCTCCGAGCCCCGGGTCTCTCGGCCCGCGTCGGAGCCGGGACATCATCGCGCCCAGCGGCGCCTGGTCTCCGAGACGCGCGGAGATTCGCGACAGCCTCAAAAATTGACGCGCGGCCCCGTGCGTGGCAGGAGTTTAATTGCGGTTTGACATCATCAGAGATCCCTTTCGGGGGAAACACGCAGCGGCTGACCTCCCCCCCCCTCCCCCGTCTCGGACCGAGGTCAGATCCGAGGCGCTGCAAATTGTCGCCCGTTTGTTGGCTCAAATTGCGGGCGACCCCCGTCAGCCTTTGGAAAATGAAGCTTTGTGTGCGCGGCTGCCGCGCCGGTTTTGACGGGCAAATAAGTAACCCGCCCGGCCAGGGAATATCTGCTGATTACGACGGGGTTAGGGCAAAGTGCGGCCGGGTACTAGTTGAGAGATAGAGTCTCGTGGAGAGGAATTAATTATGTGCGCACGTTACGAAGTGTCGGCAGACACTGGAGCGTCTTCTTTATCCGCTCATCACGTAACGCGATCAAATAATTACAAAGAAAATAACTCCGGGGTCCCGCTGCTCGAAATGAAACGTCAAACAGAGTTTATCTCCGTTCGCGGTCCTGAGCCGGTGGTGGAGTAGCCACGTTCCCCGCGCGAAGCTGCCTATAGCCACCTTCCCACAAAGTGGTACTCAATTTAGCTACCCCGCGGGAATAATGGGCAGAGTTAACCCCCAACCGCGAATTGAGATTGCAGCCTCGCAACCGTCAGTCGAGTGCTCTGTCTGCGGTGCTCCACGCCCGGGTGATCGTTATGTTTGTTATTTAGCTATTGGTCTCGTTAGAGGATCCCTCGCTAGAGAATCTCTCGTTCTAAACGTGTAGCTCTGCTCCCTCCGGCTAATTAGTATTTTCTCTGCATCACTGTCCCGTGAATCTTGAGCAGGCCACGAAGGTCGCGTCGCCTCTCATGGTCTCGAGCCTGCTTGTAAACAGCTATTTGACCTCACGGGGTTGTGTTCTGACTCCGGTGCTTAATTAGCTTTGGAATCCCGTGATCCGCTGTGTGTTCTGTGTCTTTTGTGCTCGGTGACATTGAGACAAGTGAATGAATTCGAGTGAATATCGTCGCGCAGTAAGCGATGCTATTTTCTAAATCAAAAAGGTGCACACGGGTTTGACGTCGATACGCTACGTGGGTGGTTCGAAGCCAACGGTGGAAATTCCACATTTCTCCGGTCGCGTAGATATCGCCGTGGGACTATGACGCGTGTATTTCGCCGCTTAGCCGTGGCGAAATAAATACTTGAGTTGCCGAGACAAAAACCCCCATTCACTGGCAGAGTCTTTGATGGTGGAGTTCAGAGACAGCCCTTTGTTGCGTGTCGAGCCACTGCAAGGAGATGTAACTTTATTTTATTAACACCTAACAATGTCGTGCCATTTTGCGGCGTTAAGCTCTTGCCGTGGCTAAACGTCATCTCCGTCTCTCGCCGGGTGTGTCCGGCCCGTGTGAGAGCTCCCTCGCTAATCCACGGTTCACCTCGCGCCGCCGCTCCACCTACTCGGCCCTGTGGATATAATTTCTCTTTTTCTCCCATGACACAACAAGAAGCACCCCGGGTTCGATTCCCGCCTCGGGCGCCTTTCTGTGCGGCGTTTGCACGTGGAGCGAAACGTGAAACACCGCGACTCCCAGTCGCCACAGCGAGTGCTCGTCCTTACCACTGGGTCTCAATGTGGCCGCGTGTGCGGAGCGGGAACACTCTCCCGCTCAGTGACGCCGGCGCGGCAACAATAACGCGTGCACCTTGCGGACAGAGGACATTTGGCCCTGGCTCCGGCCCAGTCCGCTTTCTGAATATACACAATGAGCCATTTCTCTTCTTCGCACAGAGCTTGTAGGCTTTCAGCATGACTTTTACAAAGGTCTGCCAGAGGTCTTCCTTAACAAAATTAAAACTTTTTTTTTCGTTGCGTAATGGGGGAGAGAGTTCTGTAGAGAGAAGGGGGTGGCGGGGGGGTTTGATGTGTACGGTGTGTTGAGGTTTTGGGAGCAGGGAGTGATTGCCGGAGTGGCGCTGCTAGCCCACGGGTGCTGTAGATGGAAATTGTTTTTTGTAGAGCCCTTTCAGTTTGTGGCAGAGTGGCCCAGCGGTAACATCTGCACCTCGCAGAAATAAATTCCTGCCCGGGGCGGTTCAATTTCCACCTCGAGCGACTCTCTGTTTAGAGTTTGTGTGTTCTCCCGCTGTTCCGCATGGGTTTTCTCCTGGGTTTCCGGTTTCTTCCCACAACAAAAAAACCACTAATTAATGAATTCGCCGATACTATCTTAATATATATGACGCAGTGTCCGGTAGGTTGGCGCCGGCTGACCCGGCCGGCCACAAGAGCGGGGCCCTGTGTTGCTTGCGTCGCGCCCGCGTTCGGGGCTCTGTGGCCGCTCCGGTGGGTTTCTCGGGTTGTGCCGCGCGTTGTTCGGCTCGATGTCGGACGTTTCGCATCGTACGTGGAAACAGGTCCTCGGTTTTGCTCGCGTTGAATCGCCGCTGCTGAAATTACGCACTCCCAGAATGCCGTAGAGCTGATGGGTTGTGTAGAAAATGTTGTCATTTTAAAAATAAATGTTTGAGAGATATATATAATATCTGTTCACGGTTGCGCGGAGAGTAGCGCTGCTGCCTCACAGCACGAAGGTCACTGGTTGGAATCCTGGCTCGGGTGCCTTTCCGGGTGGAGTTCTCCCCCTGTCCGCGTGGGTTTTCGCCGGGCACTCCGGTTTCCTCCCACAGTCCAAAGACATGCTGCTGCATAGGTTAATTGGCCTGCGGACTAAATTGCCCCCCGATGCCCTGTGATGGACCGGCTTCCTATCTTCGGTATAGCCCTGCCTTGAGCCTTGTGTCTGCCGGGATAGGCTCTGGCTCATCGCGACCCTGTACAGGATTAAGCAGTGTCTGACGATGGATGGATGGATACAATACCTGTATCGTTACTTACAGTGTGTATTCTTCACAACGACGCTGATTGCTGTTATATATTAGTGCTGGCTGTTGACGATGTCTTGAGAGGCACCAAACACCGCTATGTGTCTGCTGTAGCGCGAGCAGAGTGTTTTCTGGGTTGTGTGTACTGTACGATATTTGCTGATGAACTGGCGGCTCATAGCGCCTCAAGATGTTGTTTGGCCGACAGGTCTTGGAGCAAGGCATTAGTATTCAGGCCGCAGAATGCGAGACACCGTCGTGTTTTCTCATTCTTTAGGGCTCATCAGAATGCCGGGTCCAGTAAAAGCAGAGCGGAACTAACAACTGCCATGAAATTGGCTTTGTGATTAATATCCGGTGTATTGTGTTCCAAGTAGCACATTACTCCAATCAGATTACTAAAGGCAGGGATCTGTAATGTGGTTACACTCGCTGTGTAATAAGATTACTGTTACATAGCATCTAGCAGTCGATAACTTTTTTTACGACCGCTTTTATTCAAATACACCATCAAATTATTGTGAAAACTAAAGGAGAGGTGATCGTGTGAGGGTACTGGATGAATCCCAGGTCACGCTAAAGAGGGGACAGCAATGGCACGGTGCTGTTCATTCAGCCTCGCATGTGAAGGCGAGAGAAGGAACAGTCGACACGGCTATCCCGACAGAACAGCCATGAAGAGCAATTCTCACACATCGAGACGTGAGAACCCTACATGAGTACAAATGTGAATAACTGTACTGGTTGCATTTATCAGGAGTGTAGGTTTTCGCCGGGCACTCCGGTTTCCTCCCACGGTCCAAAGACATGCTGTTGCATAGGTTAATTGGCCTGCGGACTAAATTGTTCCCAGTGCCCTGTGATGGACTGGCGTCCCGTCATGGATATAGCCCTGCCTTCTGCCTTGTGTTTTCCGGGATAGGATCCAGCTCACCGCAACCCTTTACAGGGATATTCAGCATCATGTCGATGTACTGTGGTAGAAAACCGGTGTACCCGGCGAAAACGCACGCGGACAAGGGGAGATACATGCAAACTCCACACAGAAAGGCACCCGAGCCGGGACACGAAGCCGAGGGCGTCTTGCTGTGAGGCGGCAGCGCTATTCACCGCTCCGCCACCATGCCGCCCCTCATCGCTCGGTGTTTTCGCTTCGTTGTGTGTTGTGTCTCCATCGCCGTTCGTCACACGTGGCTGTCGTGAGTGCGCCGCGCCTCGCATTCGAAATGTAATTAAGTTCAACCTCCGTGAGAACTATTCTTGAGCGCGGCTCTGCTTTCGGGGATAAGTTATCTACTCGAGACATATCTGTAAACAGTGCATGCGTAATCGACTGGGAGGCCCTGACGTAACTCACAATCGGAACGTTGCCTCGGCAGATGAGGGGGTCTCCTCAGCTAGTCGCGCCAGCACCCTACGGATAACGCTAACCCTCGCCATGGGAATGTGGAATTTCTAACCACCGGCTCCAGGTCTCTGAGGAAAAGGGAGGGGGTTCTACCCTGTTGCCCGTTTGAGCCGTTGATTCGACTCGCGTTGATTCGACTCGCGTTGATTTGACGTTGAATTGACTAAGCAATAAAGCTTTGTGCAGGGAACGCCTCGCTGATCCTCGAGACCCCGTGTGAAGCTCCTCGTTTGGGACGTTTTGCCGATTCCGCTTCGATCAGTCGTCCCGTGGAACGCGGCTCGCGGAGAGGCATCGCTCAGCGCGTCGCTTTCACCCTCCGCGTCGCGTCCTCGAACGGCCGCCGAAGGAACGTGTGTTGAAAATAGTAGCGGCGTACCGACGTAGTTCTTCACGGTTCGATGGATGAGAATTGCTCTGCAAGGTTGCTCTTTTTATATGGCCGTTGTCGAGCGCTCCCTCTCGCTCTTTCGCGACGTTTCGGCTACCACGTTGGAGGCATCATCAGGCGGTCTAAACTCAGAGACACCCTCAGCCGTTCTGAACTTAGAGCCCCTGAGGATGCCTCCAATGTCAGAACGCATGAGATGCCAACTCACTGCATCCCCTGCGCGGTGTGTTCCACACGTCGGAGGCATCGTCAGGCGTTCTCATGATACTTCCGACGTGGGAGGCAAAACGTCACGAACGTGAGAGAGGAACGCTCGACGCGGCAGTGCCGACAGAGCAGCTTTGGAAGGCAATTCTCAACAACAGCAGCATTATTATTAGGTTTGGAACCAACTTTCTGTACCTAGGCACAGAGGCGGCACCTGGCTGTTCTGTCTCGTACGGAGCGGCTCCGCCATCAGCGCGTGATCCGCCAACCCGCCAGACCGCAGCGCAGCCCCGCTCGCCGGTTAGCGGCACCGGCGTTGCGCCGATCCCGCGCCACGCACGCAGCTCGCATTTCACGCGAGATCATCATCATTATTATTATTAATTTGACTGTATCATTCCCCGATTAGGTGGAGTTGACGCTGGTAATTAAACTGCGGTTCCATTAAGTGAATGTCACCGCACAGCGGGCGGCATTGACGGCTCGCTGGGCTCGGCCTTGCCAGCCGACTTGTCACGCGTTTAATAACTCGGGTTCCGAAAATAAATTGTGACTCGCGACCTCCGTGGAGACCCTTCACCCCGCCGAGCGGCTAGCGGGTGGCCGGCCCCCGTGCGGCGCTCGCTTGATCGGCGCTCCAATGATAGCCACCCACTCCCCCTTCTCCTCTCCCGTTCCTCTGCACCTGCTCACAGAAATAAAGTCCTGCCCGAGGCGGTTCGATTCCACTTTCGGGCGCCTTTCTGTGTGAACTTTTTGTGTTCTCTCCCCCTGTTCCACCGTGGGTTTCCTCCAGGTTGTCCAGTTTCCTCCGACAACAACAAAACACTCGTTCATTAATTGGCTGATAATATCGGAATATATAGGAAGCAGTGTTTGGCGGCTTGGCACCGGCTGACCGCCTGGCTGACTCCACCCCCCCCCGCCCCCCACTCATCGGTTTGCTCGCGCCTCCGTATCCGAGTTTCGTCCATGACCAGGCGTGGAAATCGCGCGGTGCGTTATAAATTGTATCATTATTATTTATTACGCGATCAAACCGCCGGCGGGCGTACGTGGAGCGCACTGGGTGACCTTGGCAATAACTGTTATGACTGTTATTTAACGCCCGGTACTCGTTAAGTGCGATCGCTCGGCCCCGCCGTCGACGTCCCGTCACCTCAATCCCCGCCCAGAAGAACTCGGAGTCTCGCTCCTCCAGCCACCGTCTGTCCGTTGTCACAAGAAAGTTGCTTTTACCCGCGCGTGATTCTTTAGCCGTGGAAACCAGCAGACCTCACTGGGAACCAGGTGCTGCGAGTATGGATATTTGTTCCATATTTTTTTCATAGATTTTATTTTAATTTCCAGATAATTCCCCCCCCCTTACAAATGAATCTGAAAATGTTTTGTCTCTCCTTAAAAGTTCATATTTTTCTTGGATTTAGTTCCCCCACCCCCCCACAGATTTCACCAATTTTGTTTTGTTATTTATAAGATTAATGTTAAATTCCGATCACAGAAGTGAATTGGTCCCGTACTCCTCGTGGCGCTCGTGTGACGAGGGCCCTGGGCTCGGCGCGACCCGGCGCGCGAGGGCCGCGGCCGCGACCCTCCTATTTGTATTGTGCCGGCGCTCTCGGGCCGCCGGCACAATTATCGCCACCGAGACCCCCGGGCCTTTTCATTAGAGCGGCGATCGGGGTCTCGGGTAAAGCAGCCTTTTGTCTCGCTAGTACGGCGGATTAATGCGAGGCTTGGAATGAGTCTCGCATTTTTCTTTGTGCTGCCGGTCAAAGGGCCGCTTTGTTTGCTCCGTGCGTAATCCGCTTTTTTTTTTGTCCGCGTACAAAATGAAGATCATTGCGAGCGGTGAAAGAAAATGTTGCCAAAGCAGAAAAAAACCCCCCTACTCGATGCCGTCCCTCGTGTCTGTCAGCGATATGACCGGTAATGCCCGCGTGCATGAAACATCTCTTTTTTTTGTTTAAAGGGCAGAAAGTATATTCTTTGAAACAAAGGAAATACACATAGTTTTTAAAAACAACGGAACAGAGAATCCTTTCATTCAATGCGAGGGAAATAAATAAAAAACGGATCCTGGCCAGACTAAATGTACGTGTGCGCACGCATGCGAGTTTAATGGTCATTGGGATTTCATTCTGCTCAAACATTTCAGACCCTTTTTTTCGTGCGATAATTAGAGCAATTCCTGCCTTTCCGAGGCTGAAATTTGTGAGTTGTTGCTTAGCCAGGATGACACATCTATTCATCTAACTCAGTGCACGATGACCATTGCCAAACACAATTGGTAGAAGCCTCTGGGCTTCACTGAAGTATCTTACCAATTACTGGTGCTGGAATTCATCGGGTAGGACGTCCCAAGACGTTGAGCTACGAGAACACCAAACCACTTTGTGTCTCAAACACACACCACGGCCGGTGTGTGACACGCAGCTGCATGGCGCTCGGACACTGGTGGAATTCTCAAATTGCTACGGCCGGGGCCACTCGATGGGACTGCCACCTTTGTTTCCTGACCGAGTTGGTACCGGATGTTCGTGAACTGCAGAGGGATGATAGTAGTACTCGTCTCCACCGATTTGAACTCTAATATCATGACCACCCAGCTGCTTCTAAAGATTATGATATTGTGATCGTGTATTGCCCCTGTCGTCATTTGTTTAGATAACCTGCCAGGTGCTGCTGGGACACAGCAGTTATAATAATAATAGCGTATTATATAGCGCCTATCACCCGATGGTCGCAAAGCACTGCACAAGGGCCGCGAAGAGAACGGCATGTCAACAATGAAAGAAAAAAACAACCAATAAAAACCAAAGGAACATAGCAAATTAAATGATTAAGGCTGCTTCGAATATACTGAAAGGTCGTGAAACTGGCAGGCATCTCAAAAGGCTCCGAGTTCAAATGCCGGTCTAAGGTCGACTCAAACCATCGCTCCTCCAAGGTGGATAACGAAAGTGCCGATTACGGCGGCACTGGCCTTGCTAAAATAGAATATGTCCCCATCTTTAGAGATGAGCACCACCACAATTGTAGTGATGTAGGTCTTCACGGCTCGATTCATGACAATTGCTCTCAAGAGCTGCTCTTTCGGGGTAGCCGTGTAGAGCGATCCTCCTCCCTCCTGCACGATGTTTTGCCTCCCACTTTGGAGGGCATCATCAGGCTAACGTTTGTTTACAAATTGTTCCACTTATGATGGGGTCATCGGAACGTAACCCCGTCGTAAGTCGAGGAGAGACTGTACATGCAAAGTTATAATTATAGCGCCCAGATGGATTTGAAGAGGAATTCCATGGTTTCGCCGTGTTATGCCAAAACTTGTAAGGTCTAAACATAATACTACCACACTGCGCGGTTGTGAAATTCTTTACATTTTTGAAAGTGTAAACGTTTACGCGTAACTTAAAATAGCATTAATGTTACAGGATCCTCATATAATGTGGCACGCTACAAATTGACTGTGAGATAAATTCAATAAATGTGCATGCATTTTAAATGAGATGAAACAAACAAGAAACGCGGCCGTCAGTAATTCAAATAAAATAAAATATTTATTATAATAACCTTATTACAGGAGAGTTTACCAGATCCAAATTAAATTTAATGTTTTCACTATTATTTTTGTTATTAAAGTCAGTTGTCTGCTCTTGATACAGGTATAAATAATTCTCAACCAAAGCATTTCCTATCACGGCATTGCTGTGATATAAAACATCCATCTTTCCATGTAACAAATTATAAACAAACATGCCAGGCCGGCAGCCTTCTTTAGGCCGATATTTAATGGCAGCATTATAGAAAAATCGAATTCTGGACTGGAACATTACCCTGATAATGCCTTCAACGTGGGAGGCGAAACGTCGTGAAGGAGAGGGAAGGAACGCTCACAATTGCTGCCCTGAAAGAACAGCTCTTGGGAGAAATTCACCTACATGGAGCCGTGAAAACCTACATCATTACAAAGTCCAGAACAAGGTTCCATCCAGCAGGCTCCATGTCGTGTTTGAACCTGGTGCTGAGGGTACGGAGCCGTGTTCAGCAGTGATGGGACCTCGTGTTGTGCTGCTGGGGAGCTGGGGTGCAGTGGTTAGCGCGCTGTCGATAGCATGCGCGCTATTGTGCTGTCGATGTTGTGCTATCAACGTTGTGCTGGCAATGTTGTGCTGCCATTAATGGGTGCGGTGTTGTGCTGTTGGTAACAGACTAGGTGAGGTGCTGTGAGTGTTGTGCTGTCAGCGTTGTGCTGTTAGTAACGGGCGTGCTATTTTGCGTTTGGTAACAGACTAGGTGTTGCGCTGTCGGTGTTGTGCTGTCAGTGTGCTGTGGGCGTTGTGCTGTCTGTAACGGTCGCGACGTTGCGCCACAGATGGAGTGGCGGGAGCGGCCGCGGATCGTGCAGCGCGGCTCCTGGACGCGGGCCGTGCCGGCCAAGGAGGAGCAGTTCTACCGCAGTGTCAGGTACGCGTGAGGCCGCACGTAGGAGTGAGGCCGCCCGGGCCACGCTCTCCCGTCGCTCGGCCACGTGGGCCGCTGCTCTGGCGGTACAAACAAATGTACTGATGTAGGCTTTCACGCCTCGAGTCACGTTGGTTGATTTTCAAAGCTCTTCTTTCGGGATAGCCGTGTCACTGAGCGCGACGTTTCGCTTCCCACGTTGGAGGCATCTTCAGGCGTTGAGCGTGAGGTGGACTTGCGTTGTGTTTCTATATGGCCCGCGTTCACGAGATACATAACAAAGGGCGTGATTTGTATTAAGTTTTCCGGTTGGTTCATGTTAGTTTCAAAGGCGGCTCCCTGGTCTGTCTGCCTTTTGTTTATAGCTCCCGGGGCCGTGCTCTTACTTCATGCAAACATTTCCCCTTCTAACCGTAGCCGCCACAACCCAGACGGAGTGCCGGGGAGAGCGAGCCACCACACGCTAGCACATTTGCATATTAGATTACGGCAGCGTTAGGCAAGATGCTGCATTAGCGAGGTGGGCTCCCTGATTAAAGAGTGCATACATTTTAGCTGATACTAATAGAGTCGTTTACTCAACATAGCAGTCTACAGAGCACCAGAGTGCGGTCGTCATACTCCGGATTCCAGAGTAATCGTCGCCTTTTCACAATTTAATTCGCCACGAGACTGTTCTGCTTAATTACATTTTTTTTGCGGAAAACCATTATTGTAATTTTTTTTCCTCTCCCTCTCTCTAACTTAGGTGATTTGTAATTGTAATTGCGCTTTAAGTAAAACGTAAGAACCGTTAACGCTTCGAGTGCCGCGCTTCGAGTGGCCGCGATGGCCGCACTTCGCTCGCTCTCGACGAGGTGCGGAATGAAAACAAATGGCGGGTCGCGGCTCTCCGCGATGACCAGCCGCCAATTCGAGCCCCGCTCCTGGCAGATGCATTACTCTGCATTAGGAGGCGACAAACATTGTGCGACTCTCCGCGGCCGGCAGGAGTTACGCGACACCTCACGAAAGAGCGGTGTCTGCAGGGAACGTGTTGCGCGTTGCGCGTTACGCGCCAAGTAAAGAGCTCATTCGAGACGCGAACTTTGTAACCCTCCTGGGTCTGACCACACACGTCGAAGGCGCTGGGGTGTCCATCAACCGCTTTAGAACTTCAACAGCGTCGGTGATGCCGCACGTCTACTCCGTGAATCGGAAAGTTGTAAAGCGGAGGCGCAGAGGTGCGACTGTTGCCAAGCGACCCGAACGATGGAGCCCATCGTAAACTCGCAGAGACTCAGAGATGCATAGAGATGCACAGAGAGACCTATTGAGGAACATAGAGACCCATAGAGATACAAACGATGGACCACGTCGTAAACCACTGCGGTCTGCGCACCTTCAACGGAGGAATACTCGGAATGCACGAGATGCATGGAGACACATAGAGACCCAGAGAAATATAGCGACCCATAGAGACCCATAGAGATGCATAGAGACACAACGGAGGAGGAATAGTGGAACTGCACAAGATACACAGATACAGAAATAATGTTAGAGACCCATAGAGACTCATAGAGACCCATAGAGATCCATAGAGATACATAGAGACCCATAGAGATACATAGAGACCCAACGGAGCGGTAGTGGGACTGCACGGACCCTCCCCTGAGGCCCTCTCGCGGCTAGCGGACCTCCACATTTACTTTTAGCTCCTGGACATACCGACATCCGCAAGGAGATGTTACAACAATATCAATACCGTGATCAGATAACCCTCGGCGGATTCCAGGAGTATTATTACTGTGTGTTCAGGCTGTAACCAGATTACCGTTGCTTTGCGTGCTCCGCTTGATTACCCTTTATGATCAGTTTAATTTCAAACAATTATAAATGATTTCATTATCAACGATTGTGTCAGTAGCGTGGGTTAATGTAGAGCGAGCACCAGCCGTTGCTTATGGATCATGCCACAAGACGCGTAATTATTACACAGTGATGTTATTTTCAAGGTTAAACTAATCCAATATTTATCATAATGTGTTTGGTCGCGTTGCTTTGAAAGTACCGCAGCAAAGTGTACTGTTACATTGCTGTTAACAAGTTTGGTGTTCGGTTGGCAGAGACGGATCATTGGTGAAAACGTTCCCTCCTGGCACTGCTCGCGATGAGTAGAATCAAGTGTGGGTTTCTAGCTGCCTGAATGCGGGATTCTGCACTAACGCGATCGTTTGCGGTTAGCGGGCAGTCCCCGGGTTACGAACGGTTTCCGTTCCTCAGTTCCGTTTCTAAGTAGACGTTTTTCGCAAGTCGGAATGTAACGCAGTATTTAATGTTGTACCGAACTGTATATGAAGCAGCAATGCACTCTATGCTTTCAGGATTTGGACATTATTTGTCCTGTTGTAGATATGTTAATTTGTAAAACCTAAAGTGGGAACACAATATTTAATGTTATACTGTATACTGCATGCATGCAGTATACTGTATACATACTGCAGTAAACATTAGTTTATGGGAGCTCGTTCGTAAGTACGAGCGTTCGAAAGTCAGACGTTTATAAGTCGGGGACTGTCAAGATTGTGGATTTAAATATCAGTTGGAGATCGCCGAAACCCATCATCCCTCTGATGATGATAAAATAAATACCACTTTGTGAAATTCAACAAATTATCTGGCCTACTACCCCCTGCTGCCCATAAGAATGTGGAATTTCCGCCCAGTGGCTCTGGGTCACAAATAGTGCCGAGCATAGCCCCATGCTCGTTTCAATCATTCAGTCAGTTTGCATGTAACTTCGATGGAACTGTTTAGCTATGTAGCTCTTATTAACAGTTATCCAGCGGAGAGTGGCTAAGCAAGTTACAACATCTCAGGGCACCGGGGGCAAACTAGTCAGGACAATCAACCTAGGCGGCAGCATGTCTGTGGACTGTCGGAGAAAACCGGAGTACCCGGCATTAAAGCCCACACAGACACGTGGAGAACACGCAAACTTGTCAACAGAAGAGCGCGCGAGGCGGGAATCGAACCCGGGTTCTTCTTGCTGTGAGGCGGCAGCGCTACTCGCTGTGCCACCGTGCCGGAGATGTCCTGACAGGTATGCAGGGAGTATGCAAATACTCGCGGCTTTGGCCGCTCGGTGCCGTCAGATGGCTATCGCGATGTGTCGTTAAGACGCGGGCACGTCTCGGCGTCATTCTCCGCCCGAGATGTCGCATTCACTGCGCCACTTGTTCTCCAAGTTAAATAAATATTGAGAGAGAGTTTATTTTGGCTGAATCGCCTGATTGTTCCCATTTCAGCTTAACGCCCACACTGTTCCCAAACATGGCCGGCACGGTGGCGTAGCGGTGAGTAGCGCTGACGCCTCACACCAAGAAGCCCCCGAGTTCGAATCCCGGCTCGGGGGCCTTTCTGTGTGGAGTTAGCAGGTTTTCCCCCTGTCCGCGTGGGTTTTCGCCGGGCACTTCGGTTTCCTCCCAGAGTCCAAAGACATGCTGCTGCATAGGTTAATTGGCCTGTGGACTAAATTGCCCCCGGAGCCCTGTGATGAACTGGCGTCCTATTGGGGGTATAGCCCTGCTTGCGCCCTGTGTCTGCCGGCATAGGCTCCGGCTCACAAACACACAGAGTACAACAAAGATCCCCCGTATAGACGGAACACACTTTTGGTGTCAGTGCTATTTGTGAGGACCTATGACGGCCGGCACGGCACGCGAGAGGGTGGCTATCCAGCACCATTCCCGACCGCCTTTGTCCCCCTCGTGGGGGAGGTTTACACAGCAAACCGGGGACTCATTTGAGGCTGAGTCGATCTAAGGGAAGCCCAGGACCGGTTCGGATATTCGCTACTGTTGCTGGTCGTTAATGGGAATTGAAACCGTGTCTCCTCTGGGCTTGTAGCGCAGTGTGCTAACTTGCGCGCTACCGCTCCTACCGCAGACAAAGATCCTCCGTATAGCCTTAACCGACTGCAGGGTCAAGTGCTGTCAGCGAGTACACCTATGAGCACCAGCACGGCACACGATGTGGTGGGTGGCCAGCACCACGCACCAAACCATGTACCGATTTGAAGCTCAGTCGACCGCAGGCACACACACCAAAGACAAGTGCCGTTGGCGACACTTGCCCCTCCAGTCTGTTAAGGCTATACGGGGGATCTTTGTCTTTGGTGTGTGTGTCTCACACACACACCAAATCAGGTGCCCGTCACACAAAGAAGAGCTTTACAAAGGAATGGCTTTTGACTTTTTCTCTCCCCATTTTACTCACAAGCCCTCCTTTATCGCAACCATAATACATCAAACCTGCGCCAACGCCACCACTTGAGATAAATAACTAAACAGATGTGTAAATAAATAAATGAATGCGTAAACGGATAAGGAAATAATGTAATAGCGCGTCTGAGGCGGCCGCAACGTCCCCGGGTCGGCGGCTCCACGCGGCTCCACGGAGCCCGTGGAGCTGCCACGAAAACACCGCAAAACCACAGAGAAACCACCAGATTACTCATTTGACACTGAGCCGACCCAGAGGGGACCTAGGACCTAGGTAATCGTCACTGGTGTTGGCCGTGAGCGGGATTCAAACTCGGGTCGCGGGGTTCATAGCGCACCGCTAACGGCTACACTACCGCTGCCCACACAAAGACAAAGATCCCCCGTATGGCCTTGACGGAGTGTAGGGTCAAGTGCTGTGTACACTCCAGCACGGCTGTATCGCCGCTAGAGGACGCTATAGCTGTGTGCCTGTCAGACACCTAGTTGTGACTTTCGATTATTGGTGACGCTTTGCGAGCGGCTCGGTGGCGCGGTGAGTAGCGCTGCCGCCTCACAGCAAGAAGGTCCCGGGTTCGAATTCCGGCTCGGGTGCCTTTCTGTGTGACGTTTGCATGTTCTCCCCGTGTGCGCGTGGGATTTCACCGGGCACTCCGGTTTCCTCCCACAGTCCAAAGACATGCTGCTGCATAGGTTAATTGGCCTGCGGACTAAATTGCCCCCGGTGCCCTGTAATGGACCGGCGTCCGATCCTGGGTGTAGCCCTGCCTTGCGCCCTGTGTCTGTCGGGATAGGCTGCGGCACACCGCGACCCTTTACAGGATTAAGCGGTTTCTGGCAATGGATGGATGGGTGGGTGACGCTTTGCAAAGTGACGTTGAAATGCGTGAATGCCTTCGCCGTGTGTGTCGGGCTGTCTGCGCGCACACACCGCGGGCTCGTGGCGACCCTCGCAAGGACGACGCGACGTGAGTGAGGCTCTCGCTGTGTTGCTATCGGCGACTCGCACAACAGGCACCGCGACACAGCGACACAACGCTTTCCCCAGAGACACACAAACCACGGCACCTCAAATGGGAGGATGCCTCCAACGTGGGAGGCGAAACGACACGGCTTTCCCGAAAGAACAGCTCTGAAGAGCAACCGTCATGAATCGAGTCGTGAAAACCCACATCGGTAAATTTGAAAATATGCAAACGCAACGGGCCCTGCCTTCTCCGCTATGGCCCACACTGAGGACACACGTTGGAAAGCGCCACGCGAATCATGCAAATGGAATGATTTTTCTTTACTTGTCTGTGTAATATTTGCTATATCGTTAACACGGCGTCGAGCTTGTGTTGGGGCCACACTGGGTTACACACACACACACATGCCCGAGCGTCCACAAAACCACGGCTATTTGTTTCTTTGAGAAGCATTTCCCTTCGGGGGAGATTGCCTTCAATCTACAAACTCGATATCATATTAAATTATCAATATCTGCTCAAAGCCCCGGTTTAATAATTCAGGTTCATCCGTGACCTCGGCGCGTTACCTCGGAGCGGGGCTGTCGTGCAGCCACAGCTCCCTCGGTTTATACTCGGTGATAAAACGCATTAGGGCCCATTTGACCGTGGGCCGATTCGCGACCTTAAACTCATAAGTGAAACGTTATTAAATGACGCCGGGCCTCCGCCACAAGTCCCCTTTGGGTTTCACGTCGATCCGCCTCAAAATGGCAACGATGCGCGAGGGAGAAACGCGCAGTCACACACAGACCCCCTCGCCTCGTGAATAGACCCCCTCTCCTTGTGATTAAACCCCCTCTATTCGTTAATGGACCCCCTATATCCGTGAATAGACCCCCTCTCCTCGGGAATAGTCCTGCCCGAGGCGTTTCATATCCCACCTCGGGCGCCTTTTTGTGCGGAATTTCTGTATTCTCCCCTTGCTGAACAATACGCAGCACGGTATACAGGGTGCGGCATAAATCGCTTTACCGAGTATCATTTATTGGATTCGCCAAGCGTTGGAGACGTTGAATAACAACGCATAACTGTGCCGCCGCCGCCGCGTTATGTGTTGCTCAGGGGTCCAAAGACGCAACATGTGTGTTGATCATGATGGAGGACACTTTGAACAGCTTTTGTGATCACTAATGAAGATAATTCCTGGCCTGGGAACGCCTGGGAATCCCCCAGGAAGAGCTGGAATCTGTTGCTGAGGAAAGGGATGTCTGGTCCACTCTCCTTGGACTGCTGCCACCGCGACCCTCACCAGGACAAGCGGTTTAGAAAATGGATGGATGGACAAAGATAGTTCGTTATTTTCGGTAAAGCGACTTATGCCGCACCCTGTATATATACATATATACAGTGGTGTGTCGCTAAACAGCGAGTGCAGGAGAGAGCGAGTTTGAGATTTAATCAGGGGATAAAGGGCGCACATTATGTGCCGCAGAGACTGCGGCTGTCGGCCGTGTTGGTTCTGTGAGTTCATGTGTACAGGGCGCGGGACCTACATTGACATTAGCCTTTCATTATACGAGTGGGAGCGGGTTAAATGGAATGCCTCGGTTATCGACAGGCAGTGGAGGAAATGTAGCTCTTGAGTTTATACTGGAGCGTTGTGGAGGGCGTCAACGGTGTCCCTCGGTGAAATGGACGGGATAATCTTCCCGAGAGCCCACTGGCCTTGCAATCCAGACCCACCACCCCCCCCATCTCTCCCCCCGGCCTCTGCCCATCCGGCAGTGTCCGTGGATTGGCAGAGCTGCACCCTAACCTTTCACAGACAGTGTTACCACAGTGCGAATCACCGGCTTGTTTACCGAGTGATGTGTGTGGATCGTAAAGGACCTGGTCCCCGCTCGTCCTGTCTGCGGTAATGCGCGCCTGTCTTCCACGGTGACGCATTCACACAACTAGAGTTCATGGTTGCGCTTAAAAAAAACTGTTCTTTCGGGATAGCCGTGTCGAGCGGCACGATGGCGCTGTGAGTAGCGCTGCCGCCTCACAGCAAGAAGACCCCGGGTTCGAATCCCGGCTCGGGTGCCTTTCCGTGTGGAGTTTTCACGTTCTCCCCGTGTCCGCGTGGGTTTTCGCCGGGCACTCCGGTTTCCTCCCACAGTCCAAAGACATGCTGCCGCATCGGTTAATTGGCCTGCTGACTAAATTGCCCCAGGTGCCCTGTGACGGACTGGCGTCCCATCCTGGGTATAGCCTTGTCTTGCGCCTTGTGTCTGCCGGGATAGGCTCCGGCTCACCGCAACCCTGTATAGCACTAAGCGGTTTATGACAATGAATGAATATTATAATATAATCATGTCTATTGGAATGTTATTAATGACTGCGCAGCTACATAACACCTGGCTCGTTCAGCTCACAAGCGCGTGACTCACCTGCCCATAGAGGCCGCGTTACGAACGGCACTCGGCTCTGCGGCGAAGGAGGTTCGGGTCGCTCCGTGCGTCGGTCTGGTTGGCGTCCGACGTTTCGCTCCGAGTGCCGGGAGCGTCATCAGGACGCGCACGGAGAGCGGTACGGAAAAAAACGTGCGCAACACGGTTCGTACCGTGGCACAAGCAGGAACGAATCGCTCCGCAGATGCACCGAACCATCTTAACCCTGTAGCATTCTCACAGTCATAACGGTTCTAGATCACGATCCATATTTAGTTAAAGCTTACAATTATCTCTGGACACCATGTGCAGTTGGTGATGTCTGCTGAGACCTGTACTGGAGAGGATCAATAGCCGGGCATCCTGTGGATGAGCTCCATCCATAGGAATGTGAGTCCCCAACACTCGCTCCGAGACGCCGACGGAAGCTCGGAAGGTACCCACACCGCTCAAACTGACACACGTGTTATTGTACTAGTGATAGGTGGTCACGGCTCGATGTATGAGAATTGCTCTCCATAGCTGTTCTTCCGGGGATAGCCGTGTCGAGTGCTCCTGGCAGGCGAACCATCGCAACGGAGAGAGCGGCAACACTCGACACGGCCATCCGGCAATACCATCTGCGGAGAGCTAATTCCCAGACGTGTCGTTGTCCAGATTTTCACAACAGCGAACGCTCCAAGACATTACAACCCGTCCGTGGACCCGGTAGCGTCGTGTAAGTGAGCATCATTGATATTCCTCGCAAAGAGCAGGAAAAAAATCTCCTCCGTCCCCCCCCCCTCGCAGTGAAACCCTCCAGAAGCAGTCACGGCCATGGCCTCCATCGCCCCTCTCAGTCGTTCCGTGTTAAATAGTTCCACTCTTGAAACCGCCCTTAATTCTGCACAGACACTTTTCATCAGCGCTCCGAAATTGGCCCTGGCATTTTAATTTCGCCCGCCAAATGAGCGCTCTAATATTATTCGGAAAAAATACGCGGGGCCCTCGCGTTAATCGGCCAGTCACAAGCGCTTTCGCGGGCTCGGCGAGCGGGCCCGATTGCGGGAGACAGCGGAGGCACCGCGCGCGGGAATTTAACGCCGGCGCCTCCGCGTTGAAAACCTCCCTAAATCAATCTGTCCGTCCGGCTCCGCACTCTCGCCACGGCTTCACGACTCGTCGCAGTGTTCGCAGTGTTGTTGCGCGGTACGCTTGTGATTTGCGGTGGACTCATCCTGTAGGTTTGTCACGGCTCGATTCATGATGGTTGCTCTTCGGAGCTGTTCTTTCGGGATAGCCTAAATAACGGCTCCGAAAGAGCAACCATCATCCTGTAATGTGTTCATGGGTCGATAAAGCGAGCACATATTTTGTTGGAACGCGCGTAGCGGTGGCCTCGTGTGGAGCCTGGCCCAGGATGTAGGACTGCAGTGTTTTGTCTCTAACGAGATGCTCCATTAGATGTAAGACTTTCTCCAAATCGGATTGAGTGTCTTGCTGATGGAGGGCCTTGTGCTGTGTGAGGACATGAAGCGAGTGGCCCTCGGCGTTGCTCAACTCGGGGCCATATCCACGAGCTGACGGACCACGTCGCGGTCAGTGGCCCGGGTCCTCTTTAGAATTAACACATTAATGATTGGCGTCGCAGCTTTGCAGGGATTTCACTTCACGCCAAGGCCGATCATTTGCACGGAGTTTGTCGATAAGTCGTCCGCGAGAACAACAGCCGATGGAAGGCGGAGGGGGGGGGCTGAGAGGCAGACCCTCAGCCAGATGTCCCTGTCATAATGCAGAGCGAATGAAAAGCCAGAATTCTATTAACCCCTTCGTGATCACGGTGAGACTCTAATGGATAAGCATGCACCTGAGCACGCTATTGATTTCAGATCGTTCTCAAAGTGTCATTATGAGGCCAATGAATTCCACGGGGAGTCATGGTAATGTCGTGGTCCGCGGCGTGTGATTTTTTTTTTTGAGATCCACGGCGTATGATTTCCTATAATGTGACTTGCCTTTTATAGAACGCTCTTTATGAACGCATATGCCTAGCCATCGTGGTGCCCTGTGCTCTGGGTTTCACACATCGGGTCCAGCGTGCGGGATTGGGTTAAGGGCCCATGCACGGACCCATCCATCAGCACCGCTGCTGGGAGGGATCAAAGTCTACAGCCCTTGAGTGGCTCACGGCAACACAAAGAGAAGGAAAAAACATCCCGCCTTCTGACACACACACACACAAACACACACACATACAAACACACACACACACAAACTGTTCATCACAAAAGCTGGAATCTCATGCTCTCCCTGGGAAGCTCTTGTAAATTTCCTGCATGCATTGCGGAATGGTTTTTAGGAGCAGCGGGTGGGTTTTTGTTACGCGCGCATTGTGCCCGGTGGTGATAGATGCAATGGGTTGTAGCGGGTAATTTCTTCTTTTGACGTCGCTCACGGAGCAGCGCGGCTTAAGCCTCCGCGGCGATCTCATTAATCAGCCCGCAGCTTTGTGTGCCTCGCCGCGGAGACGTTCGACCCGCTTTTGATATGATGATCACCCCGTGCAGGTGCGCGCCTGGCTCTCGAATAATTACGGGACGACGCGAAGAACGACGCTCATCGACGTGCGGCGGGGGTCAAGGTAGAAGCGTTCACGTCGCGATCCCTGTCAGGGAATACTTGGTATTGCCTGCGAATTCTACCAAACACTTCGAGGCCGAGGAGCTGAAAGACAACGATGTCCAGAGGCTGACCATCGTGCTGCTTCGAAGAATGGCAAAGAAGAAGAAGGCGCCGTCGCGACGAATTCGCCGCGCGCTGTTCCCGTCCCTCGCGTCAGCGCGCCGTTCCCGGCACCGCGATGTTTGTCCGCGCGTACCGGCCGCGCGCGCAGAAAAGCCGCCGCAACATTTCAAATGAATCGGGCTGGCTCGCGAGCGGGTGGGCGGGCGGGCGAGCGGTTACACGGAGCGATTTTCGGGATCACGGCCCACGAATTGTAAATAGACGGGGTCCTGGCTGCGTGAAGGTGGCTCTCGGTGACACGGGGCGCTGGCCGGTGCTGCTCCTCTGCCGGCTGCCGGCGCTAATGCCGGAGCGTGCGCCGGCGCGGACGAACGGTCCGGGTCGCGCCGCACGGGCGCTCTCGCAAATAATCCCGGCGTCGCTCGCCCCCCTCCGCCTCGCTCTCCCCGCCTGGCCCTGTGTCTCGGCGGTCT